>CM041777.1:290369820-290588789 GCA_023374045.1 Limonium bicolor
CAAATATACTTCATGGCCCTTTCTGAGCTCCCGGTACAATAGCCATGGCGGAGATAACTATGGTCGAAGGCTCTCTCGGTCTCTGGCGGTAAGATACAGTAACCCTAGAAGGACTCTTGAGCAGCAATCGATGCTCGGCGCAGAGGATTCTACCCTTGTGCCGCTCCAAACCCAATTCATTTCCATGATTAAGTCGAATCCCAATCCATTGAATTCGATGAATGAAATGGGAAACGTTCGTTTTGATTTCGATGGTGGCTGATTGAGTATTTGGTGCACTTTACTTGCTCCTTCGATGGAGTAACCACAAAATTCGGTAGCTCATCTGCATCAAGCTTCAACCTCTTCACAAGATGGTGATACGAACGTGTGAGAGGCGCCGGAGTCGAATAACACATTGGCGTCAATGGCGTTCACTGGAATGTTCCCGTTAAGATGGTGCCACTTCGCCGGACTTGTGCTTCGGTGAGGATACTCAGTTTACCTTCGGTACCGAGTCCACAACCTATTGGATTCACGAATGGATAAGTATTGATGGGGATACAAGTGGAATTTTAAAACAACACTGCTCTTTATTGATAAACCACCATCATACATACCGTGTCTCTAATACACGTTACTAATAGATTACATGGTACTATGAATTTTAATACTTCCTAAAGTAAGGTTCAGGCGTCCTGGTTTCATGTGTGTGGCATTAATTATTGCCGGTGGTGCCGTATTCAACTTGATCTTGTTGATCCCGTGATACAGCATCCTAGAGTTTCCACCATGATTAGGACATCTCCTGATCTCAATACCAATTTCTGTGCGAGGTCCACACGCTTCTGCTCGCTATACATAATACGCGTCATCACCAATAGACCAAGCACTACGGGCACTCCTTGTTCAAGAGATTCCGCTGTCTCGTCCTTGTCTTGGTGTAACCCAAGTCGTCCTTCTTTCTCATAGAAGTTGACGATACAGAGGTCCACTTCAAGTGCGGGAATCGGATCATGTTCGCATTGTTGTGCAAGTTCTACTGCTTGTGTGACGAGTGTCTGAAACTCTGGAGGTATTGTCGGTGGCGTTGCTCCATCTTGCTTCCGTGTCTCTTGGTATGTCTTGGTATAAGGATTCCAATCCTTTCCCAAGCACATCATCTTCCTCTTCGCTCCACCGGGGAATTCGGGTGTATAAAATCCTCCTTGACCCGTTCCTAGTTCGTTGCATCGTCGAATGATTGAGATTTGAGCTTCAGGTGTCAGGTATTCCCTTAATAGAATCATACCTGGTCGGATGACCTGACACTGTTCGTTGGTGTAGTAGTGGTTGGTGATGTCGATTTCCTCTTGATTCAGTTTTGAAGGTATTGGATAACAGATACTAAAGCTTCCTAAGGTTATAAATTGCATCTACGGTGAGTACTAATTTCAACTACTTCATTTCATGCTCCATACATACTTCAATTATTTACTCATGCATTCACTCAAACAGTTACTCTATTACTTAGACACGCTTCTCAAGGATTCAAGGTTTAGGTAATTACCTGGGCCGGACTTAGAACCAGACCCATCACGGTCGATAACATGCAAAACAGGCTGCCTCTGGGGTGCGCCCCTCTGAGGTACTCGGGATCCTTGTCCCTGTGGTGCCTGCTGGGCCGGTGCATCGCCAGATGCAACCTCCTTGCCTTCCCTTAGCTTGTAGCTTTGGAAATTCCCCTTTGGCTTGGCATTCTCTGGGCATCTATTAGCTGTATGACCCGGTTTCTGGCAATTGTAGCACTTGATTTCTCTCCCATAGCAGTCCTTGCCGGGATGGTCTTGGTTGCACTTCCTGCACACATACGTGCGGCCGTCGGAGAAGGTTTTGGTGAAACCGGAGCCAGAACCTAAGGTTTAAAGGGTTAGCACATGTGTGCGTGGATATACTAGTTATGATGCTTATACGAATACGAATTAGAAATGGAAGTTTACCCTTAGGTGGGTGTGATCTCAGTGGCTTTGCAGCCACCGGTGCAGATGAACCAAGTTGAAGAAGCTCAACTGGTTTGCCCTGCTCAGCGTGGGCACTGCTTTCACTTGGGAAGTTCTTTTGAGTTTGATTGAAGAATTTCCCTTTCCTCTTTTTCCAGCTTTTGCCTTGGTTCTGCTCCTCGGCACTTGTGTTCTTGTTATTTGCCTTGCGCTTTAGCGCGGTTTCTTCATCCCGTAGTTGGCAAGTGATCTCAACGTGAGAAGCCACGTGATAACACTCCTGAAGGGAGGTATACCTGGTATAGCCCATACCGTACCGAAGGCGATGGCTCAGACCGCCATAGAAGCGATCGACCAACACCTGGCCGGTGTATCCTAGGTCAGGGAGAAGACGGAGGATGGAAGTGAAGGTGCGGTAATACTCATCCACAGACATCTTCTCTGTCATTTTCAAGGCATCCAGCTCTAGCCTTTTCTTGGTCTTTACATGTTCTGGGTAGTATTTGGATCGGAGGAGGGATGCAAAAGACTCCCAATCGAAGGTGGGGTCATTAACATGCTCTTGCTTGACGAGCTTCCACCAATCCATAGCTGCATCTTTCAGATAGTAGGCAGCAACTCTAACTCGAACTCCAGCAGGAGCTTCGAGGGTTTCGAACGCCGTCTCCATCTCGGAGATATAGGCTTCTAGCTTAGCCGGATCACTCTCGCCCCTAAAGCAGGGAGGGCGGAGTTCCGCTACAGCTTTTACCCAGTTCGCTTCTCTGGGTGGAGGGGGAGGGATCGGCCCCGCTTGAGTTTGTTGGGTTTAGCTGGTTCTGTTGCATAGCATTAATCACTTGAGGTAGCATCTGTGCTACCGTGGCGGCGACGATCTCAGCTATCGTCTGCGCTCCGGGTCCATCAGATGTCTCTCCTCTAGGTCGGCCTCGACCTCTTCCTGACATCTGAATATTTGACATCCACATTAGGCTTCATACATGTGACCAAAAGGGGTCTTGAATTCAAACAAGGTATCGTTCCAAAGAACGTCAAGGGTATCCGTTGTTAACAACAGTAGTTCCTAGTTAGGTTTCTAAGTATCCGTCTTAAGACGGTTGAAATTCTAACTCGGTAATCCCCTATGCTCGGTAACTATGGACATCAGAGCGTAACTACGCTCTGATACCACTTTTTGTAACACCCCTACCGTTAATCCTATGCTTACCGTCCAATCATCCTCTTAATCCTATCAGTTCGCAGCGGAAATACTACACTACTACGGCGGGTGGTACAACGCCGCTAACCGCCCATACGGCTAGCTAGGCTTACCTTACCTACAGTCACGGTCTGATGATCAAAGTATACCGAGCTACTACATTACTTACCAATACCGAAAAATGTAACATACTTACAATCCTGGATTACCGAGTATCTAAAGTGTATTTAATTACATTCCCCTTTTCAACCTACCAAAAATAATGAGTTTAATCAACTGCTCATCTATACCAATGCTCCATCCTTTTACTATCCAAAAAGGTGTACCCCATGGTACACCGGCTAATACAAAAAGCTACAGCCGTGTACTACTTAGTACACCGATCATAATTCATTGTTTACACCCAAAGGAAGACAAAAGAAATAGCACTAAGTCTTCAACATCTCATCCCTCTCTTGCACCTGCATTCATAGTAAAAACGTGCCCCAGGGGCTCAGCATATAGCTGCATATGAACTCCCATATACCGTCGTGCTAACAAGGGCACGCCGACTATTTGACGTCCACTAAACATGTGTTCATTAATTTCATACATACATGCTTTGGCATACAACATACATGAAATACCACCCCCAAACCTTAATAGTTAGTTAATTACATAATTAATATATTTTAAGACTTAATTAGTCATTAAGAACATGTGGGAGAAATTCCCGAAGAAACGAATCCATATAATGGATTAAATACGAAACTTTAAACACGTTTTTCAAGAAAACTGAAAAACGTGACTTAAACGTAAAACGGACTTGTATAAATTATAGTTGATTTTATAACTATAATTATATACTAATTAAAGTCTAAGAATTTTTAGAATCAAAAATATATATATATCCGGAAACCGGACCCGGACTGTCAAACCGACAGTTCGGGAATTAACGGGTGTTATCTGCTAATGACCAAGTGCCACTCTCTCACATTGTAAAATAAAAACAGATTTTTATTCCCTCTCTATTCTATTAATACTACTCATTTACTAAACTACAAAACAATAAAATACATTTATTTCCCTCTCACACACAAAACTCTCTCTCATCACTCTCTCTCCCCTCATTCTCTTCACTCACGTTGCCTTCCCTCTCCCCAGCTCTCTCTTCTCTTGTTTTGCCAGCATGGCGATTTCACAAAGCCAAAGAAGCCCCAACTTCAATCTCTTGTAACTTCCTCATCTTAGCTCCAAATCAAGAAATTCTTTCACCAAAATACTCCTCTCATCTTGGGATCATTTTGCCTTTCAAAATCTCAAAACACCACACTTCATCTCCATGGGTGTACCCATTTTGAAGAAAAGCTTCACATTCTTGAAGCCAAGTTCTTCTTGTTGTTCTAAGGTAAGAAGGAAATCAAAAACTCACTCATTCCTTCATTTCCTTCTTGAAATCGATTTTCCTATTTTGAACACCATGCTTGTTCTCCTTGTTAGCTTGTTCAATCTCCTTGAGAGTTGGAGCTAGCCAATCCATTACCAAGCATTTCATTTTGAAATAGAAGGTAATTCCTCATAGTTCAAGCAATTCTAATTCTAGGGTTAAGGAATTATAAACCCTAAATACTCATTGTGGCATCTTGGCTTGGTCATTAGTGTAGCGGTAAAATCCCGTTGATAACCGATTGTGGAACAAGGAGTAAAGAGAAGGGAAGGTTTGGGAAGGAAAACCAAAGGTAATAAACTTACCTTAAACCAATGTGTGAGCTATGGAATGTGTTTTGTTTGGTGTAAATAAATGTTCAGTGAAATGC
Source organism: Limonium bicolor (assembly GCA_023374045.1). Classification (NCBI taxonomy): domain Eukaryota; kingdom Viridiplantae; phylum Streptophyta; class Magnoliopsida; order Caryophyllales; family Plumbaginaceae; genus Limonium; species Limonium bicolor. Next base: position 290,374,773 of record CM041777.1, read on the forward strand.
AGGTGTTGCTAATAATATGAGGAAATTCAGTGTTTAAATTGTTGTTGTTTAAGTGCCAAACTCTAAAGGTTATATACATTGTGGTGTTGTTGTCAAATTGATGGATTTGTATACAAATTGGTGTTTTCTTTTGAAATGAGTTGTGTCAAAGTGTTTTTGAGGGCTAGATAATGTGGGGAAAACATGTAATAACTATGGGGAAGTCATGCCAAAATTGTATTGAGTTTGGGTGTAATTCTGTGTTGAAAACGCCACTGAAAAATGCATTTCTGGGTCTGTCCGAACTTCCGTCCGGACTTGGAAGTTCGGACATGCCTCGTTAAGTTATAAATTTTCGGAACTTTGGGTGATGTCCGAACTTCGGTCCGACCTTCGAAGTTCGGACACTCAAAATTTTCACAGTTTTAAGTCTCGACTTGTGTCCGAACTTCGATGTCCGGACACAAGTTCGGACACCTCAATTTTCACAGGTTTTAACCCTCGACTTGTGTCCGAACTTCGATGTCCGGACACAAGTTCGGACGCATCAAATTTTCACGGGTTTAAGTCTCGACTTGTGTCCGAACATTGATGTCCGGACACAAGTTCGGACATGTTAAAAATTTCCCAGATTTGCTCTCGACTTGTGTCCGAACATTGATGTCCGGACACAAGTTCGGACAAATGCCAGTTTTCAACTTCTGAGTCTCGGCTTGTGTCCGAACATTGATGTCCGGACACAAGTTCGGACATGTCACTGTTTTCAACATAAACTGCTCGTTTGAGCCCCGTTTTGACTTCCGTTTGCGGGGGTTGTCTAGAACATGTAGGTGGACTATAATAACAACTAAAAGATGGGGAAAAATCATAATAAAGTGTGAAAGAAAAATAAACAAGGAATGTGAAGTAACAAGTTTATCAAGGGTCTAGTATATTAATTAACCGACGTTATTAATCGTGTTTAGGAACCACGTACGGTGGAACACTAGAGCGGCAAGGACCAAGGTATGGTTTTCTTGCAGTCCGTTGCCTACCGGTTTACACCGGCTTGTGTGCTACTTGTGTTTTGTGTGTTTACAACCTTGTAAGATTAATCATGAAACGAGTTTACAGTTTTTTATTAATGTGACGTGTACGTGCCGATACCGGTAACCTCGAATGCGTGCTAACCATTATTAACCCAAGTCTAGAAACGTAAGAGAACGGTATCCGGTAAAACGTTCCCAACCTAAGGAACGTTCTAACCCGGCTATGTGTGTTTGGTTGTGTGTTGCTATATTATGCCTCTTCCCTTGTATGTCTAACTGGACTTAAACACTTACTTGTGTGAGATTATGTTAAGCTCCCATTGTGGGACTTCTAACGAGTGCTAACCGGGGAGTGAGGAATCCGGTCGTTCCGGTCACGCGTGTATGTATGGGTGTCGACATCTGATCAGATTCGGCTCTCTCCTTATGTTAGGGTAGTCTTCCTTTTATGGGGAATTCGACCTCCCATAGCTTAGCCAAAGCTACCTACCTGACTTCCACTCGGGCTAGGGGGAAATTATGTGTTGATGTGTTCGGGTCACTACGCTCGTCTCATCTTTCAAGTTAAAGTTACTCATCCGACTAACAAACAGTAATGTGTATGTGTTAAGCTTAACATGAGGATGAAGACATCCTCTAGGCTTACAAGTTGACTAACCATGTTGGTTGTTACTTAAAGTGAACTGTTTTCACTATGTATGTGTTGTTATTGTTCTGCAATAGCTCCTGTTATATATATGCATGTTGTATGATAAAATCAACGCCATGTAATAATGACAAATAGTTGCGTGTATCCCGGTAGTCAGCGGGCTGCACGTTAACCATGCCAGCAAAAGGTTGCTGACCCCCTTGGGGGCTATGTTTATTTGCAGGATGAGGATCGAGGAAGCAGATTGGCTTTAGATCCTAGGATGTTGATATTTGTGTTTTTGGATGTTGAACCCGAGTAGTGTTTACACTCGAGGTCGTTTATTTTGGTGGATGTAAAGTTGGTTAGTGATTTTTGAACAGTTACACTCGGTATATTGTAATTCTTTTGGATGGTCATTTTTGGAAGGTTGTAAGTATGCTCGGGATTCGTGTGATCAGACCGATACATATTATGTAACAGCCTTGTTAGCCACGTGGGTGGCTAACGGCGTGTAACACCGCCCTTTTGGTATATGTTTAAGTAATGATTTCCGCTGCGATTATTGATTAAGTGTTAAGGTTTTGGATGGGGTGTTACAAAAAGTGGTATCAGAGCGAAGTATCGCTCTGATTACCGACAACCGAGCCTAGGAATATACCGAGTTAGGAATTTAAACCTTGTCGTCCAAAGGACGTTATAAACATGTGGTTCGATAAGTTTGTAAGCACAATACTAATGTGCTCTCATGTATGTTCAGATGGCAGGGCGACCGCGGGGACGAGGCCGAGGAGGGCCTGGTCCGAGTGATACGGGGGATAACCCCACCGCTCAAATGATGGCCGAAGCTGTAGCGGCCGCCCTACAAGTTGTGCCTCAGATAGTCTGCAGTGCAGCAAGGGCAGCAACGCCCGTTGGTCAGGACCAGCCTGAACCACCACCACCACCACAGCCACGCGAGACTAATTGGGTGAAAGCGTTGGCCGACTTGAGGCCCCCGTCTTTCAAAGGGGAACCGACCCTTCTAAGCTAGAGGCGTACATCTCGGAGCTCGAGACCGCCTATGAGACTTTGGCTGTTCCTGCTGATGCCAAGGTCCGACTAGCTGCTTTCTATTTGAAGGGTTCGGCTAGAAATTGGTGGAAACTCGTACGAGCCGAGAATTGGCCGATCCGGATTTTGGTTGGGAGCAGTACACGGCATTGCTGAGGGCCAAGTACTATCCCGTGCATGTGCAAGAGGCGAAGCGCCTAGGCTTGACAGTCTGAAACAGGGGACAAAATGACGGTGGACGACTACTACACCGCCTTCACCGACCTTGTTCATCTTCTACCCGACCTTGGTTACTCGAACCGGGTCTTAGTAAACCGATTCTACAGTGGGTTGAGCCACCGCCTACGCTATGGCATGGGGCCAGCCGAGTACAATACCTTGCAGGTAAATTTCCAATATGTCTAAGTGTGAATAGTAATGTTGTATGGAGTGTGTAAATGTGTTGCGGGGCATGACTAACACCTTGATACTCAGGAGTGCTATCATGCCGCTGCTAAGGTGGAGATCACCGTCCGTCTAAGGGACGAGGAGAATGCGCATAAGCGCAAGGTCTCGAGCGAGGGCCAAAGCTCGCAAGGGTACCAAGGAGGGAAGAAGAGGAAACCTTACCCTCAGCCCCAGAAGGGCCAGCAGCAGCAAGAAGGCAAGGGCCAAGCCCAGCCCACTACCACTGAGGAGCCGCTGAAGCTCACTTATGCCTATGCGGCTAAGCCCTTACGCTCTCACCCGCCCAAGGGTAACTAATAATTTCGAATATCGAATTCAAGTATGTATTGTTATGTTTGAAGTGTGTATTGATTGTGTGTTGTAATAGCAGCCAGTACGGGCTCTGCACCGGAGCGCCACTTCTGCAAGTGGTGCAAGGGTGACCATCCCGGTAAGGACTGCAAAGGGAACGATGTGCAGTGCCACTACTGCAAGAAGCTGGGGCACCGTGATTTGAGTGCTACAGCAACCCCGATGGCAGAAACTATAGGCCTAGAGGGCAATGGAAGGGTAAGGCCACTGCTACCACTGAGGGCCCGAAAGCTACATCTATCCATCCTCGGGCAAGGAATACTGATTCCCAGAAGGGGAAGGGGCCAGGAGCAGGCAAGGCTGCCTTGAACGTGGTGGACCGGTCAGAGGCACCAGGATCGTCTTCTAGACCAGGTACCCCCTTTAAACCGTTAAGTAAGATAAGTGATTGCTTACCGCATTTCCATGCATGTGTGTTAGTGGGTCTAAATAACCACATAATAGAGTTGAAGTATAATGTGAAAACCACCTAAATTAGAATTTATAACCTTAGGAACCTTCAATATTTGCTATCCAATCCCACCCACACCGAACCCCGGAGATACCACCATCGACATCGCCGACTATCCGCAGAACAGTGTCAGTTATCCAACCAGGTATGATTATTAAGGATACTGACACCCGAAGCACAAATCCACATCATCGACGATGCAACGAGCTTGGAGCAGCACCTGGAGGTTTCTACACACCCGAATACCCAAGTGGAGCGAAAATGAACTTAAAGATGATGTGCATGGGTAAGGATTGGAACCCTTACACCAAGTCATATCAGACACACGAGCTGAAGATGGAGCTACCATACCGAGTATACCTGAGGAGTTCCTTGCGGTTGTTAATCACACACGTGGGAATTGCTCAGCAAGTTGAACCGGAACAAATCCCAAGTATCAAGGCAGATTTGTGTATTGTCAATTTCTACCAGAAAGGTGGAAGGTTGGGTTTACACCAAGACAAGGACGAGTCACCCGAGTCTCTTAGTAAGGGAGTACCCGTGGTGTCTTGGTCCATTGGTGATACCGCAGTGTTTTGTATGGCGAGCAGAAGCGTGCGGACCTTGCAAGAAAGTTAGTATTGGAGTCTGGAGATGTGTTAATCATGGGTGGGCAGTCGAGGATGCTGTATCATGGTATCAAGAAGATCAAATTGAATACGGCGCCTCCGACAATAATCAATGCCACCACATGAAACCTGGAAGACTGAACTTAACCTTTAGACAGTTCTGAAGTTATGTGTAATCATGTAAAGTATGAAGCCAGTTGTATGTTAAGTATGTGATGCATTAAGTATGTTAAGTTATCGAGCGATGTAGCCAATGTAATACCATCATGGTGTAACGATGAGTTTTATGAATAAAGTAGTGTTGATTTCTTGAGCATTCACCACCCGTGTTGTTACCAATATACTTATCAAGTTTATGAAATAAATTAGGCGCTGCACTCGGGACGGAAGGTACACTGAGTGTTGTACAGAGGCAGAGGCCGGCAGAAGCGGCACTATCCTCACCGGTACCTTCCCAGTGAATGGCGTGGATGCGTCGATCTTGTTCGACTCTGGAGCCTCACATACGTTTGTCTCACTCTCATTTGCGAGGAGACTGGGGCTAGACGGGAGAGATCCCTGACTTCTTAGTCACTCTCCCGTCTAAGGAGCGGATCAGATGCACCCGTTATTACCGAGATGCCACCGTTCGAATTAAGAATGAGAGTTCCCGATCGACTTGATAGAGTTCGAGGGGCTCGGATTTGATGTGATTGTGGGGATGAACTGGTTGGAGCGGTACAAGGGCAGAATCCTATGTGCCGAGCACCGTCTGCTTCTTAGGAGTCCGTCTGGGGTTACCATTTCATACCGCCAGAGGCCCAGGGAGCCTTCGACACAGATCATCTCCGCCATGGCCATGTACCACGAAATCAGAAGGAAGAATGTATACCTCTGCTATGTCCAGGACATAGAGAGAGACCCGGTTTAGCCCAGATGTACCGGTTGTGTCGGAGTTTCCTGATGTCTTTCCTAAGGAGCTCCCAGGCATGCCGCCTACACGGGCAGTTGAGTTTGAGATTGACTTGGTACCGGGCACCGGACCTATAGCGAAGGCGCCCTACCGTATGGCTCCAGCTGAGATGACTGAGCTCAAAGAACAGCTGCGAGACCTGCTAGACAAGGGATTTATCCGCCCTAGCGTCTCACCATGGGGAGCACCAGTCCTTTTTGTGAAGAAAAAGGATGGGAGTCTCCGCCTCTGCATCGACTACAGGAGCTGAATGCTGTGACGGTGAAGAACCGTTACCCATTGCCACGTATCGATGATTTGTTTGATCAGCTGAGAGGTGCATCTGTTCTCTAAGATCGATCTGCGATCGGGTTACCATCAGATTGCTATCAGAGACAGTGATATAGAGAAGACCGCTTTCCGTACCAGATATGGGCACTATGAATTCACGGTCATGCCGTTTGGGTTGTCTAATGCACCAGCAAAGTTTATGGACTTGATGAATCGTTTGTTTCGAGACAGTTGGATAGGTCAGTAGTTGTCTTCATCGATGATATTCTCATTTATTCTAAGTCCAAGGTGGAGCATGAAGCTCACCTGAGGAGTGTGTTACAGACGTTGAGGGAGAACCAGCTTTATGCGAAGTTCTCAAAATGTGAATTTTGGTTGGACCAAGTCTCCTTTCTTGGTCATGTTATTTCTGAGGCCGGGATCGCTGTGGATCCGGCCAAGATTGATGCTGTGCGCACCTGGCCTAGACCGAAGACGGTTGCCGACATCGGAGCTTCCTCGGTCTGGCAGGTTATTATCGGAGGTTTGTGAGGAATTTCTCTAGTGTTTCGAAACCGTTGACATCCTTGACGAAGAAGGATGCACCATTTGATTGGACTGTGGACTGTGAGAGCTCATTTCAGAAGCTCAAGGATGCTTTGACTTCTGCACCAATTCTTACTATACCAGAGGGTACTGATGGTTTTGAGGTGTACTGTGATGCGTCAGGTAAAGGTATGGGCTGTGTTTTGATGCAACACGGGAAGGTCGTGGCTTACGCCTCCCGACAGTTGAAGCGACATGAAGAAAATCCTACGCATGATTTAGAATTGGGTGCCATTGTCTTCGCATTGAAGATATGGCGACACCATTTGTATGGAGTGAATGTGACGATTTATTCAGATCACAAGAGCTTGAAATACCTGTTCACTCAGAAGGAGTTGAACATGAGGCAAAGAGATGGGTTGAATTCCTTACTGATTATGATATTAACCTTCAGTACAAGGAAGGTAAAGCAAACGTTGTAGCTGATGCATTGAGTCGCCGAGCACACTCTCTCCATTCGCTTATCTCTCACTCTAGCTTGGTTGAAGAGGTGCGGAGTGCTCAGATGTCAGATCAGTACATGCAAGAGATCAAACAGAAGCTTATCGATGGCACATTCGAAGGTCAGAAGTATGACTTCCGACTTCATGATGATGGTTTGATCAGGCTGAATGGCCGACTTTGTATTCCACGAAGTAGCGCTGAGCTGAAGGAGCGCATATTGAGTGAATCACATTGTTCTTCTACTTCTATTCACCCCGGAGCTTCAAAGATGTACAAGGGTATGAAGAGATATTTCTGGTGGACCGGTATGAAGAAAGATGTGACAGATTATGTTGTTAGGTGTCTCACTTGCCAGAAGGTCAAGTTTGAGCACCGTCGTCCGGGTGGCATGGTACAGCCAATGCCCGTTCCTGAATGGAAGTTCCATGATATTTCCATGGACTTCGTTGTTGGGCTTCCGCCTACTCGGGGAGGCTTGAATATGATATGGGTCGTTGTTGACCGACTGACCAAGGTGGCCAGATTCATTCCGATGAAGGACACCTGGAAGGTGGCGAAGCTAGCAGAGCTCTTCGACCGTGAGATAGTACGGCACCATGGAGTACCGAAGACTATCGTGTCTGATAGGGATACCAGATTCCTCTCGAGGTACTGGAGAAGTACACGGGAAGCACTTGGTACCGAACTGAAGTTGAGTACGGCGTTTCACCCACAGACAGATGGTCAGAGTGAGCGCACCATACAGACGCTTGAGGATATGTTACGTGCATGTGCACTTGACTTTCAGACCAGCTGGATTGATAAGTTGCATCTGATCGAGTTTAGCTACAACAACAGTTACCACGCGTCGATCAAGATGTCTCCCTTCCAGGCCTTGTACGGTAGACCATGCCGCACGCCATTATGCTGGGATGAGTCGAGTGAGACGGTCATTATAGGACCTGAGTATTTGGAGCAAGTACAAGCAGAAGTACGTCAGATCCGAGCGAACATGAAGGCAGCTCAGGATAGACAGAAATCATACGCCGATGTGCGCAGACGTGACCTGGAGTTCGCCGTGGGCGATCAGGTATTCCTTAGAGTATCCCCCATGAAGGGAGTGTTTCGTTTTGGCCAGAAAGGCAAGTTAAGCCCGAAATATGTGGGGCCGTATGTTGTGACGGAGCGGATAGGCCCGGTAGCTTACAGGCTTGATTTACCTGCTGAGCTGGGCAAGGTACATGATGTATTTCATGTGTCCCAGTTGAAGAAATATATGTCCCATCCGTCTCATGTACTTCAGCCCGAGAGGCTAACATTAGAGCCGACCATGCGATCAGTGGAGGCTCCCGTACGGATCCTGGACACTAAGACTCGAGACACTCGCCATAAATCTGTGAGATTGGTGAAGGTTCTCTGGTCTAACCAGGAAGTCGAGGAGGCCACTTGGGAGCTGGAGGAGAATATGAAGGCGAAGTACCCGTCATTGTTTACTTCTTAGTTGTATGTATAGGGTACGGGGCGTACCCCTATTTAAGGGGGGTAGAGCCGTTTCGGTTATGTATGTACAGCATGTATTGGAATACATGTCTATGTTGTCATGTTATAGACCTTTGAGTCTAAGTGATGTTGTGTTATCAGGACCTTGAGTCCGATGTAATGTAAAGAATGTTCGTGTGTTGTTATGGAAGTGTTGTTTCAGAAGTAATCCCCGTGTTCTAATAATTAAGATGCGAGGGAAGTGTGAACTTTGGGGACAAAGTTCTTTTAAGGGGGGTAGATTGAAATACCCCAAACCTTAATATGTTGGTTAATTACATAATTAGTATATTTTAAGACTTAATTAGTCATTAAGAACATGTGGGAGAAATTCCCGAAGGAAACGGATCCATATAATGGATTAAAAGTATAAACGAGACTCAAAAGCACGTTTTTCGAGAAAACCGAAAAACGTGACTTTAAACGTTTTAAAACGGACTTGTATAAATTATAGTTGATTTTATAACCATAATTATATACTAATTAAAGTCTAAGAAATTTTAGAATCAAAAAAATATATATATTCCGGAAACCGGACCCAGACTGTTAAAAACCGACAGTTCGGGAGTTAACGGGTATTATCTGCTAATGACCAAGTGCCACTCTCTCACATTGTAAAATAAAAATCAGATTTTTATTCCTCTCTCTATTCTATTAATACCACTCATTTACTAAACTACAAAACAATAAAATACATTTATTTCCCTCTCACACACAAAACTCTCTCTCACTCTCTCTCTCCCCCTCATTCTCTTCACTCACGGTTGCCTTCCCCCTCACCCAGCTCTCTCTTTCTCTTGTTTTGCCAAGCATGGCGATTTCACAAAGCCAAAGAAGCCCCAACTTCAATCTCTTGTAACTTCCTCATCTTAGCTCCAAATCAAGAAATTCTTTCACCAAAATACTCCTCTCATCTTGGAGATCATTTTGCACCTTTCAAAATCTCAAAACACCACACTTCATCTCCATGGGTGTACCCCATTTTGAAGGAAAAGCTTCACATTCTTGAAGCCAAGTGTCTTCTTGTTGTTCTAAGGTAAGAAGGAATCAAAAACTCACTCATTCCTTCATTTCCTTCTTGAAATCGATTTTCCTTGTTTTGAACACCATGCTTGTTCTCCATGTTAGCTTGTTCAATCTCCTTGAGGAGTTGGAGCTAGCCCAATCCCACTACCAAGCATTTCAGTTTTGAAATAGAAGGTAACTCCCTCCATAAGTTCAAGCAATTGCTAATTCTAGGGTTAGAGGAATTATAAACCCTAAATACTCATTTTGGCAATCTTGGCTTGGTCATTAGTGTAGTGGTAAAATCCCGTTGATAACCGATTGTGGAACAAGGAGTAAAGAGAAGGGAAGGTTTGGGAAGGAAAACCAAAGGTAATAAACTTACCCTAAACCAATGTGTGAGCTATGGAATGTGTTTTGCTTTGATGTAAATAAATGTTCAGTGAAATGCAGGTGTTGCTAATAATATGAGGAAATTCAGTGTTTAAATTGTTGTTGTTTAAGTGCCAAACTCTAAAGGTTATATACATTGTGGTGTGGTTGTCAAATTGATGGATTTGTATACAAATGGGTGTTTTCTTTTTGAAATGAGTTGTGGCTAGAGTGTTTTTGAGGGCTAGATAATGTGGGGAAAACATGTAATAACTATGGGGAAGTCATGCCAAGAATTGTATTGAGTTTGGGTGTAATTCTGTGTTGAAAACGCCACTGAAAAATGCATTTCTGGGTCTGTCCGAACTTCCGTCCGGACTTGGAAGTTCGGACATGCCTCGTTAAGTTATAAGTTTTCGGAACTATGGGTGATGTCCGAACTTCGGTCCGACCTTCGAAGTTCGGACACTCAAAAAAAATTTTCACAAGTTTTAAGTCTCGACTTGTGTCCGAACTTCGATGTCCGGACACAAGTTCGGACACCTCAATTTTCACAGTTTTTAACCCTCGACTTGTGTCCGAACTTCGATGTCCGGACACAAGTTCGGACGCATCAAATTTTCACGGGTTTAAGTCTCGACTTGTGTCCGAACATTGATGTCCGGACACAAGTTCGGACATGTTAAAAATTTCCCAGATTTGCTCTCGACTTGTGTCCGAACATTGATGTCCGGACACAAGTTCGGACAAATGCCAGTTTTCAACTTCTGAGTCTCGGCTTGTGTCCGAACATTGATGTCCGGACACAAGTTCGGACATGTCACTGTTTTCAACATAAACTGCTCGTTTGAGCCCCGTTTTGACTTCCGTCTGCGGGGGTTTGTCTAGAACATGTAGGTGGACTATAATAACAACTAAAAGATGGGAAAAATCATAATAAAGTGTGAAAGAAAAATAAACAAGGAATGTGAAGTAACAAGTTTATCAAGGGTCTAGTATATTAATTAACCGACGTTATTAATCGTGTTTAGGAACCACGTACGGTGGAACACTAGAGCGGCAAGGACCAAGGTATGGTTTTCTTGCAGTCCGTTGCCTACCGGTTTACACCGGCTTGTGTGCTAATTGTGTTTTTGTGTGTTACAACCTTGTAAGATTAAATCATGAAACGAGTTTACAGTTTTAGTTATTAATGTGACGTGTACGTGCCGATACCGGTAACCTCGAATGCGTGCTAACCATTATTTAACCCAAGTCTAGAAACGTAAGAGAACGGTATCCGGTAACAACGTTCCCAACCTAAGGAACGTTCTAACCCGGCTATGTGTGTTTGGTTATGATGCGTGTTGCTATATTATGCCTTGCTTCCCTTGTATGTCTAACTGGACTTAAACACTTACTTGTGTGAGATTATGTTAAGCTCCCATTGTGGGACTTCTAACGAGTGCTAACCGGGGAGTGAGGAATCCGGTCGTTCCGGTCACGCGTGTATGTATGGGTGTCGACATCTGCATCAGATTCGGCTCTCTCCTTATGTTAGGGTAGTCTTCCTTTTATGGGGAATTCGACCTCCCATAGCTTAGCCAAAGCTACCTACCTGACTTCCACTCGGGCTAGGGGGAAATTATGTGTTGATGTGTTCGGGTCACTACGCTCGTCTCATCTTTCAAGTTAAAGTTATTCATCCGACTAACAAAACAGTAATGTGATATGTGTTAAGCTTAACATGAGGATGAAGACATCCTCTAGGCTTACAAGTTGACTAACCATGTTGGTTGTTACTTAAAGTGAACTGTTTTCACTATGTATGTGTTGTTATTGTTCTGCAATAGCTCCTGTTATATATGCATGTTGTATGATAAAATCAACGCCATGTAATAATGACAAATAGTTGCGTGTATCCCGGTAGTCAGCGGGCTGCACGTTAACCATGCCAGCAAAAGGTTGCTGACCCCCTTGGGGGCTATGTTTATTTGCAGGATAAGGATCGAAGAAGCAGATTGGCTTTAGATCCTAGGATGTTGATATTTTGCTGTTTTTGGATGTTGAACCCGAGTAGTGTTTGTACACTCGAGGTCGTTTATTTTTGGTGGATGTAAAGTTGGTTAGTGATTTTTGAACAGTTACACTCGGTATATTGTAATTCTCTTGGATGGTCATTTTTTTGGAAGGTTGTAAGTATGCTCGGGATTCGTGTGATCAGACCGATACATATTATGTAACAGCCTTGTTAGCCACGTGGGTGGCTAACGGCGTGTAACACCGCCCTTTTGGTATATGTTTAAGTAATGAATTCCGCTGCGATTATTGATTAAGTGTTAAGATTATGGACGGGGTGTTACATACATTCATGCTCAATACAATATACAACTCGAGGCAGCAATACAATAACATACACACATTACTTACCTTCACAAGGGTTAGCCAAGTTACGCATCCGGGTTAATCAGAATGCTATTTACTCTTTTACTCATTTCACTTTACTTCTTCTTACTTATACTTACTTACTTTTACTTACTTTTCTTACTCATTCTTACTTACTTACTTATACTCATGTTAAGTCGGTATGACCTCCGGCCCGGGGACTACTCCGTCCCACCTCCGGGATTTACTTGACTCACCAATCCGGGATGCTACCCATTTAAGGGGTTTGGGCCGCGGACCAGTTAAGAGTCAGGAATTGGAGCCAACCTCTTGTGACTCTGCATCCTCACGCGTGGCCGAAACTATATCGGACTTCTACTCATTCCAATTTAATTACCAATTTAAGTTAGATTGGTTAGCTTGTTAGGAATCAGTTAGAAGTCCAATCACACACTATATCGGTCACAGTACAATACATCATGCATACACACATTCTCATTCATCCATACATTTCATGAATTATACAAACTAAGATTTAAGAAAATATACACAACATACAACACTACATATTCACAAGTAAGCATGATAACTCCGATTCGTGCATTTATCTTATTTGGTGATCAATTAGCACACAACACACAAATCAGAGTAACCAAGGTAGCATACGGGGCATGAGGAATTCATACCGTTCACCGTTGTACTTGTATCCCAACGTTCCTCCGGTGTTCACAAATCAAATCCTATGATATACATACAATCGAATGATTAATCTAACTATTATTAACTCAACTCGACCACTCTTACGTTTCCTAATTCGTACTTACTAGGTCTATACAAGTCCTACACTTACACTTTATTTACTTACTTTTCATTACTTACAATGGTGCACTTACTTATATATGTACATATGTATAGGTGGGTATACATGTATACATATATATATATATACTAGTTATAATCATTTAGTTTTTTTTTTGTAAGTTATGGGTCGACCGACCCACCGACCCAACCACTGGGTCGGTCCATTCCAGTGAGTTTCGTTCTCTGAAATTTCTCCCGACCGACCCAGAACTGTTCCGACCGACCCATACACCTCTATGTTGGTCCATTCCAGAAAGTTTCGGTCCTGTTGTCCAAGCTCCGACCGACCCACGTCCGACTCACGGCTCCTGGGTCGGTCCATTCCAGAATGTTTATTTTCGTTGCTTAAGCCCCAACCGACCCACGGTCCGACCCAGACTCTGGGTCGGTCGGTAGCAGAATTTGCTACAGACCTTGTTTTTCTTTCCCATTTTCACCCATCTCTTCCCTAATCTTCCTACATACCTTCTAACATGTTTTAGCACTACTTAAACACTCTAAATCATGTCCATTCACTCATTAATCCGTTACACAATCCTATACTAACTTATACACACAATTTTTCCAAGTTTCAACTCAACACTCACATTGTTTCTTCCCTTATTGCATTATGCTACAGATTTTTGACACTTACACTCCCCTTCCATAGCTCCCTCTTCTAATGTCATTTCTAGAGTTTCTAATACATTACAACTACATTAACTATCTCTCCCAATATACCCTCTATCTATATTAATCAAAATCTGTTACAACATATATTATTCACCTAGTTTCTAGTTCACTAAGTGTTCTGATCCTAAGTAAATTTCGCCATAGTCTCCCCTATATTTTTACATTCTCACCACATTGTTTATTCTCACATTATCATCCATCTCACCTGTTTTCAACAATCGTCAACATACAAAGCTCCCACACACCATTACCAACACCAAAACACTCTTAAAAATTCCTGCACATAACCTCTCATTCCCAACTATGTTTTGACAGTTTTTTACATTCTTTTAAAGCTTCCACACAACTCAATTCTTCCTCTACACTACCCTATTGTTCATTACCATTTTTACAATACAAATTTTACTCTTTTAAAAAAAAAATGTTACACTAGCACATACAAGACTATACAAAGGTAAGCACATTTTACCTTGTTTCTCCTCTAGTTTTCTTCCTCTTCTTCCTCCTCCTTCCTTCTTTCTTTCTTTTCTCTTCCCACCGGTTTTGTCAAACCAAATCCTCTAACACTACAACCCATTCACATATACATTTCAATACACCATTTTAATACACTAACTAAACCTTAATCATTCTTTCAAGCTTTAATGTAGGTTTTAGGGTTTAGAAATTATATTACCTTCCAAGGGTGTAAGTAGTGTTTGGAGTGGTTCAAGAACAAGATTCCAACTCCACCAACAATGCCAAAATCGGCTAGAGTACAAGGAACAACAAGGGTTTAGTTTCCAAATTTCGTTTTGCCCACAAGGGCTAGAAAAAGATGGAGTTTTGAGAATATTTTTACCTTAAAATGACAAGGAGAAGAAGGTGGTTCTAGTGGTGGTCTTGAAGCTCCAAATGCTCCATACCCATGGAGATTAAAGTCCTTGTTTTCTAATTTTGGAAAGATAGAAACGTTGCTCTTGATGAGAGGAAGACAATGGTGGTATTTTTATAATTTTTGGAGCAAGTTTGGGCACTCAACAAGAGGAGAGAAGGTGGTATTTTGTGAGAGAGTTCAAGCTTCCATGGCTGTTCGGTTGGAGAAGGAGAAAAATCAGAGAGGAAGGAGTGGGTGAGTATGTGAGTGAGGGAGTTGTGAGGGTAGGAGAGAGAGTGAAGTGAGGTGAGTGGTTTTCTACTTTATTGCTTTTTATTGTATTTGTCTTTTGCAAATAAGAGAGATAGGTGAGTGTGTGAGGGGGAGAAAAATCGGACCAGAGCACACACACACACATGTACATTTTTATTTTCAAAAGTGGACAATAAGTTTTGGTTATTTATGTTTCTACCCCACAACTTCCCGTTCTTGACAGTTTTTACTAATTTCTCTTTTTATTGATTTTATTGGTTCTAAAGCTTCACTAATATTTATTAATGATTATTTAGTTGACCAAAATTATTACGAGTCTATTTGACCCGCTTAAGACACGTTTTCCCGGTTACCTCGAAAAACGCGCTTTAATGTTCATTAGTGTTTTTAGTCCGTTTTAAGGATCCGTTTTCTTCGGGATTTGTTCCTTAATATTTATTCGGACTTAATTAAGCTTCTAAATTATTCATTAGCCTAATTAATCACTATTTTTAATTACGGGGTATTTCAAAGGGACAAGAAGAAACAGGCGTGAGATCGTGGAAGGTATATATAGGATTAAATATGAGAACACAAATGTTTAATTATAGAAAAATGAGGGGACAACAAAATAAAAGTGTGTGAGATTGTGCAGACAATTAAACCATCATTAAGCAATTGTAGATTGGAGCACTCTCAAACTAGGAGTTGATATCCAACTAGGTATACTATGGCGTGGTTCTCTTGATCCAAAGTAGCATTTAGTTTCACGAGTACCTGACTAACAAGTGTAACTAGTTGTAGTATTTAGTTTGGTTATTATACGGTGGATACGGTGGTCTGGTTCACTTGAATGGAGGTTCTATGGTGGCAAACCCTAAATATTCTAAAAGGTCTGATAGATGAGTCTAATAGTTCTTGTGAATTTTGATACAGACGGTCGACCACACGGGCTACCCGTACGGATATGGGTGCGGCTGCCATCATGTGGCAGTCCAGTCAGCTGTTGACTGGACTGTTTTACTGACTGGACTGCCTTTTTATTATATTAACTTTAAATTATTGTAACTTTTAAAATATACATCCAAAATAAAAAAAATTGCACCATTGTTCATCTAAATTCAAGCTCTTCAAAACAAGACCAATCATGGATATATTTTGACAAATTTAAAAATTTATGTTAGTTACATGTACATATCAACATATATCAACGACACTTATGATTCACCACATACAGTTTAAAATACACCATATAACATTAATAATACACCACAAAACAATAATGATTCAGTATTTGTTCCGAAGTTTGATATCTAATTCACTACTTATTAGTTAATGAATCATAATACCAATTTCAATGAATCATAATATAAAAATTAATGAATCATAATATCATTCTAGTGTATCATTAGTAACACATAAAAATAAAATCTTTAAACAATAATACAATACAAAACAATATTTAGTACGTAAGAAAATGATTCACCATATAAGGTTTAAAATACATTACAATACAATAATAATACACTAAAAATAATAATAATTTTTATCAATTCCAGAGTTTGTCATTTAATTCACCACTTATTAGTTAATGAATCATAATATCACAATTAATGAATCCTATCTTCATTTTAGTACGTCATCGTAAACAAATAAAAAAATTAAACAATAATACAACACAAAACAAAACAATATTTGGTATGTATGAAAAATATATGATTCACCATAGAAGGTTTAAAATACACTATACAACAATAATAATACACTACAAAACAATAATGATTTTGTATCGGTTCTGAAATTTGTAATCTAATTCACCACTTATTAGTTAATGAATGATAATATTAACTCTAATGAATCATAATATCAAAATTAATGAATCATATTATCAAAATACATATGTAAAAATATTTTTTTTTCAAATTTGTCAAAATATATCCATGACTGGTCTTGTTTTGAAGAGCTCGAATTTAGGTGAACAGTGATATAATGTTTTTTCATTTTGGACTTATATATTAAAACTTACAACTATTTAAAATTAATATAATAAAAAGACAACTCAATCAGCAAAACAGTCCAGTCAGCAGCTGACTGGGACTGCCAAATCAGTGTCCCACACCTATTTACGTTTGTGGCATCGAATCTGCCTTACTTAAATATGTTGGTTGTGTTATATGTTCTTCCGTGATACACTGCCTATATTTAAGATCTAAATTTTTTTTGGTACTGCATGTATTGGAAATATGATGATATGAGTGGAATGAGGGTTTAATACCCCGGACCTAAAAATGGTGGTTAAATTATTCTAATACGATTATTTAAGGCCTAATGGTGCCTAAAGAGTATTGGTAAAGAGAATAAAACCAAAAGAAAAGAGAAAATACATAAAACGCGAAAAATGCTAAAACGCGTGTTTTACGAGTAAAGGAGATATATGATCTCGTTAAGGTTCAAGATGGACTCTTAAGGCTTAAATATGCCTCATTAGTATGTTGGAATAATTCCCGAAGAAAACGGATCCAAATAATGGGTTAAAACACTAATTAAGCATGAAAGCACGTTTTTCGAGAAAACCCGAAAACGTGACTTTAAGTGGTCAAATGGACCCGTAAAAATTATGGTTGACTATATAACTATAATTAATCATTAATGGGAGTTTAATAACCATTAAAAATAAAGAAACGAGAAAAATCCGAAAAATGGGCCCGGTTAGCGAATAGTGCTAAACCGGGTAAATTAACGAGCGTTTTCTGTAAAAAACAAAAAACGCTCCCAGCTTATATTTTGTGTGGGGCCAGTTTTAATTAGTGTACACACACACATTTAATTAGCTTGTTAGCTTATTAAGTCACAAGAAGACAAGAAAAATAAAGCAAGAGAGGGAATAGTAAAATGAGGTAATATACTCTCTCACCTCCTTTCTCCTTGCCAGTCACGTTCTTTTTTCCCCTCTCAGACAGAGCTTTCTTCTTCTTCTTTCTGGCTGCCCATGGCGATTTCTCAAACCCCTCTCTGCGCCACTCTTCTTCTCCAATTTTGAAAGTCCAAATGTGATCCAAACTCCACAAAAATTGTACCGTTGAATTCCTCTCAACTTGGGGATCATTTCCCACCTCTTAAAAATCGAAAATCTCACAACTCACCATCATGGCTGAAGCTCCATTTTAAGGTTAAAGCTACCCATTTTGACCAAGAACCACTCCTTGGTTGTTCAAGGTAAGAAACAAGCTTTAAAATCCTCATTTCCAACCTTCTTTGATTTTTGGAAAAATTCCCACGTGAGCCTTTCTTCAATTTTTCCAGCGGTTTCCTTAGTCTTTATGAGGAGCTGGAAATCTACAAGTTTGGTTGCCAAAACTCTCCATTGGTACACTTGAAGGTAACCTCCAAACTGAGCCCTAATACAAGCCCTTGAAATACTAGTTTTTGTGAGGGAAGTTTGTATTAATTAGCTTGTTATATGTGGAATGGGGATATGATTGTAGATAGCAATCAATACCCTTTGTTGGTGTGGGAACAAGAAGAGAAAGAGAGAACAAGAGGTGGAGGAAGAAAAGAAGAGAAAACAGAAAAACTAGCAAGGTAATGAACTTACCTTGGGTTGGTTTTGTTCTCTGTAAACAGATTTTTGAATGCAAATTAATGATCTTGTTTAGTGTAGTTAAGATAATACAATTTGAATGGGCAATGAGGATGCTTTAATGTGCTTAAGTGTGGGAAATAAACCTTGAGGCTAACTGGTACATATGGGATAACAGAAGGGAATTAGTGTGTTGTAGCAGTGATTTTAATGCTTATATAACAGGGATGTAAAACTGATGTTTGTGAGCTGTTGTAGTGTGGTGAGAATGCTTAGAAAGTAGGTAAGTTCTGTCAAAATCTGTCAAGAAAACTATGGGCTTGAGTGTGTTAATGCATGGAGTTGGAATGGTAGGAATGAAGGGATTGAAGAAATCTATAGCATCAGTTTAGTAGGAAACCTGTAACAGAGGAAAGAAACTGACAGAGAAAATGGTGTAGTGAGCATGAATTAAGTGATAGTTTGGTCCATGATTTAAGGAGGTTTTGAGCATGGTTAAGGTGCTAAAATATGTTGGATTACATGTGGAATGATTAGGGAATGATTAGAGGTGAATTAGGGGTTGGAAAAAGTTCAAAAACTGTAAATTTTGACACTTCCAGGGGTGGTCCGGGTTTGTAAATCAGTACACAAACCCGGACCACATCAAAAAATAGGTAGAAAGGCATCCCAGGGGTTGGTCTGGGTTTGTAAACCCGGACACAAACCCGGACCACATGTAAAACTAGCCAGAAACGGATTTCAGTGCTTGGTCCGGGTTTGTAAACCCGGACACAAACCCGGACCAGGCTAAAAATGTAACAGAATGTGTTTTTAAGTGTCCTAATGATGGGGAAGTGAATGGTAATGGTTTTAGATGTTGTTAAGGCCTTGTTTGGTGATAATTAAAGGCCCTAAGAAGTGTAGGGAAGTGTTAGAAGTGGTTAAGAAGTAAGAACTCAAATTGACAAGAGTTAAACCGAGATAACGGGTTAACGGGGTAAGTACGGGAGTGGCATCTAATTATGTTCCGTATGAGCTTAGTATTAATAATAATGTTTGAAACATTACCAGAGAATCGTGGGTGACCCGAGCATGGTGAGATGACACGGTAAAAGTAAAACCCCGGTGAAAGGTATGATTTTCTCATACCCCGCGTGCTAACCGAGTTACGTTGATTTGTGTCGTGTGCCGGCTTAATCAAGATTAAAGCATGAAAATAATCCATTGTTTGATTATGTATGCCTTGTTGTATGTTGAATGAGCTAACATACTTTTATGCCGGTGTGGTCTAACGTAGTTTATAGTTCGACTCATAGTGAGTAGCGATTGACTAGAAACTCGTAGATCGGGTAGTTTCATAAATAATGAAAACGTGCAAACACACAAGCTATAGATTAAAGTATAGCGATAATGTAACAAATGAACCCACTAGAATGTGAGGAGATGAACGGGTTGGGTAAACACCCGATATCGGTTAGAAAACCAATGTGAAATAATCCACGATACAAATGAGAGTGGAAAGATAAGTGAACCTCCTTCAAGAGGATTAAAGATAGTTCGAAGATGTGAACTAGTAAAGAAGGTAAAAGAGACCTAAGGGATTAGTAACTCCCTTGAGACATGGTCGACCTCCTATATGAGGATTTTACCCGGTATAAGAAAATAACCGAAAGTACGAGTAAATGAAATGTAAGGGCAACTCTTAAAACCTAAGATTAACCGAACTTGAGTAATATTCCCAAAGTCATTAGAAACATCGAGAGTGATGCTTCTAGACTAATATACATAATATTATTATAACTCCGAGAGAGGAGTGTATGGGAATGTGAGTAGTCAGAGAGTAGTCGGACCTATGTAAAAAGAGATAGGAACTAAGAGAGAGTTCCGGGAGCTAGTTGAACCTTCCCACCATGCTAGACCCAGAGTAGGGTCGAAACCGGGGAAGTAAGACTATGCTCGAGAGCCATGAGTTTTGGCTTAAGTATGTATTAAGAGTAACAGGCGTGAAGATCGTAGGAGACCCGTAGTGTCTCGATAACTACGTGAGCTTGAGTATGAGTAACCCAAGAGTGTGGGTGTGACAAAGTATAAGTAACCCAAGAGCGTGGGTGTGATAAAGTATGAGTAACAACCCAAGAGTGTGGGTGAGTATAAGAACGAGTAACCCGAGAGAATGGGTGAGAATGAGAATATGTAACCCGAGAGAATGGGTGAGAATAAGATTAAGTAACCCGAGTGTATGGGTGAGTTATTGAACAAGTAACCAAGGCATGGTGAGGTATAACCCTCAAGGCCTAAGAGTAAAATGATACAACTAATAACCTTGTTATGTTAGTTATGGATTGTACCCCATGATTGATTATTGAATCCTTGTGTAGTGTACATATATAATGTATTACTATATGCATGTTGTTTGAATTAAAATGAACTCCATGCTCTCGACAAAAGTAGTCGGTGTATCCCGGTTAGCGCTCGGGGTATGCGAATTTCATATGCAGCGTTAAGCTGAGCCCCTAGTGGCACCATTTTTATCTTTCAGGTACACCGAAGACGATACCGTTCGAGAGTAGGACGGGGCCGGTGGTTATCATGGGTAGCTAGATTTTAATTTACTTGTGTACTCGAATGAGGTGTAAGACCGAATATGTTATCGGCATCCGTATATTGTAGACTCGGTATAGTAAAGTAAGGGATTGAGTATTGTATTTGTATTGTTTACTCGGATGTTCCAGTCCATCAGACCGATACTGTATGTAAGATAGGTCTGGTTAGCCGTATGGGCGGCTAACGGCGTTGTTTCACCCCTGGTTGTAATTAGATTTCCGCTGCGTGAGTAAGAGCAATTAGAGACAGTTTATGAGGTAATGACGAGATTAACGGTTGGGGTGTTACAGAGGGATTTTCTTTTCAGGTTTCATGATATTTTTACTACTTAATGAATGAATGAATGGTACTGAAAACTACACCTTTGTTGTTTAAGCTAGTATGTGTTATACTTAGAAGTTCACTGATGTTTTAATATTATATGGGAAGCATTTATAAATTTTGTAATTAAGCTAGCATGTGTTATGCTATGGATATTTGAAGAAACCTCTTTTAAAATGACCTCGTATAGTTGTTGCCCCAATCATCATGCCCTGTGGGAATGAAATCATTCATTTTTTATTATGATATGGTTTGATTCTAATGTATACTTTTTAATTCCATTTTGCAATATTTAGGGAGAAACCATGTTTCGTACTCGGAGGATATTCGCATGCGTTTCACAAAAAACTATGGCTGAGTAGTAAAGCATGCGCCTGTTGTATGCTATAAATGATGAGTTTTCTAGAGTTTTACAACTGCGGATGAAGTTCTACTCCAGTAACACAAGTGCGGGTACTCTCACTCACCTCAGTGGTGAAGTAAACGAGGTATACACTTTGTTTACATCGCCCTTGAAGCTCCAATTCATCCATGTTGTATAGCTGGACTTCTGTCAATGATTAGTGTTTGAATGTATTACATATCTTTTGAGTTTCTAATTTTGGTAAATGGGGTTGTCATGTAATGTGTACATCTCTCTATAGTAGAACAGGTCACCTTAGCTGAGGGGTCATTAACTAGTAGTGGTTGACTGGTACCCATTAACTTCAATGCAAAGTTTCATTTATCTTTTATGATATTTCTTTTAACTCCCATCTACCCATGATCCTCTTTTCTCCATGGTTGATTCTATAGTAGCTTTTGGTGATTGGTGTGGTTAGATTGGTTAAGCTCTCATGGTGCTCTTCAGGTTGGGGCTAGAAATTTGGCCATGCTGCTTCTCTGCACTTCAATATCTAAATAGAGGTGATAGGACTGATCTCCTTGTGGACATATATAATTGTAACAAGTCATTTCAAAGAAACAATCAAAGCGCCTGCGACATGCACTCTAGGCTGAAATATGCTAGGTTAATGTAAGTTATGGAGTTTCAAAGGAATAAGATGAAGGAGGGAGGTAGACTTACTTTTGGCAGCTGCAAGAGGAGAATGAAGGTTGTCGCTGCAGCATGGGGCAAGTGAGAAAGGATGGGTGATAGAGAGTATATGATGTGTGTGAATTAGAGTTCCCTAGGTAAGTTGACTTGTGATTTAGGAAGCTTCTTTCCCAAAAGTAAAAGTACTTTTTGAATCCTCTTTTCCCTCTCACAACCGGACATGGAGATATTTTTGGGAGATTGATTTGTCATCTTGTGACTTATAATATTATGACATGTAAGTTGTACCTTTTGGACTTATTTCATGTGTTAGGTTGTAACATGTGTTGTTACCTTGTCCTAAAGTGTATTCCTTGTGTTTTTGAGTAATTGGTATACTTTACTATTCATTGTGATTATATAAATCATACTACATAATTCTCTTACATGATTTGTGATCTTAGTTCATGTATTGATGTGTTATATGTTACATTAGTTTTAGGAGTTGTTTTCTCCTAGTAAATGTTTCCTCTTTAGTCCATTATTTCATGTGGCGTTTAGTGCCCATTTTGGACTATACATATTTATTTATGTATGTATGTTTAGAGGGTATTTAATTCCTTGATGAATTAAGGTTTATTAGTCTTTATTATTCAATGACTAACCTTTGATTAAAATCTTCCATTTAATTAATTCATGATTAATTAGGAGAATTAATATTTGGTGTATTTCACTTACACCTTTTGCATTTGGTGGAGTATATCAAATGCGGCTTCAACATAGAAACTCTTCGGTAGAGCAGATTCTTGACAAAGCATAATGATTTTAGATAGGAATAAAGATAAACAATAATCATCATCAGAAAAATGACAGTGAGGAAAACGACTTAGTATCTTTGTCGATAAAGTATGGTAGAGAGAAGAATCTTTTAGTAGAGTCTATCATGCTGATAACGTGTTATAAAATTGAGAGATGAGAGAGAGTATAGATGAGAAAGGATGAAATAGGCACCCACATCTTGCATTCCATTATACAACGCTGTATAGTACACGATATCAACCTCTGAGTGGTAGAAATACAAAATATCAACGGTTTCTAATGAAGAGTTTGGGAAGATTTCGAGAGTTGCAGAAATTAAGGTCTATGTTAGACCAAAATAAGTGTGGACATACATCCACTAAATATGGTGATTTACAACAAGTTTCCATATGTTATAAGTTATTCTCTTCAAGAAAAAGTGCTCCTATGAATTTGGGATGAATCTTTTAAACTTGGGAAATTTCACCAGATATTTATGAGGTTTGGGTGTATTTTACAAAATACCCATGAGATTTGCAACTTATTACAAAATACTCCTAAAATTTCATTTTCATTACAAGGTACCCTTCAATTAGATTCTGATATATTATACATTTGACATTCCATTATACCCCTCCTACCATATACCCCTACAAAAACCTCAAGATTATAAGGTCAACAATTTAAAAAAATATAAAACATTCGAAAGTGATAGTCTATTTCATTAATACAAGTATACCGATAGCAGATAATACATGACCATTATGCTAATCATAATGTAAACAAGACTTAGTACTACACATCCGAACCAGCTGCAGTGTCGAGCTTGACCATATTGTCAATGGCCACAAACCAAACGTCAACCTCCTTATCAAAGAAGCCATATCAAGGCTCTACGCTTATAGGAGATCACTTCCAGACGGAACCTAGTTCGATCGTCATTCTGAACAACCTGATGATCGGATTCAATCGACCACCACCACTCAGAAAACCATCCATCCACCATCATTCGAACTCCAGCTAAACTACAACTAAACTAAAGTAGCTTAAAGACTAAAAATAGATAATAAGCACTAAGCCGTAGGAAATAGGATACCAATTTTAACAAACTAAGTGTTAAGGTTGTATCCTCGCCTCTAGAGTTGTCCATACGGTTCGGTTATAACAAAAAGCTGAACTTTTTTCAATTTTTTGTAAACGTTTTTTAAAATTTTGGTTTTTGGTTAACCGAATATTTTTTCGGTTCGGTTTTCGGTTATAGAAGAAAATATTTCGGTTAACCAAATATATTTTTTTTGAAATTAAATTTTTTAATTAAAATATATAAAAATCATAATTTTTCTTTTAAAAATTTCAGTTAATCGAATTTATTACGATTAACCGCAATTAATTCAGTTTTTGGTTACTGAGTGGAAAAAAAATTTGATTAATTAAATTTTTTATTAGTTCAATTATTGAATTAAATTCAGTTAATTTGGTTATAACTGAAATGACAGAAAACCGATTTTTTTTCAAAATTCGGTTTTCGGTTAACCGAAATTAACCGAATGAACCCCCTACTCGCCCATATCAAAGATGGTTACCCCCCTTGTTGTTCATGTCCTTCTGTAGGTTTCTTTTCCTTTCCCTTCTCCTGATCATTGGTGACCATGATTGTGCCGGAACCCATGAATTGTTTCCCATTTCTCCTCCTTCTGGCGTCCGGCAATTGCAGCTCCCAATACTCAGTCCTTGTCGCCTCTGTTAGCACTTCGTTGAATTTTCTCTTGTGAGGGCAACCCGGGTTCTCCAGATTAGCAGATCCATAATTTGGACCGGTATTGGTTTGCCCGCCAAGGCGGCCGAGTTAGGGGGTACCGGTGCCCAGATTTGATGATTATTGTTAACCTTCACTGGAGCACACCATGGGTCCATCATCTCCCTCTCCTCTTCCCTCCTTGCCATAAATGTCTTTGTTGACAACCACATGTCATATGGGGCACCTCATTCATCCATCAACCAAACATTTGGATATGCCATAGTGATGTGTGTAAACAAACCACAAATATAACAGATCAAGGGCGTGTTGTCACATGTGAGTGTGAAAATGATGTATTGCCCGTCTACCATCATAAGGAGTGCACACAAAATGGGAAGTTGAATGTTAATAAGTACCTTGAAGCGTAAGAATTTGAACCCTAAAGCCTCACCATCCTCCACCACACTGAAGAAGTGCCCCAACTTCTACGCTGCTCTTTGTACAAATTCCAAAGTATGGTGATGTCTTGGGACATCATGAACTTGGACCCAAAATGAAATCCATGTAAACTCCTGTTGAGTTAACCCTCTCGATGTATCCAAGTTCTGCATCACTAGCAAGTTGTTGTTTATTGTCCACGGACCCCGGATCCTTATATCTTCCATTGCCTCCACTATATCTAACTCAAATATGAAAAGGTTTGCCCCACCTTTGTGAAACTAAATCTGCCATATTCAATCCAATATCCTTGTAAAATTTGGGCTAGCTAGGTCGCACAGATGGGGATAACTGAATACAATTGCGCAATAAGGCAACGCATGATGACTAAACTGAGCGCATTCACCATGATTGTATCCATCAACACCTGAGATGAGGTCGTGTGAGAAACAAGGGTATGCTGAAGAGCAGAGTAGTAGTTATTGGGGATCGAGTAATTCGAGAGTCGGGAGATGACGGTTGTTGCGGGAGACGACCAGACCCTTCGCCTGATTATTATAGGCGAGAGAACTAGAGAAACTTGACAAGAAAAGATCAAAAGGCGGTAATCAAGAGATTCTGGTAGTTGCATGTCCTTGAGAGGGATCAAGAACACCCACCCAAAGTATCCAGGATCGATCTTGTTCATTCCCACAAGAAAAACATAATAATTCATCCTACCTTCATCCTTACCACCTATAAATGCGTAGCGGTGGGATGGGAAGGCCTTCCTGCAAGGCGTTAATTCACTTGCAGAATCAGACATCTCCACTACACATAACCAAATGAGGATGGTGGCGATAGAAACTAGGCAAGATATTGTCAGGGAAGACTAAGGGTCAAGGCTTCACAAGGCAATATACTCACAGGGAGAGTAAAGAAAAGAGAGATAGTATTTGCAAGGCTTTCAACAAACTAACAAGAGCTAATTAGCTCGTAATATTGATTAACGGTTAGTCAATAACTATTTTGGGTTGCCTTAACAGGCTATTATTGAGTCACCACTAGTGCTCATGTTGGTGCAGTATCTCCAGCTTGAGCGGTTTGAAATCCAAAAGGATGTTGCATGCGCAATCTGTAATGCAACATCTCCGGGATCTCATGAACAAATTCAGTATGCCTCAGCTCTTAGTTTTGCTTCCAAGTTTTATGTAGTGGGCAGTTGTAGATGATCAGTTTGATTTCTTTCTGTTTTCTTTTCCTTTTTATTTTTATTTTTTTACACGAGTGACAAGTGAAAGATGTTTATGCAAACCGATAAACGACGGGAGCTCGACAAGATCATACTCTGTTTCACTTTCTATGTTAAACTTTCTGATTCCATAGAAGATGAATTGTTGCATGTCATTCATGAAGAGTTGTAATTGTTGTCTTTCTTCTCAATTTTCTTTGAATACAAAGATTTCCCCTTTCTGATATCTACAGTATGGAACTCACTTAATTTTAGTTTCTTTCTCCTTTGAATTTTTTCCTTGCAGATACTTAGTGAACCAAGGCTGCATCGAACCACTCTGTGATATCCTAGCATGTCTAAACCCAAGAATAGTGATTGTGTGCTTTTAGGGCTCAAGAACATCTTGAAGGTGGGAAAGGCTGACAAAGTGTTGGGGATGAGTGGCGGGGTGAACTTGTATGCCCACATGGTGGGTTGTTAAAGAAAATATCACACGAAGAGAGACAAAGGGAAGAGCAGGCCAGGATAACCCCCCAAACCTCGATGCAGCTATATTTCTCTTCTCCTTTCTATCATTCACAAAAAAAAAAGCATACCCTTAAGAGCACAGAGCTACGTGTTGTGCACATAATAAGACTCTTCTTACTCTACCCACTATCCCCCTTCTATTAGGGTATATCCGCTAGTTGGCCATGCGGACCCTTCTTGTGTTCGTACACCCTCTATTCCCCTTGACCGGAGATAGGCATTCTTACACCCACACCCCCATTAAGACAAGCCTTGTCCAAAAGGCTAGAGGTGGGAAACTGTCCCCTGATGTCCTCGCAGCTCAGCCAAGATTCTTCACCAAGTGAGTTTCCCTTCCACTGAATCAATAGCCTATGACAAGGTTCTTTTGCCCTCACACGGAAACATGCATGGCTAATATGTTTTCAGACCAAAACTCTGGTTCTTCACTGGAAAGATCTTGAGGAAGGTCAGCAATAGTAGCATGCCCTCCTCTTACCCGCTTGAACTGAAAGACATGGAATACTGGGTGAATGCGAGAGGATGTTGGGACGGTATGCCGCTACCCCAATTCTTTCCACCACCTCGAATGGTCCATAGAACTTGGTTGCTAACTTCTGTGAAATCCTCTTGGCCAAGGCGTGTTGTCTATGTTGTATTAGCTTAAGGAGAACACGGTCCCCTGGTTTAAACTCCACATCACAACAGCAAGCATTGGTAGCCTTAGTCATCTGTTGTTGAGTGCGCTATAAGTGAAACTTGAGTTGGCGAAGTGCTTATGTGCGATCAGCAAACACTTTTGCTACTGTTATGATTTTGAACTCCCCGGGGAGGTGTTGTACCAAGGTTGAGGGGGCATAGACTATCAAAAGAAAAGTTTTGCTACTCGTTGTAGGTTTTCGCAAACAGTGAAAAAGAGGGTGGAGTCTAAAAGCATGGAGAAGTTAGATTATAGAAACTGAAATAGAATAGTTTGGGATCTTCCACCATTTCTTCCCCTAACCTTTGGATGACAAGGGGTGTGAAGTAACACCTTATTCCGTGATACCTTTCAACACCACATACTCATGATCAGAATAAGCAAAATCGAATTACACATTTAACTTTTCAAAGTTCCTTTTCCTTAACATTCTATTCTGCCATTTGCATATTAAATTCATCCCCTCAGACTTTTCTCTTCACCCTTGTAGCGGCTTTGGGCCTTCTATCCCAGATCACAAGACCTTAGGTAGATGGGTGATGAAGCACCCCAAGGACTTAATAACCGAATGAAGAGGCCTGTTTTGGTTCAGAAATAAATATCAATTCAGATCAGCGGAGTACCTTGCCTTATCCTTTCATACTAAACTTTCTTATCATTCCCAAAATCCCAAACTAGACTAATTCAGTTTTCATAATCAGCTAATCCACCAAATTTCAGTGAAAATAGATTCAGTTTGGATAAAACTATACATACAAACAGCCAAAAGCAGAAAGATTTTTGAGGTGGCCATCAGGCTTGTTTTCAAAACCTCAACAAAAATTTTCACCAGAAGATTCAATATTTATTGGCACTTAAAAGAAGCAATCCTTTCAAAATAAGAGGACAAACAAAAACAAATGTGGCACTAAGTGCAATTGTCAATATTTAGAAAGTACCCCTACTTCCTCACACTTAAGAGGAGCAATGTCCTCATTGTTCACAAATTAAAACCAAGAAAAGGACTTTCTAAATATTGCAAACTCATCAAGGATTTCATTCAGGACAATGATGACTAATGTAAAAATAATCTTTAAGCATAAAAGTCATGATAGGCTGAACATAAACATTAAAAATAAGGAGAAACTGAAACTCCCCTGATATCATAGATTGGGGAAGGTTCCCTTCCTCACACTTAAGCTTGAACAAGGGGTAGCGTTCCTCACACTTGTGTTTAAGCAAGTGTCCAGCCTTAGGGGTACATCAAGCACCATGATAAAATTTTCACCTGCATCCACTCACAACTACCACAAAAATGCTGAAAGCGTTGCATTAAAGCACGGGCACCATTGCTGAAATACCCCTACTTAATTAAATATTGATTCAACATATAATAAATTAAATTAAGGCCTAAACATGTCTTAAAGATAAATTAAAGACAACAAAGTTTAACAGAAAGCAAGAATTACACCCTTTGAGCTTTTAGGGTGATTAAATATCCAAACGAACTCCGTTTGACCTAATTTTTTTTAACCTGAGCCTTATAACACATAAATGAACACATTAAAACTGTTTCCAAGGGAAACCAAGCTCAGAAACTCATTGGAACACAAAGTGTGCACTAAGTTTCCTTAAAGCACATTTTTGTGAGATTGTCTCCAAAATGAGTTCTATTTAATTTTAGGGTCTTGAATACCCTTAAATATACTAATGAGACATAATGTACCACATTAAAGTGCCTAATTCAAGTTTTCAAAAAAATTGAAAATATGTGCATTGGTTCGTGAATAATAACCAAATAATTTAAAATAACACTTAAATCTTATAAGCTAGTCAAAGGTCAATATTTTTCCATTGACCTTGACCCTCCATTACCTATCAATAAGGACCGTTTTCCCTTAGTGTGTAGCCGGTTACAAAATAAACAACCGTGACCATCACCTCCACTTTATTAAAGTAAGAAAACGTACCTTAGATTATATTAAGCTAATGGCCCATCTCCTCCTGTCTAATCCGACACTTCTCACCTGCTTTAGAGGCTGTTTCATATATGGGAACTTCCCAAAATATTGACTCCTTGGACCAAGCCTAAGCCTACCTCATTACCGACTTCCCTTTCTTCTTTTTCAGTGCCTTCCTCCTCCTTCAGTCGTAAGTCTCCTAGCTCTCTCTTTGCTGTTGTTTCATCGTGAACAAACACCCAACTTCCACTGTTGCTGCTTCAAGGCATAGGTAAGCTTTCATGACACAACCATGCTCATTTTTCTCTCCTTATTCTCCTCTCTTCAAAGAGCTAAGCCATGCTCATTTTCATCCAGCAAATAGGACTGAGTTGAGAGCTAAAATAGAGGGGAATCTTCGGCTAAAAATAGGAGAAGGAAGGGAAGCATGCCTCCTTACTTTCTCAAGGTAAAACCTGCATGTTGCTAGCTACCCCTTCTTCCTCCATTTCGGTAATATCCCCCAGCTTTTACTAAGCTTCCTTCTTGTTTTCTTTACGTGGGAAAACCAGAGAGTATACCCAGGTCGAGGAGAAGAAAAAATAATCAAGTATCGAACCTCTTTTCTTCACCATTTCGGTAAGTTTACCATTGCTCTTCTTCCTTGTTTTACCGGTAACATGCCCAGCATGTCCTGAACTCTTCTACCTGTTTTCTCCACGTAAAAACCAGAGGAGAGATGCCCAGCTTTATGTAGCAACAAGGACCAAACAAGGCCACCTTGGCTGACCATGTTTTCGGTAAGAAATTCCCACTGCCTTACTTCCCTGTTTTACCTTTCTGGTTTGGTACGACTAGGGACCTCAGTTACTCACCCAATCCTTCCCTGTTTCTCTGCCTGAACGTGTTGTACAAGTGCTCCAGCAAGAGTATGAATTCTAGAGCAACAACGTGCCTAAATTGTTCTTGAACAGTTACCTAAGGTAATCCCTTTTAAACACTTGCGCATGTCCAGGAAACTTAACCATCTTTTCGGTAAAAATATAAGTGACTAACCTGGAGATTCTTTCTTATTCATGGTCTGTTATGGAGGACCTGGAGGTATGGTGAACTCGCCTTTCAAAACCCGAAAGGAAATCCAAGGAGAAATTAACTCCTAATCAAGGTAAGAGGGAAAAAAAACTACCATGAATCTTAACATTATAACTTCTGATATCAGAACCTGAAACGAACAGCAATTTACCTTGGCATGTGGTTCTGTCTAGGTGCGAGACACACCAAGGAGCACCAAGGGCTAACCCGAGAAAAACAAGCTTTTAACACCCAAGGTTGTAACCCTTAACTCAAGCTAAATTCATGCCTTAAAATCTGTACCAACACAAATGCAAACTGCTGCTGAATATATTGTCAAACCTGGTAACAATGAGCTGGAAAAATTTCTATGCGATGTAGAGTAATTATGTGGGCAGTCTGGTAATTTAACGTTGGGGTTCAAATGCTTAAGCTCCTGCCAGAATAATGCCAAAAACATACAGATCAAGTCCAAGAGAAGTGAGCTAGTAATGACTAAGGAAAAATCTGGTGTGAACTGTTTTAATAGCAGCAGAAAACCGAATAAGTTTGGGGTAGAACCTTATGCTTCCTAGTGTCAAGTGTGTATGGAACTGTACTAGGAAAGTAGCTAATAAATCCTGAAGTATTAAGTAACCCATGTGATAGCTATCTTAGAGTTAAACAGCAAGTAAACTGGTTCAGACAATCCTGAATAAATCAGCCAAAACGAAACCGGTGCAGAGAAGGGTTTAAATTCTGCAACGAATACTTCTGAGTAACTGATTTCCAGAAGATGTAAATACTGTATTGGCAAGTTGAATAGCCTGAGAACCCCCTAACACATTATACTAGGTGTAATTAAGTTGGGGAAATGTACAGAAATCAGGTAACACACTAAAAAGAAAAAGAAGAAGAAGTGGGGTGCAGAAGCTAGTTTCAGTTTTCTGCAAATCATTTTCGGTTCAGTTTTCTGTGTAAAGAACTTTCAGGATTGTGCCCATGTCATCTTGGGTCTTTTTGAATTTAAAATCTTGGTAAAACATTTAGCTAGGTAGTTAACCAGGTTGAAGGAAAATTAAAAGTCAGGCGGATAGACAAAAAGAGAAATACAGGAGAAACCATGGGTTTGTGTTTTTTTTTCAGTTTTCCAGTTTCAGGAATTCTCTTGTTTCAGTATAAGCAACATCCAGTAGTAATAACAGTGTTGTCATGGATCTGTTTTTAAGTTAAAACCAGGATAACACACCTGATTAAGTAGGTGAGTACCTTGGGATGAATTGAGAGACAGGTGGGTAACAAACAGAAAAGAGACTAAGAGAACAGAAGCAAACAATAGCAGAAAAATTCACATCAGTACAGTTTTCAGTTTTTCACTTCTTTCCAGTTTTCGCTGTTTCAGTATGAGGACTTTTCAGCAGTTTTAACAAAGTATTTTGGTTCTGTTTTGAAGTTAAAACTGTACTAAAATACTTATCTAAATAGGCAAACAACATGGGGGAAGTTAGAAGTCAGACAAGAACATTAAGGGAGAGAGGAGAGCAGATACTAGTTTCTGGTGTCTCAGTTTTTCTCAGTCCCACTAGTCTCTGTATAATTGAGTTACAGAAACATCGTGAGTGTGTAGTGGTTGGTGTATGAACCCCAGGACACTTCTAACAGAGTGGACTAAGTTGGTAAATTCAGTTGGAAGGTTAGCAATCAGTTTAGCTACCCAACAGAAAGTATAAGAAGAGAGTATAATAGAAATCTAACTCTGACTTCAGTTTCTTTTCATTTCAGGTGAGGAGCATTTCAGTAGTTTTTACTAGTTGCCTTGGGTCTGTTTAGGGGATTAAAATTGTATGAAGATAACTAACTGAGTAGTCATACAATCTAGGGGAACCTGAAGCCAGATTAGAGAGCAGAAAGAAAACCGAGGAAGAGAATACCTCAATTTCAGATTTCAGTTTTCTAGTTTTCGGTATGAATGAGTCCAATAGATTTGTCAGTTGTTTTAGGTTGTTATTAAGATGAAAAACCTACTCACACGATTAATCAAGTGGTTACATAACTTGGGGAATGCACCTAAAGTCAGTTATTAAACCGACAGACAACAATAAGAAAAGAACATGCACCAGTTTCATGACTTCTGTTTTCAGATTTCAGTGTTCTGTGTATAGAGTTTTCATGGACATTGTCTAGCTTATTTTGGCTTTGTTCTCAAATTCAAAAGCTTTATAACACACTCAATCACGTGAGAAAATGGGTGGGAGAATCTAGAAGTCAAATCTGAGAACAAAGAAAAAGGAGACAGATGAGGACATATCAGTTCATACTTCAGTTTTCTGTTATGACTGTTCTCTGTGTAACTGGATTACAGATGTGTTAAGAGTGTTGTGTTTGGTTAATAATCCACCCAAAACATTGCTAATACACTCAGATAGGTTGGGATATTCATGGGGGAGGTTAGGAGACAGTCAAACAGACATAAAAGATGGAAGAAAGAGGAAGAGGTTACGCATAGGTTTTAGTTTTCTGTTTTCTGATTTTGGTTTCAGATCTCAGTAGCTGTTGTTTTGTGTTATTAAGTACTGAGGTTAGTGAGTGTCTTACTGAGTTTAGTCTTGAGTTTAAAACACTGTTAACACCCATATTCAGTGGGTAAATACTATGGGAAGAATTAGCAATCGATTCAATACATTGAGAATGGAGTAGGTCAAGGAAACACTTGGGAATTGTGCTTCGGTTTGGAACACTAGGGGTTCTGTATAAGTAGGCTCCAAGGGTATCTTGGGAACTATATTATTACGATAACAAATTTAAAATATTGCTAACTTATTTAACTAAGAAGGAGTACTCTCTAGGGCAAGTTAAAGCCACCAAAGCCATAGGCTATAAAGTCTAATGACATATAAAACGTTGTACTATATAGCATCATGAAATGAATGTAACACAAAATGATATAATGTGGTCAAGAATATAGTTGTTCAAACTATTATGCTAAACGCATACACGTATATATATAAACACATATCAAGAAGTACAGATATACACCATAGTATATAACGACATGAAATACTAAGACTAGTATAAGACTTTGGTTTGATAAATAAACCCTAGTGAAGTATCACAAGTGTATAACGTAAGGTTTCATGCTCTAATGTAAACCGAGAATTAACTCACACAACGAGTAAGGGGTTTATAAAATATTAATAACAATACTTTAACTAGTAACAAATGTTAAGTCTGGGGACATAGTAATAGGATTTCAAACGTTATTCGGAAATACCGAATTGTGCTGTCATGTGGATTGACGCTTAGTGTTCCTTGTATTACTAGATCGCATTTCCGACGTACGCGCTCGAAAGCTCTAGTGGCCTGCACTGCACGAATCTAGACAGCGGTGTACGGTATGTAAAGGGATTTGATCCGGGTTGTCCTGAGGAATTCCTCGGGCTCGGATTTGTTTGATAAATAACTTGTGTGAATGTATGTATGTGATTTATGTGTGTGATGTGTAGTTATGTTCACTGCATTATTTACTTATGCACGAACGTCCTACGGGACTAATACTACGTCGACTATAGATCGACTTATACAAAACTACATATGCGAAATGTGTGATTGTGATCACTGTTGCTTGACCTAATACGCTAAGCATTACAAGTATGTAGTTATAACCTAAGTAAAATACTTAGGAACGTGGACACGACATTGTCGGTCTCTAGAGCTTTGACTCAAATGTGAATGTTACCTAGAATAATTCTAGGCATGTGTAAGACCCATAGGGCAGCCAACAAATTAAGTGATGTACTCCATAACTAAAACTGTAACTGACTATCTAACTAACAAAGCTAACAGTGGAGTGTGAATGAATGTGATGATGTAACTTAATCCAGACAGTCACTGGCTGCTGGTCGCGCGTAGAGATCTTTTGGGTTATCCCGTATCGGGTTTTCTCTAGTTATCCTGATCGAGCCTAGATATCGTCAGGCGGAGTGTGCTACCATGTGGCACCAGGCCCTTGGCCACCTAAATGGACGCCTTTACAAAGGCAAAGAGAATAGTCCCAGAGTCTTCGGATGATCAGAGCAGTGAGCACCTTTGTGTGTACGTGGGACTACTGTCCAAGTGAGTATATTTTGGGTTGTCCTAACTGACGCCCGACTGTGCTAACCTAAACAAACGATATGTGAAGGCCCGGAGGGCCGAGTGATGTACTAGGTGATGATGTTAACATACGATGAATGAGTTCCCAATGCCATTGTATTGTATGATGTATGACAGTAATGTGTATATCCATATATGACTGTTTGGATTGGATGAATGATTATATAATCATGCATGTTGTTACAGTACCTATTATATCTGTAAAATGGTAAAGCATGAAATCAATCTAATATCAAGACGGTTAAAAATGACAAGTGACCAATAGGGTCCAGATCCGGCATACTCAGCGTCTATCGCTGAGACTACACTTATTGTGCAGGTTGCTGAACACGTGCAGACGTTATATTGTGAGTGGTTAGAACAGGTGTAATTAACATAAAAGAAAGGAAATTAAAACCCAAAAATAACGTCGGGCTGCAAATAAATCCCGGTCGCAGTAGTATAGTGAAAATGTAAGCAACCGGATGTCGAACCGTGGACTAATGTACATATAATAGTTCCTAAGCGTGTCACAAGAGGGGGGATTAATTGACTTGTAAAATAAATAAACAGAAAAGATAAAATAAACTAAGTTAATAGATAAATAAAATGGAACTCTAGGTCAGGTTAATATAATCTGCATAATTAAGCTATCTCTACTGGTTTAATAATTTGGCAAGGTTCCTGTAATTATCTTAAGGACTAAGTCATAGCCTCATAAGAACTCGTTCACCTGTAATGCAAGGTTCTAATCAAGGTTCAAGCAAAAGCCTGCGAACGGCAGAGGAGTATTGAGGAATTACATTTGCAACTGAATACTAACTTATTTAAGTCATAACAAGTTTCCTCCAGTTTTACGCCTTAATTAACCTGTCTATTTATCACCTGGTCTGATCAAAATAGACTTAGGAAAGCAATTTAATAAACTCATGACATTTATTAAAAAGGTGCGTGATAACCTTTAAGCGTAACAAACTGTATATAATTAAAACCAGTAAAAATATAGCATAATTAATACAAACATATAATAACCATTCCCAGAGCGTACGTAAACTAGCCTAACATATTAAATAGAATAACAGAAACAAGAATGATAGAAATCATCCGTAATCACTCCGTCTCGCTCTGCTATTTTGTATACGTAGGCTAGAGGTGGATTTTGTGGAATGAAGAGAAAATAAAATGGAGAAGACGGGAGGATGGGATAATGGATCGGTAGTGTTTCTCGTGGAAGGGGCTTGTTATTTTCGAGCAGAAGCTCGTAGCTTTTATAGAAGAAAAGAAGAAGCAGGCAGAGGAGATAATAGACGCATGAGCAGTTGAGGAAATGATTGAGCTCATTGATTGCTTCATTGATTGCGCAGGGGACAGAGCTCACGCGTGAATTAAGGTAGGCGGAGACAGTGGACGAGTGGGCGAGTTGCAGACAGTCGGTCGAGGTAAGTTGGAGACGACGACGGGCGCAGAAGAAACTGGTCGCGACTGATATTTTATTCACAACCGCCTCGTGTCCGCATGTAATTCAGGCGGTCTTGTGTTCCTTGTCCGCTGCACTACCGCCACATACTAGGCGGTTCTCTCTGTTGTGTCCGCCTCGCGGTTGCTACTCTCTTGTCCGCCACTTAAGAGGCGGTAGCCTCCTCCACCGTCCGCCACATTGACCGCCAGGCGGTCTTGTGTGTGGTGTCCGCCCCCCTTATGGGCGGTTGCATGCCCACTCGCGGACGTCTCAGCCTTCTCATGCGATATTATGTATATTATATACATATATATAACAATCTTCAACCGGCTCTACATTCTTCGTTATAAGTCCATTTTCTGAGCCGTTTGCGTCAATGCGTTCGTCTCTTTGCCTACTTTACTTCCAGCTTAGTTTTCCTCATGTTAAACCAATAAATTTGTGAGATAAACAATAAAACATAAACTAGAGGAAAACTAACCGAAGTGGAGAAATGAGCAAGAAAAGTGTTAATATTATATATGAAATACACCTATAAATCATGCTCATTTGGACACTTATCACACCCCCACACTTATCTTTTTGCTTGTCCTCAAGCAAAATCACGTAACCAAGTAAGTAGGGAATGCTCAATACTAACAAATATTATTATGAAAGGTAGGATAAACATGATCTTTTTAACTTATTGAGGAGTGTGAAAAATTAACTGCTGGTGGCATAGGTGTGCTCAGGGTAAAAATAAAATATAGAGTTTCGGGGTATGATCCAGGGTACTTCAATGTTTCTTTTTAGGTGACTCTGAGAACTTTTACCACGGCCAACTTCTCTCAAGAATGGGCATTGAGGAGAAAACAAAAGGAAGAATAGATTTATGCATTTGTTTCACTTTTGCATAAGGGATGAGAAAATGTAGGCATCACGCCTTTGTATTTTAAGAACACTCAACTCTCTTTCGTTGGTTACCAATGGTGTCTCGCTAGTCCCTTATTATTTTTTCTTCTTTTTTTTTTAACAGAGAAGCACCCCTTAGCAATCCCTAAGATAGAAGACAGAAAGAAACCCTGAGCAATAAAATCCAACCATTTGCAGATTATTTGGTCACACCGCATCTAAAATGCTCCTCAAAAGTAATCAAAATTTTAAAATTTGTACCATTTATCCTACAATTCATAACAGTATTTATTCTTAAAGAGAACAACCCACATATAAAGGGTTCATAATATTTGAATTTGGACAAACGCATGATAAGGAGAGAGATTAAACATTTTAAGCACAAAATGTCACCGAAAAGGGCACACTCCCCCACACTTAAATTGAACAATGTCCTCATTGTTCACCAGAAAAACAAGGGAAGGTTTCAGAAGACCTTTTCGGTAAGTAGATAAAATAGAGATAACACAAAGATCACAAATAAACATTTAAGCACATAAACGCTCCTCTGCAGTTTTTATTTAAAATAAAAGCATAATTAAAGAAACTGGTACTCCCCTGATTTTATTTTTGCTATTTGTTAAAGGAGTTCCCCCACACTTGAGCTTCAGCCTCAAGTAACGTAGCTTGGTTGCGGTGTCTACATGGAGGTGCACCTGCATAAAACACTAGAAGCAACCATACTGAAAACGGGGTTAAAAGTTAGCAAAAATAAAATTTTAAGAGAACCTGAAAATTAAAAGAGCATAAAAGCAAAATAAAAATAAAAGTACACCCGGGTTGCCTCCCAGGAAGCTGCCCTTCTTTAACGTCTTTGGCTAGACGCCCGCTTTGTTATCCTGGATCAAAACAAAACGTTACCTCGGCATATAAAATAAGAAAATTAATACTCCACAAAATCTGGTGTTTGAGGAGGTACTGCCGGGAACGTAGTTCTAACAGAAGATCCGGCGCTGATGATTTTTCTTCCTCAAATTGGAGGATGTAAACATCCTCCTCTTGTAGGTGAGGCTCGAAGAAAGAACGCTCGTTATCATCTTCAGAGAAAGTTAATTCTTTGAAAGTGATAGTGGCGTTTTGTTTGGATAAATTGGCGGGAGGTGGTGGCAATTCCTTCTCTTCATTTCCGAGGATGTAAATATCCTCATTGTCTGGGTATATTATAGAGAAGGATGGAAAATAGCGGTAATTGATTTTAGAGGGAGGGGTCTCTATGAATGGCTCATCTGTAGTGGGGTGTTCTACCTCTTGAACTGTCTCGCTCTTTGATTGCTCCAGTAGTTGAGCGATTCTCTCCAGGTAGTCTGGTCGATCTTCTAACCAGAGTTGCTCTTGAAATATGAGACAATCCTCATAATCATGGGCTCCTCCACATACGGAGCAGTATAAATCCTGCCAAAATTCAAACGCTTCTTCCATTTGCCACGTACAGAGTTTTTTTTTGTGTTTTTCTGTATAAAACAAAACTACTGAAAAAGATTAGAAAATAAAAGGATTAGAAATAACATAATAATAATATAAACAAAATATAAAAGAAAATTAACGTAAACAACAAACAAAAATAATATAGACAAAATATTCTAATAATACAAGTGAATAATCCGGGGCTTAGGGACTAGAATAAATCTAGTCCCCGGCAACGGCGCCATTTTGCAGACGTTATATTGTGAGTGGTTAGAACAGGTGTAATTAACATAAAAGAAAGGAAATTAAAACCCAAAAATAACGTCGGGCTGCAAATAAATCCCGGTCGCAGTAGTATAGTGAAAATGTAAGCAACCGGATGTCGAACCGTGGGACTAATGTACATATAATAGTTCCTAAGCGTGTCACAAGAGGGGGGATTAATTGACTTGTAAAATAAATAAACAGAAAAGATAAAATAAACTAAGTTAATAGATAAATAAAATGGAACTCTGGGTCAGGTTAATATAATCTGCATAATTAAGCTATCTCTACTGGTTTAATAATTTGGCAAGGTTCCTGTAATTATCTTAAGGACTAAGTCATAGCCTCATAAGAACTCGTTCACCTGTAATGCAAGGTTCTAATCAAGGTTCAAGCAAAAGCCTGCGAACGGCAAAGGAGTATTGAGGAATTACATTTGCAACTGAATACTAACTTATTTAAGTCATAACAAGTTTCCTCCAGTTTTACGCCTTAATTAACCTGTCTATTTATCACCTGGTCTGATCAAAATAGACTTAGGAAAGCAATTTAATAAACTCATGACATTTATTAAAAAGGTGCGTGATAACCTTTAAGCGTAACAAACTGTATATAATTAAAACCAGTAAAAATATAGCATAATTAATACAAACATATAATAACCATTCCCAGAGCGTACGTAAACTAGCCTAACATATTAAATAGAATAACAGAAACAAGAATGATAGAAATCATCCGTAATCACTCCGTCTCGCTCTGCTATTTTGTATACGTAGGCTAGAGGTGGATTTTGTGGAATGAAGAGAAAATAAAATGGAGAAGACGGGAGGATGGGATAATGGATCGGTAGTGTTTCTCGTGGAAGGGGCTTGTTATTTTCGAGCAGAAGCTCGTAGCTTTTATAGAAGAAAAAAGAAAGAAGCAGGCAGAGGAGATAACAAACGCGTGAGCAGTTGAGGAAATGATTGAGCTCATTGATTGCTTCATTGATTGCGCAGGGGACAGAGCTCACGCGTGAATTAAGGTAGGCGGAGACAGTGGACGAGTGGGCGAGTTGCAGACAGTCGGTCGAGGTAAGTTGGAGACGACGACGGGCGCAGAAGAAACTGGTCGCGACTGATATTTTTATTCACAACCGCCTCGTGTCCGCATGTAATTCAGGCGGTCTTGTGTTCCTTGTCCGCCTGCACTACCACCACATACTAGGCGGTTCTCTCTGTTGTGTCCGCCTCGCGGTTGCTACTCTCTTGTCCGCCACTTAAGAGGCGGTAGCCTCCTCCACCGTCCGCCACATTGACCGCCAGGCGG
Source organism: Limonium bicolor (assembly GCA_023374045.1). NCBI lineage: Eukaryota > Viridiplantae > Streptophyta > Magnoliopsida > Caryophyllales > Plumbaginaceae > Limonium > Limonium bicolor. The sequence continues at coordinate 290,414,830 of CM041777.1, forward strand.
TCTTGTGTGTGGTGTCCGCTCCCTTATGGGCGGTTGCATGCCCACTCGCGGACGTCTCAGCCTTCTCATGCGATATTATGTATATTATATACATATATATATATAACAATCTTCAACCGGCTCTACATTCTTCGTTATAAGTCCATTTTCTGAGCCGTTTGCGTCAATGCGTTCGTCTCTTTGCCTACTTTACTTCCAGCTTGGTTTTCCTCATGTTAAACCAATAAATTTGTGAGATAAACAATAAAACATAAACTAGAGGAAAACTAACCGAAGTGGAGAAATGAGCAAGAAAAGTGTTAATATTATATATGAAATACACCTATAAATCATGCTCATTTGGACACTTATCAACACGTCGAAGCCGAAGTGCGGGGCTGGGTAGTTAGGACGTTGTTGATTTTGGATTTACCGTTCATACCTCGTTATGTATTAAATGTTTCCACTGGAAAGGGGTTGTAAGATTTGGATTATGTTTAGATGCTCACAGTAGTTGTGCTTTTGATACTTAGATAGACATGTAGGTGGTATCTCGTTGTCACCGCGGATTGTATTTTTATGTTTAATTTTGTTAAGATGTTGTACTGCTACGTCACTCGTATGGGCGAGTGGTGGCAAGTAACACCCATGTGAGTTCTATTACTGTAATTCCTTCCGCTGTGAGACGTCTTTATTTCCTGTTCACGTGAGCGACTATTACGTATTTGTTATGAGGGGTGTTACAAAAGTGGTATCAGAGCGGAGTACCGCTCTGATGACGAGATACTAGGTTAAGACAGTGAGCTTAGGATTTGGGAAACTTGGGAAACGTTTGTGAGGTACGAAACGTCTATGTCTTAATGAAATTATGTGTTGGCAGAGCCTTTGGCCTGCAAGTGTTAGCCCTTGGGGCACACAAATGCGCTGAGTGTATTATGGTGTGTTATTGAGAAGACGAACGGTGATACCGACATCTAGTGGTGGTGTGAGCCAGGGAGCTGGCCAAGGGCACAAAGGCCGGGAATGTTACCCCAGCTAAGGACCAGCTGAGAGCTCAGTCAGGAGGAGACACAAACGTCATGAGTACGTTGGCGACAGTCCACTTTCATGAGGAAGTCCAGTACGAACTACCGCCGACAGTATCCCTCCCGCCACAACCCAATGAATATAATACAATTGAGAAATATAATCCCCGAATATAGGGAAGAGGGCTACCAAGCCCGAGAGACCGTCTAAACACTCTCGCAGCAAATAATAATTCCTGCTCCTGTAACATTAACACGACCTCAATGTCATACCTCCATTGATGACCAAGCACTGTATCAATAGGCACTGCCAGAGGCGAGTGCCACTACTACTATAACGTCGTGGAAAGGGTCACCCAAGAACATCAGGGCAAGCAGACCGGGAGCACTATGAACTCCGCTAGACCGTCACCCGTAACGGGACCTTTAACCACCAAACTGTAAAAAGAAATTATCTTGAGAACGTGGAGGAACCTTGTGAGAATACCGCCCTGTTGTGTTTAAACTTCAATCCTAAACTTGTGTGCACACAATACCGTGACACTAGGACCCTATCGTGGCGGTACCTGTAGGGAGACAAAGTCCAAACGTTTACGCTATTATAAATATAATGTGAGGGAGGACTTGATTATTCTAATGATAATATGGTCAGGAAAATTTCCCAAATCCAAATATCGTCTTTTTCATGAACAATCACTCTAACAGTACTTAAACAACCAAAGCAGCAGTGAGACAAACAAGTCGGGAACCGACAACTCTACTTGCATAGTGCGCTTGCCACTACAAGCGCTGATTTAAACAATGTACCAGTAATTTCGTCTACCCCGCGCACTTGCTACTGCAAGTGCTGCAAACAATTACTACTGCAGTTACCACTGCTATTATCGTTACAAACGAATACTGTAACTGCGTAGACCTATGGTACGACACCATGGCTACCAATAATCACCAAACAATTGTACACCTCTAGTAAACTACATAACTACAATTGTTACAATAAACCACTAAGATATGAGGCCTATAACCTCTGAAGGACCCGACGAGTCCGACAAATGCAATAAAAAGGGCACATCAGCCCCTAACAAATTATAACCATTAAGCAAGACGAATCAAATGACACCGGCTTAGAAGCCAGGATAACATAATCTAATTATCAAACCATTTAAAGGCTGAATTGGAAGTGGAAGGTCAAACTTGATTCCCGGGGATCAAGGGAAAACCAACCACAAATTGGGGTGGAAGGTTAGTTCAACACTGGTGCTGATCACACCAGGGTCGGATGACTCCTGAGACTCTTCACAATAGCCACAATTAATTACAGCCAGGATAAACGAAACAACAGAATACTAGTTACAAACAACTAGCAACAACGTAGCAATAGGATAATAAATAGGGAAACTTGTGGCTAGCAGTTTACACTGCGTATATTAAACCATACAAATAAAATTATGAAGAGAATACGACCGTATAACAAGAACTACCATATAGTTCCAACTATATCTTAGGCTCAGTATTTATATATATTCGCATATACTTGCGCACCACCCATATATGTACACTTATATTCATATTTCATAATAAATCCCCCTATATTATATGTCACATTTTCCTCATCATCTTAATGTAAGATGATTATTTGATTGGTTGCATTACATTATGCAATTTATGTTAAAACTTTATCTTAATATCTTGTCACATTTCAGGGCATATATTTATAATCCCTAAGGTCTATTTTATACTAACCTTAGTATATAAACTCCATTTCCTCATTAAATATTATAATCAATACCTTAAATAAAAACTATATTATTGTCGAAAGGCATATACATCAAAATCCCTATTTCCATCAACTCCTAATACTTTTCCATTATTACAGTATTACCACATATTTAATAAAATGTTATACACATCATACGTTATAACATTTTAACCTTGTAATAAATGTAACTTATAGTTCACTGAATATATGTACGTTACGCCAACCTGTGATGAACACAAGAGAATTGGTAAAACCTATCAGTCCACAGATGGACCAAGAGTGAAAAGAACAACTTTACCGTAATACGGACATTACCAGTACCTTCACAACAATGAACGCGAATCTACACTGTACGCATGGATAACTACCACCTCTGGGCACTACCTTTACCAAGGAGTACCATATACGGTTATGTACAATTCAGAACGAACAAACATCAAGATTAAGTTTTATGCACATTATCGAATCATACTGATTACAAGACAAGTTCTAAGTAAAAGAATGGCTACCGCCATCGGCGTTCTGCCATGTAAAATGATAACTATCAATACGTGGAAAAGACATAGCGGTTACTATTATGACGATTGTCAATGACAAATGAATGCATAGACCAAAACAATGGCAAACAACTACATCAAATATTACAAAACACTCAACCGAACGCTAAATAGCGCAAATAAGAAAGTACCTAATGTACAAAAAAGGCATAAGCCCAGGAGACCGGAAATACCGACTCCAATTACCTTTCGGGACATATGAATAACATAACAAAGTCAAAGTTAATATAATGAAACAAGGAGCTACGGTACAAACCGTAAGCAATGTGAATAACAATGATGAATTACTAACAGGCGCCAAACCGCACACTTGAAATATAATAAACTGCAGTTGCAAGTAACTAGCACTAAACAATAAGTAACAACAAGGACATTACTCACTAGCTAAATACCAGGAGTATATACCAGCATGTAATGCTAATCACTAATAATGATAAATGTTTAGTCCTAAAGGACAAACCTAACCTTATGAGAAATAGCGTACCCTTTTGGGGATGCAGTACCGCAAATGAGAACGGTCAGAAAGTAAAGAGCTGAGTTGCTCAAACAATTACACCCAACTAAAAGGAATAGGGAACAAATGTGAATACCCAAGTATGAGAACTTACCCTACGTCGTATCGGGAAGCATAGGTAAGATATGATAATGATTAAAACTGGAGGAAAGAATTATGTATATACTCATGGAGATCGAGATAGGAGAACTGACATTGCTACCTCAGCACCAATATTACATGAACGATTGCAACCATACAGACGAATCAACGTTTAACGTTCATCTGGTTAACAACCAAGTGCTACCACTAATATGTTTATGTTACTAAGGACATGGTTCCAACCACCTTACCACCATACTGCTAGAACATTAGAATCTACGACAAGATAACGAACATTATGGACCAATCAACATCAAACGACAACAAGGACATCCATCAAAAGGGAGATTGACAATAGAATACTTCACAATAGTCGTGTGACGGACGCTACCAGTTTACTAAACGAGACATGGGATGACCGCACTCCGATAGGAGCATGTGGGTCTGACAGACTTATTTATAGGTTAGTCAGGTAAGTAGTAATGTATCAGTATGGTACCCCATGCATGTAGACAAGTAGTGTTAGGAACACGAGAAGTAGTTAACTCCGTACTACGGACAGTGACGCAGATCACCTCAAATGGACGAGAAGAACCGCAAATCAACCAACGAGCTAGAGGAACCACGAACCACTATATGGACGAATAATACGTAGAACCCTCATAAGGATCATGCAAGTTCTTGCAATCCAGAGGAATCTACCAAATGATGTGAACTTAAACGCGTGACTACGCAATGATGAGAGACAAGCTAAATGCTAGCAGATACCTTAAGAAGGAATAATGGACTTGGAATGTACCACTCACATGATGATTCACTCATCTTATCTGTTTGACTCTTTAGATATTAGCTGCTGAGAGTTTACGCCTCTGCACTCTGTAGGACTGAGTGTTTTGGTATTGCACTTGTGCAGTTATTAATCTAGTAGAAATACAGAAAGATGCAATGGATATCAACAAGAGTGTGTATCAAAGATCTACAACAGTGTATTACTCTGGAACAAAACCACCAGGAGACACGGATGACAATCATCAGCTACGTGGACATGTAAGCGGGTACGTCTTGGTATTACAAAGACAAGTGCAAAGAGCACCAAGTACTAACAAGAGCCAATGTCATATTCTACCTCAAACTGAATATCAGTGGCAGAAGACACACGAATGTATGCTAGTGATTCAAATAAGAGGATACACAGTAATGAAAAGAGGGAAATTGAGCCTCTGTTCATGGGTCTGCACCTCATACAGAGCGAGTGGGCCCATTAGAACGAACTTGGGAGAGAGCACAAATACGTGCCTCACCCTTTATATATTTAAGAGCCCGAAGGGGCTAGAGTCATACCCGTCTCTCTAACATGAGAATAATCTACTCCAAAGGTGAAAACACCACAATGAGAGTTAGAGAACTCTAAAAGAGCCAAGTATCCAGCGCTCCTTGTGGAGCGGCTGTTGAATACTTGTGGGTACTGATGGAGAAATAATGTGACTACTTCTACCACATAGGCAGTGTACCTATCGTTTTGCGGGTATAGTGATTAAATGGGGTTGTCGATCTCAGGGACTCGTATAATTAATTGACAATATTTAATTAACTGGAAATGAGTTAAACTGAAAGAAAACAGGGAAATATCACGTTTTTCGGTTTGATAATTAATTAAAAAGAAACTAAACTACAAGGAAAATTAAGACAACTTAATAAACACAGAGGATTTAAAGAGTGGTGGAATGTGATAATAGAAAGCGCACCCCGGGTTGTTTTGCTTACCTATTCCTTTTATATCTGTTAGTAAATTCTTCCTTTAATTTTACTGCAATAACTCCAGAAACTTTAATTAATTCATTAACGACTAAGTATAATGAATCCTAACCAATTTTAGACCTAGCAGCAGGCTAATGCTCTAGACCGGACAATTAATCGCAAAAGAGTTTCTATTATGAGTCTAATAACCTATAGGCCGGATCAGGCTTCTAGCTGTTATTAGGTTTCAACTTCCTTCGTCTAGTTATTTACTCAGCTCTCGCATTTTAATAAAATAACTACAAGGGTTGTTATAATTACCGGCCAAATAATTAAAAAACACTTTGAAGGACAGGAATTGAACTGTTGCAGTAACTAAATTTATTTAAGAAATACATACAAGAATTTAGGAATAGGTTCGCTTCCCAACCCGGGAAGCTAAATACTTACTCGCTCATCGTTACGAAACAACATAACAGAAAGGGAATGCATTAATAAATTAAAGTAAGGGTAAGAGATAACTCCAGTTTAGAAGTTCACTCCGGTCCTCGCTTCAACTTCGTCTTGCGCTGCCCCTGATGCTAACTTATTTCTGTAGAGCTGGTGCGTAATAGTGGAAATAAATGGAAAGTGGGGTGTATGTATACGTGGGAATTTAATGGAGTGGATGGTGATTAATTTTGATGAGTGAATGGAGTGCGATCGGGAGAATGCGTGGGTGAACGGATTAATTCGTGGACTGATAATGGATGGATGACTGGATGGATGGATCGTGTATTTTAGCTTCCAGTAGTGTGGGTTTATATAGGCGGAGGACATGGGAACAGACAAAGGAGAAGTGACAGGGTGACTACGATAGATCGTGGAGTTGGTGCAGATCCGTGAAGATGAGATTTCATCGGGCAGAGCAATTGATTTCAGACAGATTTAATTGATGATCTGCAGCAGCCATTGATTGAAGAGCCGGCGTCACGCTCGCGCAAATTAAGGTGGGCGATCGCAATTAATGAAGTAGTTCGACTGCGGCGCCTGAACAAGGAAGAAGAAAACTCTGTTCGGAATTTTTTCCGTGCGCTGAAATGCTTGTCCGCCTCGCGCCTAGCTCAGTCCGCCTCGCGGTCGTCTCTACCTTGTCCGCCGTGTGGTCCCGTCCGCCTCGCTCGTCTGTGTGCGTCCGATAAGAGGGGACGCCTCTGTCCTGCCGCCAGGCGACGTCTGTTCCTTGTCCGCGACCAAACCAGGCGGACTCCTCTCCTTGACCGCGAGATAAGAGGCGAACGCCTCTGTTGTGTCTGCGCCTCTCCTGTCCGCCAGTTATGCTATATATATTGTATATATATACGAATGTTGTCCAATCTTGAATCGGCTCCAGATTTCGTTATAAGTCCGTTTGACTCGCCGTTTGTTGCGTTGGAAAGCTGTGTGAAGTAAACTACTTGATTCCAACACTTTTTCCTACATTTAACACATAAAATATATCAATTCATATCAAAACATAAACCTAGGAAAATGTCAGATAAGTGAGAAATATTACTTAAAATACTGCAAATTATAAGTAATTAAACCCTTAAAGTCTATATTTCGCACTTATCAAACTTCCTCACACTTATCTTTTGCTTGTCCTCAAGCAAATAAAGAACAAACTTTCTCTAAGGTTACAGTATCAAACTCCGGGATTCAACATCGTGGAAGGAAATCAAGCTAAATGGCAATCAAAAGAATAATCCTGCTCTTAGATGTAGGTTTTTGTAAACAGTGAAACAGAAATTTTAATAAGAGCATGGATAAGTCAGATTGTAAAAATTGAACATAGATTAGCTTGGAACCTTCCACCAATTTCTTTTCTCTAACCTTTGGATGACAAGGGTGTGAAGTAATACCTTATTCCGTGATACCTTTCAACACCACATACTCATGATCGAAATATGAAAAATTGTGACAATTTTCAGCATTAAGAGTTTTGCATGTTCATTTTTTTCTTTTTCTCTTCTCTTTTGTTTTTTTTTTCATTTTTGCACAATTGTTTTCATCCCCCAGACTTTTCTCTTCACCATTAGCGGTTTTGGGCCTTCTATCCCAGATCACAAGACCTAGGTAGATGGGTGATAAGGCACCCAAGGACTTAAAACCGAATGAACGAGGCCTGTTTTGGTTCAGAAAACTTCATTATATGATCAGAGGAGTACCTTGCCTTATCCTTTCCATACCAAACTTTCACTTAGTCCCATGATTGCCAAGCTAAGGTAACTCAATTTCCACAATCAGCTTATCCACCAGATTTCAGTGAAAATAGATTTAATTTTGAAGAAAGAAATTGATACATACAAACAACGTTCAAGCAGAACGATTCTTGAGGTGTCATCAGGCTCGATTTCAAAAACTTCCACAAAAATTTTAGCCCGAAAATTCAACATGTTTGGCCTTGAGAAGCTTACTATCATAATTAGAGAACAATAAAAATCAAGTGTGGCTTAGGTACTACTGGCATATTTTCAGGGAAAGGTCTAAACTTCCTCACACTTAAGAGGAGCATGTCCTCATTGTTCATAAAATAATCAAGAAAAGACCTTTCAAAATATGCCAGACTCATGAATCAACAGTTAAAGCTCGAGTGGCTGAACATAAATATTAAAATAAGGAACTGAGACTCCCTGATATCGTGAGATTGAGGAAGGTGCCCTTCCTCACACTTAAAGCATTGGCGGTGGGGCGATGTTCCTCACACTTGAGTCTAAGCAAGGGTTCAGCTTGGAGTGATTGCAACAAACGGTTTACCTACACACACTGTCAAACCCAAAATAACGCTAGGAAGTGTTGCGTTAATAGCACAGGTCAATTATTCCTTCTTCTTCTTTTCCTCGCCCTTTTTTTTATATATATTTATTTATATATATCACAATATATTAGAGAGAATAGATGCGTAGCTTATAAAACATGAATTTGAAAATTACCCCTGGGTTGCCTCCCAGTCAGCTGCCCTCTTTATAGTCATTGGCTGGACTTTGTGAAGTAGCTAACCTGCAGTTGGATCTTTAAGAGATATTTCATATGTAGCAGCTTGATCCAGTAGTACCCAGAAATTTCTTGACTTTGACCCATTGACTTAAATGTTTCCCCCTTTGCATTGGCGAGTTCAATCGCACCGAATGGGGAAATGCTATAATAGGGTAAGGTCCTGACCAGTAGGATTTCAGCTTACCTGGAAGAATCTGAGCCTGGAGTTGAAAAGTAACTTGGTCCCCCACCTTGAGTTTCCCGATTGGCAATCATCTTGTCATGCCAGCGCTTGGTACGTTCCTTATATATTACAGCATTCTCATAAGATTCGTTCCTGAGTTCCTCCAACTCTGTCAGCTGGAACTTGCGTTTATCACCGGCTTGCTGTAGGTCAAAATTAAGAGCTTCAAAGCCCAATATGACTTGTATTCTAATTCCAAGGCAAGTGGCATGCCTTCCCAAAAACCAACTTGTAGGGAGACATGCCAATTGGTGTCTTGAAAGCAGTGCGGTAGGCCCAGAGCGCTTCATCTAATCGAAGTGACCAATCCTTTCGAGAAGAGTTCACCGTCTTTTGCAAGATCCACTTGAGCTCTCGGTTCGTCACTTCGGCCTGCCCATTTGTTTGAGGTGGTAGGGTAAGGAAACCTTATGTCGAACCCCATATTTCTTTAATAGTGCTTCAAACTGGCGGTTACAGAAATGGGAGCCACCGTCACTGATTATGCTCGAGGAACGCCGAACGAGTGAAATATTTTCTTCAGGAACTTCACAACAATTTTAGCATCATTAGTAGAACAGGCAAGGGCTTCCGCCCATTTTGAAAAATCAAAACAGCTACTAAGATGTAAAGATTACCGAAAGAGTTTGGGAAGGGACCCATAAAATCAATACCCCAGACGTCAAATAGCTCAACTTCTAACATGTTATTCAGTGGTAGCTCATTCGACGAGATAGATTACCTTGCCTTTGACACCGATCACATGTCGAAACAAACGCATGACAATCCTTGTGAAGGGTGTTCCAGAAAAACCTGATTCTAGTATTTTTGCAGCGGTTCGAGTGGCGCCATGATGTCCACCGGCTTCTCTGGAATGGCAATGGAGGAGAATGTTTCTGACCTCTGACTTTTGGACACATCTCCTGATGATTCCATCTGCACAAACTTTAAACAGATAAGGGTCATCCCAAAAATAATGTTTGACAATGGAAAAGAACTTTTCTCTGCTGATAAGTCATATCAGCTGGAACATCTTCCTAACAAGGTAGTTAGCGATATCAGAAAACCATGGATCCTCAACATCTTCAGCTGCAAATGCTGACTCATCGGGGAAGGACTCGTTGATGGGAGTCCCATCATCAGATGCCTCCATTCTGGACAGATGATCAGCTACCACATTTTGTGTCCCCTTTTTGTCCCTGATCTCAATATCAAATTCTTGCAATAGGAGAATCCACCTAATCAACCTGGGTTTGACTCTGCCTTAGCGAACAAATATTAAGAGCAGAGTGGTCAGTATGCACAATAATTTTACCACCCAGTAAATAAGATCGAAACTTATCTAGAGCAAACTACAGCTAGTAATTCTTTTTCTGTGGTCGCATAATTTTCTGGCATCATTTAAAGTTCGACTTGCATAATATACTACCCGAAGAATTTTATCAACCTTCTGACATAACACGGCTCCCACAGCGTAATCACTAGCGTCACACATTATCTCAAAAGGGAGTGACCAATCAGGAGACACGACGACAGGTGCAGAAATTAGCTTTTCTTTTAATGAATTAAAAGCTGTCAGACATTCTTCAGAAAAATGGAACTTAACATCCTTCGCCAGAAGATCACACAGAGGTTTAGAGATTTTGGAAAAATCTTTGATGAATCTTCTAAAAACCTGCGTGTCCAAGAAAACTACGAATATCTCTAACAGAAGATGGTGGGGGAGCTTTTCAATTACCTCGACTTTAGCCGTATACCTCAAACCTTTTGAAGAATTTTGTGGCCCAGGACGATTCCTTCTCGAACCATGAAGTGGCATTTTCCCATTTAACTACCAGATTGGTTTCTTCACACCTGGACACACAAGATCAAGGTTTTCTAGACAGGATTCAAATGTTAGACCATAAACAGAAAAATCGTCCAAAAACCTCAATGCATTTCTCAATATTCAGCAAGATGGCCATCATACAACGTTGAAACGTAGCAGGAGCATTACATAATCCAAATGGCATTCTTATAACTATAGGTTCCATACGGACAGGTAAAAGTGTTTCTTATCCTGATCCTCAGGAGCTATAGGGATTTGAAATAACCTGAAAAAGCCATCCAGAAAGCAGTAGTAGTCATGTCCAGCTAGTCTTTCCAACATTTGATCAATGAAAGGTAATGGAAAATGGTCCTTACGAGTGGCAATTTAACTTTCTATAATCAATACAAACCCGCCAATCCTGTAGTGGGACGCGGGTAATCAGCTCACCCTTTTCCATTAGGAACCACAGTGATTCCTCCTTCTTTGGTACTACCTGACTGGACTGACCCATTTACTGTCTGAAATAGGAAAATAATGCCTGCATATAGTAGTTTGATTACCTCTTTCTTACTACCTCTTTTAGGACTGGGTTGAGGCGTCGCTGAGGCTGAGCCAATGGTCGGTAGTTTCTTCCATATAGATTCGGTGAGAACACAACTGAGGGCTGATTCCCTTAATATCTGCTATAGACCAACCAATAGCTGATGTGTGATTGCGCAATCCTCCAGTGTGTCTCTTGAGTTCCTGTCAAGTCAGAAGAGATTATAACAGGTAATTCCGATGGTTCATTAAGAAAAGAATATTTCAAATGAGGGGAAGAGGTTTCATCTCCACTGTAGGAGGTTTTCAATAGATGGTCTTGGCCGGTCAGCACTTCGCTCGACTTTCTCAAATTGCTGCTGGTACTTGTAGAAGGTGGCCGCCTTTTGTTTAACTCCTCAGCCATGAGGGCCATATCTGGATCATCATCATGCTTCACAAGATGCCATAAGACATCTTTCCAGGACTTCCTCTTTTCTCTGCTTAAAATAGTTTCCTGCACTAAAGAGTCAATAATATCTATAGCAAAGCAGGACTTGAACAGTGGCAGGACGCTTCATGTTGCGTGTCATGTCGAAAACAACCTGCTCATCAAAACCTTAGATATCTTCCCTCCTCCACATCAATGAGAGTGCGGGCAGTTCTCATGAACGGTTGATAAGTGCAAAACATATAGACTTTTAGGGTTTAATCACCTTATAATTGCAGCATTTTTGTAATGTTTCGCACGTATCTTATGATTTCCTAGATTTATGTTTTAATAGGATTGATATATTTTATGTAGGAAAAGTGTTGGAATCAAGTAGTTTACTTCACAAGCTTCCCGCAACAAACGGCGAGTAAAAACGGGCTTATAACGAAAATCTGGAGCCGATTCAATTTAGTATACTCGTATATATATATATATATAATATGTATATATATACCTACATCCTCTTATCTCGCGGACGTGAGACAGAAGACCGCGAGGCGGAAGAGATAGAGGCGACCGCCCTTATGGGTGGGACAAGAGACAGAAGACCGCTTATCAAGCGGGCGACAGGATAGAGGAGACGCCACTTAAGAGGCGGACGATCTAATGCAACCGCGAGGCGGTGTGAGACAGAGAAGACCGCCCACTTACAGGGGACAAATACAGAGGAGACGCTAAATAAGTGGCGGACACGTGTAAATTGTAGGAAATTAACGGTTATCTTTACCCAACTCGGCCGCGCCTACCAGAAATCACGCACGCGATTCAGCCCTGTCCCTGCGCAATCAATAGCTGCAATCAATGGGGAGCTGCAATCATCGAGCTTAATCAATGAAGCTGCTGCGGTGCTTCATCCTCCTATTAATACCAGCTTCATTCATCCTCATTAAGTGTCCTTCCGGAGGCTCCTTCCGTGGTTCCTCTGGAGTTCCAACTCACGCACCATCTCATTGCTCTCCTCCTCCTTCTCTCCATTTTATTTATTTTACAGTCCACCAAATCCACCTCTAGCCTACATACACAAAATAGCAGAGCGAGACGGAGTGATTACGGATGATTTCTATCATTCTTGTTTCTGTTATTCTATTTAATATGTTAGGCTAGTTTACGTACGCTTTGGGAATAATTATTATATTCTGTATTAATTACGCAATGTTTTTACTGTTTTAATTTAATGAAGTTTGTTACGCTTAAAGCTCATCTCTCGCCTTTTTAATAATGTCATGAGTTTATTAAATTGCTTGCTAAGTCTATTTTGATCAGACCAGGTGATAAATAGATAGGTTGATTAAGCCGTAAATCTGGAGAAAGCTCTATTATGATTTAATGGGTTAGTATTTTCAGATGCAATTATATTTCCTCGAATTTAACGTCCGTTTACATAAGAGTGCTCGAAGCCTGATAGACCGGGCATTCTGGTAACGAGTTCTTATGAGGCTATGACTTAGTCCTTAAGATATTTAAAAAGAATTTTGCCAGAACATTACAATTAAACCAGTAGGAATAGCATGAAAGAGCAGATAATATTAATCTGAACCAGAGTCCCGTTTAGTTTATCTGTTAATTTAGTTTATTTTATCTTTTCTTTTATTTATAAAAACAAGTCAATCCCCCCCCCCCTCCTGTGACACGCTTAGGTACTATAATATGTACATTAGTCCCGTGGTTCGATATCCGGTCGCTTACATTTCACTATACTACTGCGACCGGGATTTGTTTGCAGCCCGACGTTTATTTGGGTTTTAATTTCTTTTCTTTCTTTTAATAATTACACCACTTAAACCACTCACAATATAACGTCTGCAAAATGGCGCCGTTGCCGGGGACTAGATTTATTCTAGTTCCTAAGCCCCGATTATTCACCTGTTTAATTATAAATATTTTGTTTTCTTAAATATGTTAATAATATTTCTATTTTATTTTCGTTTGTTTATTGTTAATATTAATTATCTACTATATTTTTTAATATTACTTATCTTAATCTGTTAATATTGATTGGACATTTGGACAAATTGGACACCTGACTTTGGCCATCTAACTTCGGACATCTAACTTCTGACATCTAACTTCTAACTCTTATTAACATTTAATTTCCATTGTCTCTAACATTTAATTTCCATTGTCTCTAACATTTAATTTCCATTGTCTCTACATTTAATTTCCATTGTCTCTAACATTTAATTTTCTGTAAATGACTACTAACTTATAATTTATGTCATTTTTATTTTCTAACTCATAATTTTATGTAAATATTTTGTTGTTGTTTTTTATTAGGATTACAGAAAAGAAGAAAAAAAACGGAGCAGGGGGTTGTCCGCGTGGACAACCGCCCCATTACCATGCGGACGCAACTGAATACCGCGGCCCTTGTCCGCCTGAAAACCGAGCGGACAAAGAGGCGGACGTCCCTCTATACTGAAAAAAAAACACGGAACGCTGCGTTTTCCAATCAGTTCTCCCCCGGTTCATTTTAAACTCGAGCGAACCCGATTAAAACAAAAACTTCAAACGCCGCGTTTTGCAATCTGTTCTTCCCTAAATTAGAGAATTTGAACCGGTGCAGAGGAGAACGAACAAGCCGCCGCGCGACTCCCCCCTCTTCAAATCGACACATCTTCTTCAATCCTCCACCAAATCACGCAAGGTTAGTATCGAAATCTTTGTTTTTCAATTCTTAACGTTTCTATAGCTTCAAATCCTCAATGATGAACTACATTGGGAGAAATTAAGGACTGAACTTTCGAACCCTAGGTCGACCCGTTCGAAAATTCGAGCTTAATATGCAATTTTTGTCTCAGATTCTTCTTCTATAAATCATAATATACATACACAAGGTTAAATCTACACTGAATATACTTAAATTTGTCGTTTTTGATGAATTTCAAATTTAGGTATATGTAGATACGAGATTTGCTATGTTAAAATAGCATTATTCTCCAATTAAATTATGCCTTGTTTTATTAAACGAATGAATTTATGATTATAGGTTTTTATATGTGGATTTAGGCTGATAACGGTATTAAGTTACCTTGCGTTTGACTGAATTGATTGTGAAGAATCGTAGATTTTTAGGGGAGGTTCTGTCGATTTTTCGACAGAATTTTTGTTGTATAATTATTCTGTTTATTTTTCATATTATTTATTCTTCTTGTTTTCTATTTTTATTAAATATTACTAAAATGTTTACGTCTAATATTCATGCTTTGATAATAAATTTAATTTTTATGATGTTTTTAATATTAATACTTATGTTGCTTTTAATATTAGTTTTTATGTTGCTTTTTGTTTATTAATATTCGTTATCTCTTAATGATTTTATTTTATGTAGTATTTTATTATGTTATGTACTAACATTTTGTAGACTTATACTGTTGAACCTTATCAAAACTTCAGGAAGGTAACAGTTCGGTTTGCTTTATGTTTTTATTTAATGTAGTACTTCATTATTTTTGCTTAAGTTATTTATGCCTATTATTCATGTTTTTTCATTTTATTATTTTCTTTTGGTGCCACTTGGTTCTGCTGGCTATATATGATTTTCTTTTCAGAACAAATTCTATGTCGAATATATAGCTGAACTCACCTTTGGAAAGCAACCTCAGTTGCTTTGGCATTTCAATATCTTCGGTTGAACACTTGCGCAAACTCAAGTGTGAGGAACGTCTCACCCCTGCCAAAGCTCTAAGTGTGAGGAAGGATACCTTCCTCAATCTACGATACAAGGGGAGTTTCAGTTCTTCCTTTATTTTATTAATGTTCAACCCGTATTTATTTTAATCCTTTATGAGTCTGTCATAATTTGAAAGGTCATTTTCTTGATTTAAATTCTGAACAATGAGGACATTGCTCCTCTTAAGTGTGAGGAAGGAAAGACCTTTCCCTGAAATTATGACAGTAGTTCGATAATGCCACACTCACTTTTTGCTACTCTAAACTGCCTAAAATTAAAAAAATTGCAAAAATAAGATAAATAATTGTAGAAGTGTCTGAAATTATGTCAAGTGACAACTGAAAGGTAGTTTTATTTCAAGGAGTTTGTATAACATTATTTTCCTTCAAATACTCTATTTCCGCTCAAAATATGATAGATCTGCTAGTTGTAAAAATCAATTAGGTTTAGCTTGGGATTATGGAAATATGTGGAAAGTCAAGGAAAGAAAAGGATAAAGACAAGGATAAAGACGGTACTCTGCTGTTTATAAATTTTTCTAACCAAAAACAGGCCTCGTCTATCTGGTTATTAAGTTCTTTGGGGTGCTTTAACACCTATCTACCTAAGGTCTCGTGATCTGGGATAGAAGACCCAACACCGCTACAAGGATAGAGAGAAAAGTCTGAGGTACAGAAAAATAATGCAATTCAAAAAAATTGTTATAAAATAATATGTGCTTTGTCTATACAATTTGCACATTCAAAAAAAAATGTAAATATAAATTGCAATTTATGTTTATAAACATGAGTATGTGGTGTTGAAAGGTATTGCGGAATAAGGCATTACTTCACACCCCTTGTCATCCCAGGTTAGTGAATGAAATTGGTTGAAAATCCCAGGTTAATCTAACTTGTTTTCTGCAGTCTAGTTTTTCTATGCTTTTATTAAATTGTTCTTCTTCACTGTTTATAAAACCTACTTCTAAGAGCAGAATTATTCTTTCAATTGTCACTTTGTCTAAATTCCCTTCTACACTTATTTAATCTTGATTTATTATTAAGGCTTAGAGATAATTAATTCCTTATTTGCTTGAGGACAAGCAAAGGTCAAGTGTGAGGAAGTTTGATAAGTGCAAAACATATAGACTTTTTAGGGTTTAATCACCTTATTAATTGCATTGCAGCATTTTTAGTAATGTTTCGCACTTATCTTATGATTTTCCTAGATTTATGTTTTAATATGAATTGATATATTTTATGTAGGAAAAAGTGTTGGAATCAAGTAGTTTACTTCACAAGCTTCCCAACGCAACAAACGGCGAGTAAAACGGGCTTATAACGAAAAATCTGGAGCCGATTCAATTTAGTATACTCGTATTATATATATATATATGTATAATATACCTACATCCTCTAATCTCGCGGACGTGAGACAGAAGACCGCGAGGCGGAAGAGATAGAGGCGACCGCCTCTTATCGGGCGGACAAGAGACAGAAGACCGCTTATCAAGCGGGCGGACAGGATAGAGGAGACCGCCACTTAAGGGCGGACGACTCTAATGCAACCGCGAGGCGGTTGAGACAGAGAAGACCACCACTTAACAGGCGGACAACATACAGAGGAGACCGCTAAATAAGTGGCGGACACGTGTAAATCTGTAGGAAATTAACGGGTTATCTTCTACCCAACTCGGCCGGCGCCTACCAGAAATCACGCACGCGATTCAGCCCTGTCCCCTGCGCAATCAATAGCTGCAATCAATGGGAGCTGCAATCATCGAGCTTATCAATGAAGCTGCTGCTGTGCTTCATCCTCCTCTATAAATACCAGCTTCATTCATCCTCATTAAGTGTCCTTCCGGAGGCTCCTTCCGTGGTTCCTCTGGAGTTCCAACTCACGCACCATCTCATTTCTCTCCTTCCGCCTTCTCCATTTTATTTATTTTACAGTCCACCAAATCCACCTCTAGCCTACATACACAAAATAGCAGAGCGAGACGGAGTGATTACGGATGATTTCTATCATTCTTGTTTCTGTTATTCTATTTATATGTTAGGCTAGTTTACGTACGCTTTGGGAATAATTATTATATTCTGTATTAATTACGCAATGTTTTTACTGGTTTTAATTTAATGAAGTTTGTTACGCTTAAAGCTCATCTCTCGCCTTTTTTAATAAATGTCATGAGTTTATTAAATTGCTTGCTAAGTCTATTTTGATCAGACCAGGTGATAAATAGATAGGTTGATTAAGCCGTAAATCTGGAGAAAGCTCTATTATGATTTAATGGGTTAGTATTTTCAGATGCAATTATATTTCCTCGAATTTAACGTCCGTTTACATAAGAGTGCTCGAAGCCTGATAGACCGGGCATTTCTGGTAAACGAGTTCTTATGAGGCTATGACTTAGTCCTTAAGATATTTTAAAAAGGAATTTTGCCAGACAATTACAATTAAACCAGTAGGAATAGCATGAAAGAGCAGATAATATTAATCTGAACCAGAGTCCCGTTTAGTTTATCTGTTAATTTAGTTTATTTTATCTTTTCTTTTATTTATAAAAACAAGTCAATTAATCCCCCCCTCCTGTGACACGCTTAGGTACTATAATATGTACATTAGTCCCGTGGTTCGATATCCGGTCGCTTACATTTCACTATACTACTACTAGCGACCGGGATTTGTTTGCAGCCCGACGTTTATTTTGGGTTTTAATTTCTTTTCTTTCTTTTAATAATTACACCACTTAAACCACTCACAATATAACGTCTGCAACGGTCTACCCAAGATTAGCGGTACATCTGTATCTTCCTCCATATCAATGATGATAAAGTCAGCAGGGAAAATAAATTTATCAATAGAAACTACCAGTCCTCAACTTTTCCTTTAGGATAAATTATGGAACGGTCTGCTAGTTGTAACTGAACAGAAGTGGGAGCACATTGACCTACACCTAATTTCTTGAAAATAGATAAAGGCATCAAATTAATACTTGCTCCTAAATCACATAAACCGTTACCGCAATCAACCTTCTCGATAGCGCATGGAATGATGGGAAGACCCGGATCTCCTAACTTGGGTGGCAGTTTCTTCAGGAGAACTGCAGATACTCTTTCTGTCAACTTGACTGTGTCAGACTCTAGCAAAGAACGCCTGTTAGACAAAATATCCTTCATAAATTTAGCATACATAGGCATTTGAGACAAAGCATCAGAAAAAGGGATATTAATAGTTAATTTCTTAAAGATATTAAGAAATTTCCCATATTGCTCGTCCATGTTCTTTTTCTTTAGTCTGTTAGGGAATGGAATAGGAGGATTATAAGAGAGTTGAGAAGGTTTAATAGTGAGAGATTCAGGAGACTCCTTCTCCTTGGGATTTGTTGTTTCCTCCACTTCAGGTTGAGATTCAGCTGGCTTATTAAAATCTTCTTCAACTTCTGGAACATCAGAAACTAGTTCCTTGCCGCTTCTCAGAGTTACTGCTTTTGCATGCTCCCTTGGGTTAGGGTCAGGCTGACTGGGAAGTGACCCCGTCGGTCGCTGTGCCAGCTGTTGTGAAATTTGACTCATTTGCCTCTCTAGGCTCAGGTTGATAGAAGCTTGATCAGCGTTTTTAGCGGCTTGTTCAGAAAGTTTAGCTTCTATTTCGGCAATCCTGGAGTTTGTAGTTTGGCCTTGTTTGAGGATTTCTGCCAGCATATTCTCAATTTTACCACTGCCTCCTTGAGAATTTTGGGATTGCTCCTGCTGTCTAAAGTAAGGTGGTCTATTTTGATTGAACCCAAAATTACCTAAAGACTGATCATTACCCCTCCATGGAGGTTGTTGATTGTTCCTCCAATTATTCTGATTGAAATTGTTAGGATAGGGGTTACCTGGTCTGTTGTTGATCGATTTTAGCTCTTCGGGGTTACCTGCAAAGCTAGGACCTTCACAGTTGAACGTTTCGTGGGCTCCTCCACAATTCTCACAGCAAGGATTCAGGAAAGGCGAAGAAGTAGCTGCCTTCGCGGTTTGCTGTTGCGTCTGGTTTACAGCTAACTTTTCCACAACTTTAGTAAGAGCTGTTAGTTGAGCGGATAAATGATCCTGTGGGGGAATATTATACATACCTGCTTTTGGCTCACCTCTCCCCTTGTTCTTGCACCACTGTCTGGTACTAGCGGTCATGGTGTCCAAAAGCTCCATCGCTTCATCCCCAGTTCTTGCCATAAAGTTTCCTCCAGATGAGGAACTTAGTACCATTTGTTTGAATCATTTAATCCCTTAAAGAATGACAGTACTAGTTCTTCGCTACTCATACCATGGTGTGGGCATTGAATCTGCAGCTCCTTGAATCTATCCCAAGAATCATACAGGGACTCACCTGGTTCTTGACAAAAGTTTGTGATTTCAGCGATCTTTTCCCTTGTCTTTGACGGTGGATAGTACTTCGCCAGGAACTTGTTTGCCAAGTCAGCCCAAGTGTGGATGCTACCCGGTTGCAGACTCCTTAGCCACCTGGACGCTCCGTCTTTCAGAGAATAGGGGAACAGCTGTAGACGAATGCGCTCGTTCAGGTTCCCCGTCTTGTTGAATGTATTGCAGAAGTCCAGGAATGCAGAGATGTGGTGTGGGGCATCATCTGAGTCAAGTCCGCTGAATTGTCCCTGGTGGTACAACGTGGTGATGAAGCTCGTCTTGAATTGCCAGGCGTCGAGCTCAGTTTGCGTCACTTGAGGGAGGACGATAGCAGAAGATCGTCCTTCTACTGATGGTTGCTGGTACTCCCCCAGAGTTTGTCTGGTCGTCATGGCAAACTGTAGTTGTCGCCTGCTGTGGAGAACTCTTTCGATCTCTGGCTGAAATTCAGCTATAGGTTCTCCTGCAGATCGGGTCCGACGCATAAGAGACGAGTTGGTATGAATATGGAAAAACTAGATTAACTATATACGTGGCAAAAATAAAGAGAAATATTAAACAGAAAATAAAAATAAAAGAATGAAAAATTTAACTTATCCCAATTAAATAATAATTGTCAATTAACCGTGCCGGAGGTCCCCGGCAACGGCGCCAAAAACTTGATGGAGAAATATGTGACTACTTCTACCACATAGGCAGTGTACCTATCGTTTTGCGGGTATAGTGATTAAATGGGGTTGTCGATCTCAGGGACCTCGTATAATTAATTGACAAATATTTGATTAACTGGGAAATTAAGTTAAACTAAAGAAAACAGGAAATATCACTTTTTCGGTTTTGATTAATTAATTAAAAAGAAACTAAACTACAAGGACAATTAAGACAACTTAAATAAACACAGAGGGATTTAAAGAGTGGTGAATGTGATAAATAGAAAAGCGCACCCCGGGTTGTTTGCTTACCTATTCCTTTTATATCTGTTAGTAAATTCTTCCTTTAATTTTACTGCAATAACTCAGAAACTTTAATTAATTCATTAACGACTAAGTATAATGAATCCTAACCAATTGTTAGACCTAGCAGCAGGCTAATGCTCTAGACCGGACACAATTAATCGCATAAAGAGCAGTTTCTATTGGAGTCTAATTAACCTATAGGCCGGATCAGGCTTCTAGCTGTTAATTAGGTTCAACTTCCTTCGTCTAGTTATTTATCTCAGCTCTCGCATTTTAATAAAATAACTACAAGGGTTGTTATAATTACCGGCCAAATAATTAAAACACTTGAAGGACAGGAATTGAACTGTTGCAGTTAACTAAATTTATTTAAAGAAATACATAACAGAATTTAGGAAATAGGTTCGCTTCCCAACCCGGGAAGCTAAAATACTTACTCGCTCATTGTTACAGAAACAACAATAACAGAAAGGGAATGCATTAAATAAATTAAAGTAAGGGTAAGAGATAACTCCAGTTTAGAAGTTCACTCCGGTTCCTCGCTTCAACTTCGTCTTGCGCTGCCCCTGACTGCTAACTTATTTCTGTAGAGCTGGTGCGTAATAGTGGAAATAAAATGGAAAGTGGGGTGTATGTATTACGTGGGAATTTAATGGAGTGGATGGGTGATTATTTTTGATGAAGTGAATGGAGTGCGATCGTGGGAGAATGCGTGGGTGAACGGATTAATTCGTGGACTGATAGATGGATGGATGACTGGATGGATGGATCGTGTATTTTAGCTTCCAGTAGTGTGGGTTTATATAGGCGGAGGTCATGGGAAACAGACAAAGGAGAAGTGACAGGAATTGTGAGCTACTGAGTAGATGGCGGTGGAGTTGGTGCAGATCCGTGGAGATTTCAATCAGAGATTTCATCGGGCAGAGCAATTGATTTCAGACAGATTTAATTGATGATCTGCAGCAGCCATTGATTGAAGAGCCGGCGTCACGCTCGCGCAAATTAAGGTGGGCGATCGCAATTAATGAAGTAGTTCGACTGCGGCGCCTGAACAAGGAAGAAGAAAACTCTGTTCGGAATTGTGTTTCGTGCGCTGAAATGCTCTTGTCCGCCTCGCGCCTAGCTTAGTCCGCCTCGCGGTCGTCTCTACCTTGTCCGCGCGTGTTGGTCCCGTCCGCCTCGCGGTCGTCTGTGTGCTGTCCGCGAGATAAGAGGCGGACGCCTCTGTCCTGTCCGCCAGGCGGACGTCTGTTCCTTGTCCGCGACCAAACCAGGCGGACTCCTCTCCCTTGACCGCGAGATAAGAGGCGGACGCCTCTGTTGTGTCTGCGCCTCTCCTGTCCGCCAGTTATGCTATATATATATATGTATATATATATACGAATGTTGTCTAATCTTGAATCGGCTCCAGATTCTTCGTTATAAGTCCGTTTGACTCGCCGTTTGTTGCGTTGGAAAGCTTGTGAAGTAAACTACTTGATTCCAACACTTTTTCCTACATTTAACACATAAAATATATCAATTCATATCAAAACATAAACCTAGGAAAATCATCAGATAAGTGAGAAATATTACTTAAAATACTGCAAATTATAAGGTAATTAAACCCTTAAAAGTCTATATATTTCGCACTTATCAGGTACGGGGGCATAACCCTTTTTTAAGGGGGGTAGAGCCTCTTGGTTGTGCACATGTTTCCACTAAATTCTGTTATTTCGTATGCGGGGCATACAATAGTTTGTGGGTATACGAGGCACACGATGTTGATTATTGGTTTGTTCGTATGCGGGGCATACGTGGTTTGTGATGTTGTTGTTCATTTTGTTGGTGTTGTTAGGTACGCGGGGCGTACGTGGTTGATTTGTTTGTGTGAGATGTGCACTCGTATGTATGAATTTTATGAAATACTTAATGGCGTGTTTACACCCAGGTGTAGTACTTTCTTTATGATACGGTGATATATATATTGTCGTACCTTGTAGATTGATTACTTAGGGTATCGCTTAGATACGAAACGAATGATTAGATACTAAATGTGGAATGATGATATGGTATGACACCTTGGGGAGGTTGTCAGGATTGGTAGAACTGATAGGAAATGATGGTGCTGATGGATCACCTATATCCATATATGTTTGAATTAACGCCACAATTGAGGGCTATGTGCGGTATTAGCACAACACGATATGCGTAAATGATATATCACATAGATATACATTATGGGATTGTAAGGGTAGTTATTAATACACCTATTTAAGTAAAGCGACTTCGGGACATACGTGTACTAATTGATTATCATGTGTGTCTGTATGTGTATTTGTATGCAGGGCATAGGTGTTTTGTGTTGTTGGTAGGTTGTTTGCGCATTGCGCATATGTGTATGTTGTGAACATGTATGTAAGTATCCTACGAGATACATGGATGTATGAATTGTTTGCGCATTGCGCATATGTGTATGTTATGAACATGTATGAATGGTTGACGATTGTTATATATATATATAAGTTCACTCCTTATGAATTCAGTTCAATTGTATCGTTTAGATACCGTCACATCAAATAGATGTGCACCATGGCTATATGGGTAGTTGTTATAAATCACTCGAGAAAGACGACTTCGGGACGAAGTCTCCTTAAGGGGGTAGATTGAAATACCCCTACTTAATTAAATATTGATTCAACATATAATCAATTAAATTAAGGCCTAAACATGTCTTAAAAATAAATTAAAGACAACAAAGTTTAACAGAAAGCAAGAATTACACCCTTTGAGCTTTTAGGGTGATTAAATATCCAAACGAACTCTGTTTGACCTAATTTTTTTTAACCTGAGCCTTATAACACATAAATGAACACATTAAAACTGTTTCCAAGGGAAACCAAGCTCAGAAACTCATTGGAACACAAAGTGTGCACTAAGTTTCCTTAAAGCACATTTTTGTGAGATTGTCTCCAAAATGAGTTCTATTTAATTTTAGGGTCTTGAATACCCTTAAATATACTAATGAGACATAATGTACCACATTAAAGTGCCTAATTCAAGTTTTCAAAAAAATCGAAAATATGTGCATTGGTTCGTGAATAATAACCAAATAATTTAAAATAACACTTAAATCTTATAAGCTAGTCAAAGGTCAATATTTTTCCTTTGACCTTGACCCTCCATTACTGATCAATAAGGACCGTTTTCCCTTAGTGTGTAGCCGGTTACAAAATAAACAACTGTGACCATCACCTCCACTTTATTGAAGTAAGAAAACGTACCTTAGATTATATTAAGCTAATGGCCCATCTCCTCCTGTCTAATCCGACACTTCTCACCTGCTTTAGAGGCTGTTTCAGATATGGGAACTTCCCAAAATATTGACTCCTTGGACCAAGCCTAAGCCTACCTCATTACCGACTTCCCTTTCTTCTTTTTCAGTGCCTTCCTCCTCCTTCAGTCGTAAGTCTCCTAGCTCTCTCTTTGCTGTTGTTTCATCGTGAACAAACACCCAACTTCCACTGTTGCTGCTTCAAGGCATAGGTAAGCTTTCATGACACAACCATGCTCATTTTTCTCTCCTTATTCTCCTCTCTTCAAAGAGCTAAGCCATGCTCATTTTCATCCAGCAAATAGGACTGAGTTAAGAGATAAAGTAGAGGGGAATCTTCGGCTAAAAATAGGAGAAGGAAGGGAAGCAGGCCTCCTTACTTTCTCAAGGTAAAACCTGCATGTTGCTAGCTACCCCTTCTTCCTCCATTTCGGTAATATCCCCCAGCTTTTACTAACCTTCCTTCTTGTTTTCTTTACGTGGGAAAACCAGAGAGTATACCCAGGTCGAGGAGAAGAAAAAAAAATCAAGTATCGAACCTCTTTTCTTCACCATTTCGGTAAGTTTACCATTGCTCTTCTTCCTTGTTTTACCGGTAACATGCCCAGCATGTCCTGAACTCTTCTACCTGTTTTCTCCACGTAAAAACCAGAGGAGAGATGCCCAGCTTTATGTAGCAACAAGGACCAAACAAGGCCACCTTGGCTGACCATGTTTTCGGTAAGAAATTCCACTGCCTTACTTCCCTGTTTTACCTTTCTGGTTTGGTACGACTAGGGACCTCAGTTACTCACCCAATCCTTCCCTGTTTCTCTGCCTGAACGTGTTGTACAAGTGCTCCAGCAAGAGTATGAATTCTAGAGCAACAACGTGCCTAAATTGTTCTTGAACAGTTACCTAAGGTAATCCCTTTTGAACACTTGCGCATGTCCAGGAAACTTAACCATCTTTTCGGTAAAAATATAAGTGACTAACCTGGAGATTCTTTCTTATTCATGGTCTGTTATGGAGGACCTGGAGGTGTGGTGAACTCGCCTTTCAAAACCCGAAAGGAAATCCAAGGAGAAATTAACTCCTAATCAAGGTAAGAGGGAAAAAAAACTACCATGAATCTTAACATTATAACTTCTGATATCAGAACCTGAAACGAACAGCAATTTACCTTGGCATGTGGTTCTGTCTAGGTGCGAGACACACCAAGGAGCACCAAGGGCTAACCCGAGAAAAACAAGCTTTTAACACCCAAGGTTGTAACCCTTAACTCAAGCTAAATTCATGCCTTAAAATCTGTACCAACACAAATGCAAACTGCTGCTGAATATATTGTCAAACCTGGTAACAATGAGCTGGAAAATTTCTATGCGATGTAGAGTAATTATGTGGGCAGTCTGGTAATTTAACGTTGGGGTTCAAATGCTTAAGCTCCTGCCAGAATAATGCCAAAAACATACAGATCAAGTCCAAGAGAAGTGAGCTAGTAATGACTAAGGAAAAATCTGGTGTGAACTGTTTTAATAACAGCAGAAAACCGAATAAGTTTGGGGTAGAACCTTATGCTTCCTAGTGTCAAGTGTGTATGGAACTGTACTAGGAAAGTAGCTAATAAATCCTGAAGTATTAAGTAACCCATGTGATAGCTATCTTAGAGTTAAACAGCAAGTAAACTGGTTCAGACAATCCTGAATAAATCAGCCAAAACGAAACCGGTGCAGAGAAGGGTTTAAATTCTGCAACGAATACTTCTGAGTAACTGATTTCCAGAAGATGTAAATACTGTATTGGCAAGTTGAATAGCCTGAGAACCCCCTAACACATTATACTAGGGTAATAAGTTGGGGAAATGTAACAGATATCAGGTAACACAAAAAAGAAAAAGAAGAAGGTGGGGTGCAGAAGCTAGTTTCAGTTTTCTGCAAATCATTTTCGGTTCAGTTTTCTGTGTAAAGAACTTTCAGGATTGTGCCCATGTCATCTTGGGTCTTTTTGAATTTAAAATCTTGGTAAAACATTTAGCTAGGTAGTTAACCAGGTTGAAGGAAAATTAAAAGTCAGGCGTAGACAAAAGAGAAATACAGGAGAAACCATGGGTTTGTGTGTTTTTTTTTCAGTTTTCCAGTTTCAGGAATTCTCTTGTTTCAGTATAAGCAACATCCATAGTAATAACATGTTGTCATGGATCTGTTTTTAAGTTAAAACCAGGATAACACACCTGATTAAGTAGGTGAGTACCTTGGGATGAATTGAGAGACAGGTGGGTAACAAACAGAAAAGAACTAAGAGAACAGAAGCAAACAATAGCAGAAAAATTCACATCAGTACAGTTTTCAGTTTTTCACTTCTCTTCTTTCCAGTTTTCGCTGTTTCAGTATGAGGACTTTTCAGCAGTTTTAACAAAGTATTTTGGTTCTGTTTTGAAGTTAAAACTGTACTAAAATACTTATCTAAAGGCAAACAACATGGGGGAAGTTAGAAGTCAGACAACATTAAGGGAGAGAGGAGAGCAGATACTAGTTTCTGGTGTCTCAGTTTTTCTCAGTCCCACTAGTCTCTGTATTGAGTTACAGAAACATCGTGAGTGTGTAGTGGTTGGTGTATG
Source organism: Limonium bicolor (assembly GCA_023374045.1). Lineage (NCBI taxonomy): Eukaryota > Viridiplantae > Streptophyta > Magnoliopsida > Caryophyllales > Plumbaginaceae > Limonium > Limonium bicolor. The sequence continues at coordinate 290,441,441 of CM041777.1, forward strand.
AACCCCAGGACACTTCTAACAGAGTGGACTAAGTTGGTAAATTCAGTTGGAAGGTTAGCAATCAGTTTAGCTACCCAACAAAAGTATAAGAAGAGAGTATAATAGAAATCTAACTCTGACTTCAGTTTCTTTTCATTTCAGGTGAGGAGCATTTCAGTAGTTTTTACTAGTTGCCTTGGGTCTGTTTAGGGGATTAAAATTGTATGAAGATAACTAACTGAGTAGTCATACATCTAGGGAACCTGAAGCCAGATTAGAGAGCAGAAAGAAAACCGAGGAAGAGAATACCTCATTTCGATTTCAGTTTTCTAGTTTTCGGTATGAATGAGTCCAATAGATTTGTCAGTTGTTTTAGGTTGTTATTAAGATGAAAAACCTACTCACATGATTAATCAAGTGGTTACATAACTTGGGGAATGCACCTAAAGTCAGTTATTAAACTGACAGACAACAATAAGAAAAGAACATGCACCAGTTTCATGACTTCTGTTTTCAGATTTCAGTGTTCTGTGTTAGAGTTTTCATGGACATTGTCTAGCTTATTTTGGCTTTGTTCTCAAATTCAAAAGCTTTATAACACACTCAATCACGTGAGAAAATGGGTGGGAGAATCTAGAAGTCAAATCTGAGAACAAAGAAAAAGGAGACAGATGAAGACATATCAGTTCATACTTCAGTTTTCTGTTATGACTGTTCTCTGTGTAACTGGATTACAGATGTGTTAAGAGTGTTGTGTTTGGTTAATAATCCACCCAAAACATTGCTAATACACTCAGATAGGTTGGGATATTCATGGGGGAGGTTAGGAGACAGTCAAACAGACATAAAAGATGGAAGAAAGAGGAAGAGGTTACGCATAGGTTTTAGTTTTCTGTTTTCTGATTTTGGTTTCAGATCTCAGTAGCTGCTGTTTTGTGTTATTAAGTACTGAGGTTAGTGAGTGTCTTACTGAGTTTAGTCTTGAGTTTAAAACACTGTTAACACCCATATTCAGTGGTAAATACTATGGGAAGAATTAGCAATCGATTCAATACATTGAGAATGGAGTAGGTCAAGGAAACACTTGGGAATTGTGCTTCGGTTTGGAACACTAGGGGTTCTGTATAAGTAGGCTCCAAGGGTATCTTGGGAACTATATTATTACGATAACAAATTTAAAATATTGCTAACTTATTTCTAAGAAGATACTCTCTAGGGCAAGTTAAAGCCACCAAAGCCATAGGCTATAAAGTCTAATGACATATAAAACGTTGTACTGTATAGCATCATGAAATGAATGTAACACAAAATGATATAATGTGGTCAAGAATATAGTTGTTCAAACTGTTATGCTAAACGCATACACGTATATATATAAACACATATCAAGAAGTACAAATATACACCATAGTATATAACGACATGAAATACTAAGACTAGTATAAGACTTTGGTTTGATAAATAAACCCTAGTGAAGTATCACAAGTGTATAACGTAAGGTTTCATGCTCTAATGTAAACCGAGAATTAACTCACACAACGAGTAAGGGGTTTATAAAATATTAATAACGATACTTTAACTAGTAACAAATGTTAAGTCTGGGGACATAGTAATAGGATTTCAAACGTTATTCAGAAATACCGAATTGTGTTGTCATGTGGATTGACGCTTAGTGTTCCTTGTATTACTAGATCGCATTTCCGACGTACGCGCTCAAAAGCTCTAGTGGCCTGCACTGCACGAATCTAGACAACGGTGTACGGTATGTAAAGGGATTTGATCCGGGTTGTCCTGAGGAATTCCTCGGGCTCGGATTTGTTTGATAAATAACTTGTGTGAATGTATGTATATGATTTATGTGTGTGATGTGTAGTTATGTTCACTGCATTATTTACTTATGCACAAACGTCCTACGGGACTAATACTACGTCGACTATAGATCGACTTATACAAAACTACATATGCGAAATGTGTGATTGTGATCACTGTTGCTTGACCTAATACGCTAAGCATACAAGTATTATATAACCTAAGTAAAATACTTAGGAACGGGACACGACATTGTCGGTCTCTAAGCTTAGACTCAAATGGAATGTTACCTAGAATAATTCTAGGCATGCGTAAGACCATAGGACAGCCAACAAATTAAGTGATGTACTCCATAACTAAAACTGTAACTGACTATCTAACTAACAAAGCTAACAGTGGAGTGTGAATGAATGTGATGATGATGTAACTTAATCCAGACAGTCACTGGCTGTTGGTCGCGCGTAGAGATCTCTTGGTTATCCCGTATCGGGTTTTCCCTAGTTAATCCTGATCGAGCCTAGATAGATCGTCAGGCGAGTGTGCTACCGTTGGCACCAGGCCCTGGCCACCTAAATGGATGCCTTTACAAGGCAAAGAGAATAAGTCCCAGAGTCTTCGGATGATCAGGGCAGTGAGCACCTTTGTGTGTACGTGGGACTACTGTCCAAGTGAGTATATTTCGGGTTGTCCTAACTGACGCCCGACTGTGCTAACCTAAACAAACGATATGTGAAGGCCCGGAGGGCCGAGTGATGTACTAGGTGATGATGTTAACATACGATGAATGAGTTCCCAATGTCATTGTATTGTATGATGTATGACAGTAATGTGTATATCCATATATGACTGTTTGGATGGATGAATGATTATATAATCATGCATGTTGTTGCAGTACCTATTATATCTGTAAAATGGTAAAGCTGAAATCAATCTAATATCAAGACGGTTAAAAATGACAAGTGACCAATAGGGTCCAGATCCGGCATACTCAGCGTCTATCGCTGAGACTACACTTATTGTGCAGGTTGCTGCACTCGTCGAAGCTGAAGTGCGGGGCTGGGTAGTTAGGACGTTGTTGATTTTGGATTTACCGTTCATACCTCGTTATGTATTAAATGTTTCCACTGGAAAGGGGTTGTAAGATTTGGATTATGTTTAGATGCTCACAGTAGTTGTGCTTTTGATACTTAGATAGACATGTAGGTGGTATCTCGTTGTCACCGCGGATTGTATTTTATGTTTAATTTTGTTAAGATGTTGTACTGCTACGTCACTCGTATGGGCAAGTGGTGGCAAGTAACACCCATGTGAGTTCTATTACTGTAATTCCTTCCGCTGTGAGACGTCTTTATTTCCTGTTCACGTGAGCGACTATTACATATTTGTTATGAGGGGTGTTACAATTGCCACTTCTAAATAAAAGAAAAATAAAATAAACCCAAGAAATAAATTAATGTAGTAAATAAAACTACCAAAGCATAAATAAAAACAAAAATCAAATAAAAATTTAACCACTGGGTTCCCTCCCAGTTAGCTGCCCGTCTTTATAGTCTTTGGCTAGACTTTCGCTTCGTTATCCTGGATCAAAAATAAAAGTAGACAACAACTTTGCCAGGAAAACGAAGTATGCAGTAATTAAAAGCAAACCACTTGGATCAAAACAAAACGTTACGTTGGCAAATAAAATAGGAAAATGGATGCTCCACAAAACCTGATGTTTGAGGAGATACTGTCGGTAACGCTGCTCAATCAGAAGACCAGGTGTGAATGGCTCTTCTTCCTCAAATTCGAGGACATAAACGTCCTCCTCCTTTTGTTGAGGCTCGTGGAGGCAAGGTTGAAATTGCAGATCAATTGGTGGTGGCGCTTTCTCCTCAGATTTGAGAATATAAATATCCTCTTCCGGTTGGTGAGGCTCAATCGTGCAATCCTGCTCGTAGACAACTGCGGTAGTTGCATCAATTTCTTCATTCTCTATGAAATCATCCACTACTAGTACTTCTACCGGCTCGGGGTTAGGCTCAGGCAAGATATTCTTCTCTACGGGCGGAGGACTTTCCCGCCAGTAAAGTTCTCGATCAGATTGTGGTGGTGGTTGATATCCAATTAGTCTTTGAAAAGCAAGTACTGCTTCCCGCTTACGATGTAAAGCTTGTTCCACCATCAATCTCGTCTCTGCATCGTAACTGCTCTCCATTCTCAGTAACTAGTCTACAAAAACAAAAACAAAAATAAAAAGTAAAATAGAACTAAAAATAGAAAAGAAATACCAAAGCAAAATTAACTAAACTAAATAACAAAGAGAAACAAAGTAATAACCAAAAATTACGACCGAGAACTAAACAAAATAAAAGAAAATTAATCCTAGATCAAATACTAAAAAAACGAGTTCACTATAATGATATAGGAATCAAAATTCGAAACGTAATACTAATCCTAAAAGGTTACTAAGTCCTAATTAAGACTAATTACACTAATTAACAATTGGGCTCCAAACCGTAAGCAAGAAAAACAAACAAAAAGTAGAGAAAATTAAAACAGAAATATAATCGTAACCGTAGAGCAAATCTAACTAAAGTAAAACGGAACAGGTAATCAAATATGACGGCAGTATAAAAATTTTGAAAAGGAACAATATTGAAAAATCGAAAGGATAAAATAAAAGAAATTAATCTAATTACCTAACGAAACAAATCAAATATATTCCTAAATAGATAAACACGCTAACTAAAATAAATAAAAGAAAACAAAAAGTAAAAAATGAAAAAAAAAACGAAACAAAAACGTAACACAAAATAAATACTAAATATTAATCAAAATAAAATAAGAAAACTGAAATAAAATCTCAATCAAATAAATAAAAATGTCAATTAACCGTGCCAGAGGTCCCGGCAACGGCGCCAAAAACTTGTTAGCAGAAATATGTGTTACTATACTTCTACCTAGGCAGTGTACCTATCGTTTTGCGGAATAGTGAATTGAGTGGGGTTGTCGATCTCTGGGACCTCGTTCAATTAATTGACAATTTATCTACTAACCGAGAAAACTAAACTATGAAAATAGGAAACATCATTTTTTTCAGGTTTTACTTAATTTAATAAAAAGAATGACTAAACAAACTAACATAAAATAATGAAACAGTAAAAAGATAAAACTAAACTAAATAAAGAAATAAAGATTGAATCTAAAGAAGCACCCCGGATTGTTCTGCAAACCTTCACTTTATTAATCTATCAATAAACTCTTCCCTAATTCTGCAATAAACTCTCGAATTATAAATAGTTCATTGACCGGTCCCTGTACAACGAACCCTAACTAACTGAAATAACAAGCCACAAACCATGCCCAAGTTATCAAGTTAATAGCATTAAACATAATTCCTATTGGAGACAGATTAACCTATAGGCAAACCATGCTTCTAGTCGTTAATCCGGTTTAACTTCCTATGTCGTGTTAACTAATCTCAGCGCCGTATTTTGATTAGAAAACTACAAATATTGCTTTAATAATTAGCTAGAAAATTAAAGCGCATGAAGAACAGGAATTAAACTACTGCAATTATAATCAGAGAAAACATTACAAAATAAACATAAAGATTCGGTTTGCTACCTCAACCCGGGGAGCTAAACTAACTACTCAAACATAATTATAAAAATAACAAACATAAAAAATAATATGTGGAAGTGGTGGTGGACAATGGTGTGGTCTGAATGAAAGATGGTGTGTGATTGTATGACTGCTGATGGTTTGAATGAATGTGAAAAACATATGATAAGTGAGAAATACGACATGAATTGTTATAAAAATAGGAAGAATTAAAGCCCTAAAAATAGATGTATTTCGCACTTATCAACTATCTCAAATGGGTTTCGCCTAACAGAAACCTAAAAGGTGGTATTATACCAGAATCGGCTCAGTGAAGCCATTGGCGCCAAAACTTGGGTTGATCAGAGGCAAAACAATACAGGTAGGTCTCAAGGCATCTGTTGACCATCTCGGATTGCCCGTCAGTTTGAGGATGAAACGCGCTAAGCATACATAGGGTTGTTCCTTGCACCTGAAATAACTCTTTCCAAAAACAACTCAAAAATACTAGATCTTTGTCACTTATTGTGGAGCAAGGAACCCCATGTAAGCGTGCTACCTCGTGAGCAAAAGTATCAGCCTCTATGCACGCAGTGTAAGGGTGCTTAAGTGCCATGAAGTGCCCGTATTCGCTCAATCTATCAACCACCACGAAGATACAATTGAAACCTCTAGAGTGTTACAGGCTAATGATAAAGTCCATGGATATGTCTATTCAGACCTCTTCCGGCACTGGTAATGGTTGTAACATCCTTGTTGGCGACAGAGTCTCATATTTCTACCTCTGGCAAGTGAGACAACAGTCCACAAAACGTTGGACATCCTTCGTTATACTCTGCCAGTGAAAAGCATGAGCCAATCGTCGATAAGTGCGGTATGCCCTATAATGCCCCCCGCCTAAGGTGGAGTGAAATTTTAGGAGAAGTTGAGAAATCCAGGTAGAAGAAGAAAGCAGGTGCACCCTATTTTTCCATAACAGTCTTCCATGAATTAATTGATAAAGTAGATAGGATTTCTTGTTGATGATCTCTAAACATCTTTTGACACTCAGGGTCCCCCTCCACTTCTTTCTGGATGTTCTTAGCATCTCACCAAAAAGAAAAGATGGTTTGTATTCTGTCACAAAATTGTACCCCATGATCTTTGCTAGCCAATGCTGTTGGGTAGAAGTTGACATCAACTGCTGTAACATGTAGCGAAGGTTACTATGGTCTGCTCGAACCTGGAATTGTCTCCCAAGCAAGTAGGGTCGTCAATGCAGGATGGCTAAGACCACTACCATCAATTCCTTCTCGTAAGCTGACTTAGCAGCATTCCTTGGAGCGGGAGCTTTGCTGAAATAAGCCACATGGAGGCCTTCCTGTATCAAGACAACCCTAATCCCTCCTCCCGAGGCATCACACTCGATTACAAATTCTTTGGCGAAGTCTAGTATCATCAAAACAGGAGTTCTAGTTACCGCCTTTATTAGCTCTTCAAATGCTAATTGAGCCTTCGAATTCCAAACAAACTTCGGTCCATATATTTCTTAAAAAAATTGGTCAACAGAAGGGCTATGATGCCATAGTTTTGTATGAACCTGCGGTAGTATCCAGTGAGCCCCCAAAAGCCTAAACTGCTTTTAAAGAATGTGGCACTGTCCAAGTCAAAATACTGAAGACTTTATGCGGATCCATTGCTACCTCCTGTGTAGAAACAATATGGCCCAAGTACTCCACTTCATGCTGAGCAAAACAACATGATATCATTCGTAGTAGACTGAAATATGGTTGGGGCATCGATCAGGCCAAACAGCATCCCCCAGAAGTCGTAATGCCCATCATAAGTTTGGAATGTGGTTTTGTGGATGTCTTCTGGGGCTACCCGGATCTAATGATAACCAAACCACAAGTCGATCTTAGAAAAATAGTGTGCACCCCACAATTCGTCCAACAACTCTTGGATTATGAGAATGGGGTACGTGTCCGATATGGTCACCTTGTTCAATGCTCTATAGTCCACGTAGAACCTCCAGATACCATCTTTCTTTTTTTACCAAGAGCACAGGACTAGAAAAAGGGCTACTGCTGGGATGGATTACTCCTATGCCAACATATCACTCACCAACTTCTCGATTTCATCTGACGGGTGGTGACTATAGCGATATGGGCGGACATTCACGCCTGGAGAGCCTGACTAAAGCGGTATGTGGTGGTCAATGTTGTATTGGGGTGGTAACTCTGTTGCTTGTGGAAGATTCTAATGTGCTTGAGAAGCACAGCTCTCAACTCACGTTGTTTTTCTTCCACGGTTGGTGCTCCCGTGAATCATCCATTCGCACCTCCCCAAATTCAACCCCTTGCATTTTGGTGATTGCCCCGGGCCTCATGGCCCCTGTAATCAGCGAGGGATTGCCTACCAGTAAGAATTCCCGACCATATATCGAAGGAACATTTTCCCCAATTGGAAACAACATCTCCCAACGTCCTTAACCAATTAACACCCAGTATTATATCAACCCAGGAAACATGTAACAATCCAGATTAAGGTCTGCTCTTCAATTGTTGTTGTTTCACGACAAACACCACTGGCAGTGGTACGGTGCACATTACCCAAACAAACTCCAAATGGCTTTGTGTGTCTCCACTATAGGTTCAGCCTGTCCACCACGCGGGTTACTATTAAGTTATGGCTTGCATCACTATCCACCATCAAAATCACGTTATTGCTGTTTAACTATCCTCGAAGTTTCTCCTCCGCCGTGCACAACGGTAAGTCAAACACCAGAAGATGCAGCCCCTCTGTTGGAATCTCATGGTTGTCGATTTCTCCTTCAATCACCACTGGGCACAAATCTTCGTTAGGATCTTCATCTTCGCCCAATGTTAAGGCGCGTAGCCCTTTGTTAACACATTGATGGTTTGAGGAATATGGATGCTTGCATCTGAAACACAGGCCCTTGGCTCTGAGATCAGCATAGGATTGAGGTGTGGAGGGGCGGGCAGTTCTGAATTTTAGGGTGAGAGTTAGGTTGAGTTTGTATGAGTCCTTGTGATGTGAGAGTCGAGTTTGACTGGTGGGATGAAGTTTGGGTCGGGTTGGTTTAGGGGCGTGGATGGGGGCTGGATGAGCTGGTCATGGATGAGTGGATCTGGGTGGGTTTATTTGTGCCAAAGTACGAAGGTGAGGTGTTTTGTGTGGAGAATGGGCTGGTAATTAGGTATAGTCTTGGGTCTGAGTAGCAGTTAGGCCTGTAATTCCAGTTGGTTTGAGGTCTGTTGGGTCCTCTACTTCCTCCTGGGTCTCGCTTGAGTTTGAGAGAACCTGCCCGGTATCGTGTTGCACATTAACCCAGTAATTGTGCCAAAGTTTGGGTCCTAACCCAAATCGAGGGTTCTTCTCAAACAAGACGATTGTGGGTTTGAATCCTGTATTTTCCAGAAATACGCCATTATCTCTATGTCTATTGTGATCTCCATGGCTGCCACCATCACCCTGTATAAGTTTGTCGTGTCGTGCGACCAGATTCGAGCCCTAATTTCCTCACACAGTCCTCCCAAGAAATTCCCCAGTTTGTGCGCCGATGTGATACTAAGCACAAAAGCAAACATGGGTACGGTAGCAGTGTCAGAGCTTCAAAGGGATTAACCAATTCCTTTTCCATAGCGCTGGACCAGTTCCGTTTTGAACTCCTCCCACATCAATGTCGGTCCCCCGTGTCTAATCCAGTTGCTTCAATGGAACACCACTCCATTCATACACATCATCACCTACTGAACTCACATTGCATCCGATGTTTTCCTAATTAAAAAATATTTCTCCGCTCTTACTATCTATAAGTAGAATTGAACCCGTCACAACTGGACAGCTTGACCTCCTTCACCGGAATACACGGTCATCCACATCTAGTCTTCTAGTATGGCTCTCTAGGCGGTTTCCCTCTGAAGCTACTTCTTCTCAGACTTCCCAGTCCTCCCTGCGTCGCATAGTTTGGACCTCAACAATTTGTTCGTCAATCCTTTTGTGGCCTTTCTCTAATGTCTCGAATCCTTCCTTCCAATCTGGTGGCCATTCATCTCCACATTCACCGCAAGAGCACATAGAGAAAGAGAGAAAGGGATGAGCAGACCGAGATAACTCCCCAAAGCCCGATGCAACTATATTTCGCTTCTCCTTTATATAGTCATCAACGAAGCATTCCCCAACAAGACATACCCCTATTAACTTAGTGCTTATTCTATTTATAGTAACCCTTACATATATGTCAATCAGAATAGGCTTTGAGGTCAGGCGAATCGATTCCACGAGGCACGTGTTGTGCACATAATAAAACTTCTTTTCCTCTACCCATTATGCCCCTTCCATTTGGATATATCAGCTAGCTGGCCATGCAGTTAGACCTGTCAATTTTGACCCAACCCGAAACCCAACCCGAACCCAACCCATACTTTTATGGGTTAGGGTCTTGATTATTGACCCATTTGTCTTTTGGGTTGGGTTAGGGTCATAAGCTAATTTCGTGGGTTGGGTTAGGGTAGAGATCTAAACCCATGACCCAACCCAAAACCCGAAAATATATTAGTTAATAATAAAAATAAAAATATTATTCATATATATATATATTATTTTTAGATCAAACTATACCTTAGCCTTAAGCCCAAGTGCAGTTGGACTATCCAACCTTTAATAATCACTTAAAAAAGCAGACGGCCCAACCAGCTACATATCAAACAAAGGTCCAACGAGAACTTAACATAATGTTGAAAACCCTAATGCTCTCGTCTTGCAGACTCACACCCATCTTTATTCTCTACGCCGTTGTTCAGGTCTATGTCGCTCTTCATCTCTTCCCAAGGTTTGTTTTTCCTATTCTCACTTCCATTATGTTCTTGAGAGCGTAGGTATGTTTAGATTATCTAGAAGGGTGAACAAAAGTAGTCGATATATATTTTTGTAAATAGGATCTTGATTATAGATCTCTTTGTAAATTCTGAAGCCAACAATGTGAATAGCGTGTTGCATAAAAGTTCTTCGTCTTTGGTAACGATTAAGTATAGCGATTGTACTTTTCTCAAGCATGAGCACTCAGTTTAAATGGATGTAATTATTTTAAAAGTATCGGTCATAGTTTGAAGCTTTGAGTACTTAGTTTATAAATTATTTCTAACTTTAGATTATTTGTCTTTAGTGTATTTCTCTAATGCATAATGAAGATTTACATTTTTGTTCCCTTTTTTTATTAAAGACATTAGGATCATGTGCATATCTAGATAAGATTCCTCTCCAACAGAGGTAGAGCTCCATGCTCAAATTGATATTAAAAAACTTATGAAAAAAGTACGAGTTATTTTATTCATGGGAAATGAGTGCAGTACTTTAGATTCTTCCCTCAAATGGATATCGTTTAAAGTTTGATCGATCAAACAAGATTACTTCTCTTCCTTTTGTCCATCATAATTAGTGTGTCAATTAGCACCGGATGTTTTTAGATTTTTTTTTTAATTTCTACTCTAATCCATCTAAATCGTTGTATCCTTAAAAAATGGGTTGGGTGGGTTAGGTTAGGGTTGAAGAATTTTGAACAGGTTGGGTTAGAATCATGATTTTCTGACCCATCCATTTTTGGGTTAGGTTGATGATATTTTAAATGGGTTGGGTTAGGGTTGATATCAACCCAACCCATCAACCCAAATTATCAGGTCTACATGCAGTCCCTTCTTACGCTTAGACACCCTCCAGTCCATACCCCTTGACTAGAGATAGGCATTTTAACATGGGCGAGTGCGGGATTAGACCTAATAAAGAATCTCCAGACACACCACCAATGCGATGTATGAAAAGGTTGTAAAAAGATTGTACAGGTATTGGGCTGGAGAGGAATTGGAACATGGTGGTCATCACGATGGAGTTTTTAATCAAGGAAACCGACTTTTGAGAGGAGCGGTTTACCTAACTGGTTAGCTCGTGTATACTAGACACAGGTGGAACGAGCGGAAAGCTGTTGATCAAGTTTGGCAGTCAATCGAGCCAGTGTACAGGACTGTGGTTGAAGTGGTTAATCCCAAGTGATTGTCGATATATATCTTAGGAGAATTCCGAGTTCAGTTAATTAGTGTTTTGTGGGATTGGACGCATAATCATTTTGATTCTGTTAAACTCCATTCCTTCTGTTTCCCTTGTTTATTGCTCTCACATTGATGCCTTAAATCACAGCCAACTACACTTCAGGAACCATCTACCAATCTACTGCAGCTTCGCTTTACAGAGTTAATGTAATAACACATTAATATTTGATTATATATAGTCGGATTGTTAAGAGGGCAATCCTTCGAATCTACTGCCGCGTTGCATTAGCTACTGATGTCCTGCAAATAACAATATATAATGATCACACATTCTGCAACCAATTGAAGCTTGACATGGACCTAGCATGACAAGAGGACCTTACCTCTTGTAGTGTGCTAGTTGTTTTATTACTGTTATAAGATAATGGTCATCACAAGTTTAATCAAAAAAAAAAATTGAAGAATTGAAATATCTTTTGGAAACAAAATATCTTGTTTTATAACTTTGAAAGAGCCGCAGAGGAATAAAGGACAAGTGTAAAACACTGATCTATACATCCGAGAGAAACTCTTAGTAGCTGTTTGAAAAACCGCCGCCAACATAGCATAACAAAGAACATGATCATGAAACCATTTAGAAAAAATAAAGACTTAAAAAAGAACCCTAGGCTCATTTTGGACCAAAGAGATTAACAGGTACATTATGCAAAACCATTTGCGGCACCACAAATGAAGTCAAGTCGTGCATCTCAGCGAAAGGAGATAACTGGAAACAGACTAACAATAAGATCTTAACGTTTGCAGCAAAACCAACCCACATAAGACAAAAATGCAACTCGCTTTACCACCAACCATCAATCGGTACAGAACCAAATGACTGAAAGATTCTTGATAGCAAATTTGATGCTAATACTTATGAGTAGCACAGCATTTCTTGGGTAAAACACTATTGCATAAAAAAAAAACAACACCTTGAACATCCTACTATTCTTAGCCACATAGACACACTAAATCAAATAAGAGCCCCAGTCCAGTTTGAAGTTTGAATCAACATTAACAGCAAAGGTGTCTACCTACTGAGCACACAAACAGGTCAAAAGAAGATTCACCAAGCACGAAAACATGTCAAGAGATACCTGGATACTTATTTAAAAGACAATGGGTAAGAAGCCTCCCGAAAAAGTTCCAGTGTTGGATTCCTTCTAACGTCATCATACACCTTGACCTGATATATCTTGATCATATCGGTATTGTTGCTCCCTCTAGGCTTTGCTTTTATCGTGAAGTAGACAGTCACGCCAGCCACCAATATTTGATTTGCCTTTACAATTTTCACCAGCTCAAGATCCTCACCCTAAATCATGAATTCCTATTATACTTACTGGAAAAGTATAACTAGCAAAATATTACAAAATAAGATTACAGGTAGAAAGACCTAGATACCTTAGATATCTTATATTCAGCTAATGCAAAATCCACCAATTCCTTGTAAAACGCCTCATAGCGTAGTTGCTGTTGACTAACAGGATGCATGCCATATGCCCAGCCAACCGTAGGATCTTCAGGGTATACAACATCAAACCCCTGCAATGTTGAAAAATTGTTGTCCAACTAACAAGATCAATATACTTTATCTGAGATGACATGGACTTCGGATAGAAATAAAGTGAACATCAAATGTACAGAGCAATATAGCACACAAGTCAACAATATTTTGTCATTCATGTGCCAAAAAATTCATGCATGAAGTAATACTAAGTTGTATAGAGTAGTTCCATCAAAAAGTACAGCAACTACTGACATTAACATTCCATACAAAAACAAGCACCAGAATCTTCACCCCAACGACAAAGAAGAATACAAACCTCACTTCTCTCCATCGATCTGCTAAACTCCCTATACTCTTTTGAGGTCATCGGACGTTCCCCATCTTCCAGTGAACTATCACAAGAATCACTCAGAATCTCTTCTTCTGTACTACTGGATTCGGATTTCTGTTTTCCAATCTCTTCTTCTGTAATACTGTCTTCTGATTTCCTTTTCCCGAGCTGAACCTCCTTTCCCATCGATCCCCCAAGCTGGATCCAGGTATCGCTCTTATTTGTGTTCATTTCTGAAGTTCCAATGGTATGTTGTATGAGATCGTTTCTAGATTGTTCATACACTATAGGCAATGCAAATCATGTAAACACATATAGTTCGAAGAAATATATAGTTAGAAATTTAGAACTACACAATCTAAAGATACACAGATAACAGCAAACAAGTTGTAGCTAGACCTGCCTAAAGTAACCCGAAAAACTGATCCAACTCAACCAATCCAAGCCTGATTTTAAACAGAATAATGTGACCCAAACCCGAAAACAACCCAAATCGAACCGAACCAAACTGCAATTTGGTACAACCCGAATTCACCCGGACATTAACCCAAAACCCGATGATAACCGAAACCCATAACCACCCGAACCAAAAGAAACCACAAATAACCCAAACCAGATCCAAACCGAAATCCAATACAACCCAAACAACTTATTATATTTTACGACTTCAACAAACCTTGACAAGGATGAAGTTCAGCATAAGTATTCATGACCAGAGAGTAAATAAGCTTCAATAAGGTTTACTTATAACTTATGACACAATGATACCCCAATGCTTTGTTCAAAGCTAAATCATATATATAGTTGATTCACGATAAATAATAATCTTGAACCCAAAAACACAATGAGCGCACTTAGTGTCTTCGAAGGAACAAGGGTCTTGAGACATACGTGTTATAGATTCCACATCCATAACCACCAAACTAGAAAATAAAAAAAGTCAGGAATGAGTGCACTGGAATGTACAAAGATAACAAATGGAGATATAAAAGTCTACTCCGAAGCCAATACTCCAGCCTAGCTTTTGGATTATGGAAACAGCAGTCCCTGCTACTGCTTACAATACTTATCGTTTGCTTCACAAGGTGCGACAGAAGAAATTAAAAAAAAAAAAACTTCTATTGATATAATTGCCACTCGACAGAGAGAAGATAAGATCGAGTAAAATACCGATTCCGATTCTGAAATGTTTTCAGCCCCGTCTTCAATCTGGTGTGCGAGAGATGCAGCAGTTCTACTTCCAGTGATTTATCTCTGCAGAGGCGCAGATACAAGAAGAGAATGAAGAGAGACGCAGAGCATGTATGTTACTTGTTCGTCAGTTAGGGTTGCAAATTTACCGTGAGTTAAGAGATAAGTTTGAGTGTATTACCCGTTCCGATACTGAAATGTTTTCAGGCCCGTCTTCAATCTGGTGTGCGAGAAATGCAGCAGTTCCAATTCCAGTGATTTATCTCTGCTGAGGCGCAGACACAAGATGACAATGAAGAGAGGCGCAGAGCATGTTGTTCGTCAGTTACGGTTGCAAAATTGCCTTGAGTGAATAAGTTCGAGTATATTACCGGTTCCGATACTCAAATGTTTTCAGGCCCGTCTTCAATCTGGTGTGCGAGAGAGATGTGACTTATCTCCGCGGAGGCGTAGACACAAGATGAGAATGAAGAGAGGCGCGGAGCATGTTGTTCGTCATTTAGGGTTACAAAATTG
This sequence comes from Limonium bicolor, assembly GCA_023374045.1. Taxonomy (NCBI): domain Eukaryota; kingdom Viridiplantae; phylum Streptophyta; class Magnoliopsida; order Caryophyllales; family Plumbaginaceae; genus Limonium; species Limonium bicolor. Next base: position 290,456,445 of record CM041777.1, read on the forward strand.
CCGGGAGTGAAAATATAAGTTCGAGTATATTACAGGTAGACCTGGCAAAGGTGACCCGAACCAGAAAAACCGACCCGATCCAACCCGATCCGAACCCGAATTTAAACCGAATGATGTGATCCGAAATGTGACCCAAAAATCCGAACCGAACCAAACCAAAACCGAACCAAACCAAAATCGAATCAAACCGAAGTTTGGTATACCCGAATCCACCCGAACCGAAATCACCCGAACCGAGTTCACCCGAACCGAATTCACCCGAACCGAATCGACCCGAACCGAATTGACCCGAACTGAATTCACCCAAACCAAATTCACCCAAACCACACATGAAACTAGACAAACTTCCATTATCCTTCTGTTTAAAATTAATATTAAAAATATTGTCATCCAATTTGATTATGTATAACCAATAAAACGTATAAACTTTTTCAGTTAATAAATATACTAACCACGATTGATGTGTAGATGTTGAAGCATAAGGATTACAAACTTACACCTTACTTAAATAAAGATTACAATATCAAGTTGGGGAATGGTTTAAATGTGTATGTGTATATATCATCACATCACTACTTAGATTTCTTATTAATACCACAAAAGAATAAAGGTTACAAAACTTACATCTCATGTAAATATATTTGTATGAATAATTAAATTAAATTAGGGGTAAATATTGACAAAATAAGAAGATTAAGGGACAACCCCTGCATGGGAGCAATAAGCTACTAGAGGACGCCTGCACGAGGCGCGCACGCGAGACAGTGATCGGTGGTGCACACACAACATGAAGTCATGGACGTGAGGTGATGACAGGCGCATAAGGGCACAGGCACAAGGTGGTGATGGATTGGCATGGGCGCGCGACGCTCATTCGAGATGACGGGTGCTGACGTAGGACGCACACGGGGTGTGACGGGCGCGGGATGGCGGGACGTACAGGCACAGCGTCGGGCGTGGGGGTGGGGGGATAAACTCGGCGTCGAGTGCCAAATATTGACCACTAATTCACCAAATTTTAAATTTATGCTTGGTCGATAAAATTAATAAATCTATAGTTACAAATTAATATTAAAAATATTGTCATCCAATTTGTTATGTATCACCAACCAATACAAAATAACAATCTTCATCAAGAGTAACACTATATTTAGAGAATTTGGATCCAAATATGAAAATCAATACAAGTTACAAAGGTTGCTTAAATTTGTACTTTAAAATTTTTGTCAATTAAGCATAACGCGGTAAGTCACCCGAATTTGACCCATAACCCGAAAAAACCGCAAAAATGCAGAGGCTAACCCGAACCGAAAGCACCCGAACCCGAAATCAACCAAACCGAAGTCACCCGAATTTAATTTTAACCAGATAACCCGACCCGATACGAACCGAACCGAATAGTGAATATCTGCAAATTGACCCGAACCAAACCGAACCCGAACCGAGTGACCCGAATTGCCAGGTCTAATTACAGGTTCAGCTTCGTTCGGAGCTGTCACTTTTGTGGCATATATGTAATATGTGGCATGAGCGATTGAGGGGGAGGGTCGTACCTCACGCGGTCCAGTCACATGCCATGCTGAAAAAAAAAATTATGTCAGTATTATTTACTGAGTATCATAGATTGAAGCAATACCACAAAATGATTGTAATTTTTAAAGTATAAGTCTAAAATAAAAAAATTTGTATCATTGTTTATCTAAATTCAAGCTCTTTAAAGCAAGACCAAACATGGATATGTTTTGAAAAGTTTAAAAATTTATGTTAGTTATATATACATATCAACGACACTTATGATTCACCACGTACAGTTTAAAATACACCATATAACATTAATAATACACCATAAAACAATAATGATTCAGTATTTATTCTGAAGTTTGTTATCTAATTCAATCATAATACCAATTTCAATGAATCATGATATCAAATTTAATGAATCATAACATCATTTTAGTATATCATCAATAACATATAAAAATAAATTTTTTAAACAATAATACAACACAAAACAATATTTGGTACATAAGAAAAATACATGATCCACCATATGAGGTTTAAAATACATGACCATACTATAGTAATACACTAAAAACAATAATGATTTTTTATCGATTCCGAAGTTTATCATTTAATTCACCCCTTATTAGTTAATGAATCATAATATCATTTTTAATGAATCATAATATCATTTTTAATGAATCATAATATCAATATTAATGAATCATTTTCTCATTTTAGTGTATCATCACAAACATATAAAAATAAAAAATTTTACACAATAATACAATATAAAACAACATTTGGTATGTATGAAAAATACACGACTCACCATATAAGGTTTAAAATACACCATACAACAATAATAATACACTACAAAACAATAATAATTTTGAGTTCCGGAGTTTGTTATCTAACTCACCACTTATTAATGAATCATAATATCAATTTTAATGAATCAAATATCAAAACTAATGAATCGTATTATGATTTAAGTGTATCATCATATAAATGTAAAAATATTTTTTTTAAGTTGTCAAAACATATCCATGACTGATCTTGTTTTGAAGAGCTTGAATAGGTGAACAATGATATAAATTTTTTACATTTTGGACTTATATTTTAAAAATTACAACCATTTAAAGTTATTATAGTAAAAAGACAGTTCAGTCAGTGAAATAATCCAGTCCGCAGCTGACTAGACTGCCAAGTGGATAGACCGCACCAAATATCATGCGGGATGCCCGGCTTCGAATCAATAACCACACTCTCAACAACAGTTTTCAAAACAGCACAAATATACCAGCACAAAACAATCACAAATAACCACCAGTTTATGTTATAAAGGGAATGCATACCGTAAATTTTGTAAAATTATTGTAATGAAGAGAAAGAATATCGTGCATATTATTGTTTACAAGTTATGGTTGGGAAATTGTAATAAATTAACTAATCTAAAAAAATTCACTTATTATTTATTTTTATAAAAATGTCATTGAGTAGTAGTTTTTACAAATTATTTACCAACACCACATTGTAATAGTGGTATTTCATTTTTTGAAAAATAAGGTACAAACACATGAATATTTAATTATATATAAATATAGTAATATATATGCCATATATTTTTAACAACTAAATTGTTTTTTTGTATGATGTAAATATTAATAAAGTTCACTAATTAATTATTATATTTTTCTTTTAGTTAAATGTGAACAAGTAGTATGGTGTGTTAAAATCATGTATAGTTATAATTCTTGTTAACCATGGATAGAATTTTGGTTGATAATAGTGAAATTATTTGTCGACCTTAATAAAAATGTTAACAAAAATTGATTTTAATAAAAAATTGTTGTCTTTCTAGTTAATAAATTATGTATATATGTATCTGTATATTTGTTAGTAGTTTCTGTATTTACAACTTAACAATCAATTGTTTTAAAATGTAATATAAAATTTGTAATCGTATCACACGGTAACGCACTGCACGTAACTAATTTAACTAATTTATTCAAAAATGGTAGACGAAACAACCACACCGCCAAACAGTAGTTTTCAAAACAGCCACATATACACCAGCACAAAGCAACCAGCAAAACACTACAAAACAACCGTAAAAAAGCCATACCGAACAGAGCCAAATGTTTTCAGCCCCATCTTCAATCTGGTATGAATGCGAGCAGTTCCTCCAGTGATTTATCTATCTCTGCGGAGGAGCGGACACGTGGAAGAAAATGAAGAGGCGCGGACCGCGCGAGTAGATTGTTCCTCGAGTTAATAGAAATCGTAATTTTTTTTGGAAATTTTATGAAATGACACTATATTTTTTGTTAACTCATAAATGTGCTAAAAATAATAACATCATCAAATGTTACTATATTTTTGTAAAACTCAATGAAATGTTATTATAGTCATTGACCAGAAAGTAAAATGACAAAATTACTCCTACTAGTTAATAAAATATTTTTAAAGTACACAATATGCCTCACCAAAATTCAAAATACTCTAAAAATATAAAAAATATAAATATATAAATTATTAAATGAAAAAAATTAACAAAATATTTAAAATACCTTAAAATTTTGAAAATTAGTAAATATTTTTTAGATTTTTTAAACTTATTCAGTACCATAAAACAGAATATAAATTTTGGAAAACATAATTAATATCAATCTTTCTACTAATTTGTATCAATTAGGAACAATAATTTATACCATTCATTTTTAAATTATCCTTTTTTACCAATTGAATTATTTAATCAAAGTAAATTAAATTATAGGGATTACATTTTAAACTAATATTGAGATTTTTTTAAATTTATATTCTATTTTGTAGTAACTTTATGACATAATACTTTTGTTATCTATAAAACATTATGTCATAAAGTTATATGCAATATAGAATATAATTTCTTTTAAAAATCTTAATATCTTAAAATATAAAATAATTTAAAAATGTATGGAACTTAATTTGTATAAAAAGAATTATATAAATTATGTGTTCAAACTCTATATTATTTTTTATGGTACTGATTATTTTTTAAAAATCTAAGAATATTTTTTTTCATTTTTTTGTATATATATATATATTTTTATTAGTATTTTGGTTTTTTTGTGTTTGGTGAATTTTTTAACACTTAGGGGCATATTGTGAACTTTAAAAGTACTTTGTTAACTAGTAGGGATATTTTTGTCATTGTCTTTCTATTCAATGACTGTAGTGGCATTTCATGAACTTTTGTAAAAGTATAGTGACATTTCGTGACTTTTTTTAGTGGCATTTCATGAATTAGCCAAAAAATATAGTGGCATTTTATGAATTTTTTTCTTTTAGTTTTTTGAAATACCTCGAACTTAATTATGGTGATTAAATTATTCTAATATGGTATTTGAGGGCCTAATAGTGCCTAAAGAATTTTGGTAAGGAAAATAAATCCAAAAGAAAAGAGAAAACGCTTAAAAATCATAAAACGTAAAAATAAGCGTTATGTGACCATAGGAGGAATACGACCTCGGTTAGGGTCCTATATGGATTCTTAGGGCTTTGTTACACCTAAATAATATGTGGGAACAATTCCCGAAGAAAACGGATCCACAAAACGGATTAAAAACGCTAATAAAGCTTTAAAGCATGTTTTTCGAGAAAACCCGAAAACGTGACTTTAAGGGGTCAAACGGACCCGTAAAAATTATGGTCAATCAAATAACTATAATTGAACATTAATGGAAGCTTAAGAACCATTAAAATTTAGGAAACGACAAAAATCCGGAAAACAGGCCCGGTTAGTGAATAGTGTTAAAACCGGGTAATTTAACGAGCGTTTCTTGTAAAAGATGAAAAACGCTCCAGCTTATGTGACTTAGTGGGCCGGTTTTAAGAGGGAAAAATCAGCCCTCTCACACTCACATAACTAGCTCATTAGTCAAATAAGTCAAAAAGTAAAAAGCTAAAAGTGAAAAGGGGGAAAAGTAAATAAAAGCACTTTCCCCCTCTCTCTCCTCCCATTTCCTTTCTTTCCCACTTTTCTTCCCCTCTGTCGTATCCTCCCTTTCCAGCCAGCCTCTTCTTCCTCTCTTCTACTGGTACGAAACTGAAGCCCCTTCCATGGCTTCCCTCTTCTTTCTCCTATTGCACAAGCTCCATTAAAGCTCCAAATGCAAAGATAAGTACATAATCTTGATCCTCTCACCAAGATCTACCATTATTTCTTTTCAAAATCTCAAATGGAGGAAGTTGACCTCCATGGGTGTTGGCCATTTGAAGAGAAAATTACATATTCTTGAATCTTGGAGTCCCTCTTCCATCTAAGGTAAAATGATTCATGAAAAACCCACTTCTCCTTGCCATTGTGGTGGCCAATTTTTGCCCCCTTTTAATACCTTATTTTTCTTCCATGATTGAGCATTGGTTCAACTCTCCAATGGTGGTGGAACCCCCCTTCTTGATTCAAGGGTTAAAAACCATCATAGAACTCCAAAGGTAAAACCTTAGCTTTTTGTGCTTTAAGCTCTTTCATTGAATTAGTGTTATTCCAAGGGTTTAGCAGTTTAATTATATCCATTTTGTGTTCCTTGGATGTTGGGATGGAGTTTGGCAACTCCATTGCTCACTTGACCGAAAATGGGAAGAGGAAGAGGAGAATTGAAAAGGAACTTGGAAGATTAAGGTAAAAAGCTTACCTTAATACTTATTTTGATTGCCTTAGAATTTGGGATGGGTAAAAAAATTAATGAGCCCAAATTATGAATTGAAATCTATGTTGGAAAATGTGTTTGGTTGATATTAGAGAGAATTGTGAACTTATGTTGATTTTTAAGGGCATAAGTGCCATTGCATGTGAGATTTTGAGCTATATTATTAATTTGGTGAATTTTGATTGAGCTTATGTGCTGGTAGGACCCTTTATGGGTGTGGCTAGTTTTGGATTGATTCAGGTGAAAATTGATGAGTTGGATATGTTAGGTTTATGGGGAAACTATGGCGAAATTTTAGTTGAAACTAAGTGTTTAAGGTGACTTGGCGAATTGGAGGACTTGGGTGTTTATTAAGTTGGGTTGAGTTGATTGATAACCTAGAAATGGTAGTTGGATGAGGGAGATTAAGATGTGTAAAATCTGTAGCAAATGAGTGTTGAAGTGCATTGGAATAACTAGAAAAGAACTAGTGTGCAAGACTTTGAAAATGAGAGTTGAACTTGGGTATAGTTAATGCACTTGGCTAGAAAGGATTTGGAATGGTCAATTGGGTTGAGAATAAGGTAAACCATCAAGAGAAAGGTTAGAAATGCACAAGTGTGCAAAATGCAAAAAATATGAGAAAATTGGAATTTGTGAAATTTAACAAGAATTGAGTAATGAATTGGACCAAAGATTTAGGAAGGTTTAAGAAGTGTTTTAGGGTGTTTAAATGTGTAGAAAACATGTGGAAAGATATGGGAATGATTAGGTGTGGATTAAGGATGGAATTGGGGCTGAAAAATGGAGTTTTAGCAGGGTCCGGGACTTAGGGGCCAGACCAAGTCCCGGACCAAGCATAAAAATGTCCCGAAAGTTGAGAAAACAGGTGGTCCGGGACTAGAGACCCGGACCAGTACCCGGACCATAGGAGAAAAACTGCCGAAAGTTATGAAATGCATTGGTCCGGGACTATAGACCCGGACCATGTCCCGGACCAAGCACAAAAATCAATCGTATGTGTTTTTAAGGATTTAAAACATGGGGGATTGATGGGTATTGGTTTTAGATGTTGTTTAGGACTTGTTTGGTGACATGTAAATGTCCTAAGATGTGTAAACAAGTGTTGAGAAGTGAAGGAGTAAGTTAAGAACTAAAATGCACTTGAGTAAAACTAAGATTAATGGGATAACGGGGTAAGTACGGGAGTAGTAGTTATTTACATACCGTAATACCTTAATGTTAATAGAACCACTTGATATATGATCAGTGATTTGAGAGTAAACCGAGGAACGTGAGGTGACCCGGTAAAGTTAACCCAAGGTGAAAGGTATGATTTTCTCATGCCTTGTATGCTAACGTGGCTACACTGATTTGTGTGCCGACTTAATCAAGATGAAAGCATGAAAAATGTTCTATTGCTTGTTTGTATATCTTGATGCATGATGTGTGTACTAACCACTTTTGTATGATTGTGTGGTCTAACCTAGTGATATGGACCGACTCGTAGATGAGTATTGTGTGGTTAGTGACTCGTAGAAAGAGTTGTTTCTCGAAATAACGAAAACGTAGAAACACACGAAAACCATCAAACCAAGAAACAATAATGCAACCTATGAACTCACTAGAACGTGAGAGAGTTGTACGGAATCAGTAAACTCCCGTAACGGTTAGAGAACTGAGTTGAAATAATTCACGAACACAAACAAGAGTGGAAAGATATAGTAAACCTCTACTTAGAGGATGATGATAGTTCTAAGAAAATAACTCAAGAGAAAAGTAAAATACATATAAAGGACCATCAAACTCCTTTAGAGATAGTCGATCCCCAATATGAGGATCCGACCTAATTTGAGAAAATGTCCTGAACATAAAAGTATTCGATAAGTTGGGTAAAACCTTAAATCTGAGAATACTAGACATTGAGAAATTCCCTAAGCTAATAGATGATATCGAGAGAGATACTTCTAGGCTAATCTATGAGATTAGGAAATAACTCCGACAGAGGAGTTTTGGGAATTTGAGTAGTCCGGTAGAGAAACGGACAATTGAGAATTTGAGGAGCTAAGTGTATAGTTTCGTTTGATAGTCGAACCTTCCCACCATGCTAGACCCCGAGTAGGGTCGAAACCGGGGAAGTAAGTGTAGAAACCTACTGTGTGTGAGACTATAACTGAGAAGATATGATAACAATAAAAGAACTCGAAAACTCAGACTATTACTTAGAATCACGTATCACAATCGATACACAATGGGCACGTAGTGTGTTCGCCACACCACCTTTACACGAGATTTAAAACCTCAATCACGTTAAGAGCACAATCCACTCTTAACCCCTCACACTCAAAGTATATCTCGCATTACTAATAACGTTTCAGTATGAAACTGACCTCACTCATGTAATATTCTATCGCTCAATCCCTATGCGGCGTATTGCCTTTTTGTTTTCCGGTTCTTTCTCTTTTCGCCTCTTCTAAAAACCACACCTCTAACCCTAGAGTTGCCGTCTCATATATAGATACCGAGACTATAGATTACAGCTCATAAAAGCATAGATTTTATTTATCTTTAACAGATAGATAAAATCACATTTAAGAAATTCTATCCGCTTTGTTTATTTCCTCGGTTTTGGACTGGTACGCGGATCTCAATATTGCTTCTTCACGCTCATCAGTTTGAAGCTGAGTTTGCCGATCAAAATTACATCAACAGTAAGACTTGTATTTAAAAGCCCGGTGGTGAGTCTTGTGTATGACTCTGCCCGGAGGTCATGGGTAATGACTTAAAAGATATCCTTTGAGAATTTGATATGAAGAATTGAAATTTGAGTTGAAATTGAGTTGAAACTTGAGAAATTTGAGAATTGAACTTAAGAGTTAAGATTTGAGAATTTCGTTGAGAAGTGTAGAAATTGAGTTGAGTTTGAGAGTTTGAGAATTTGAGTTTGAGATTGAGATTAGAGAACTTGAGTAAGAGTAACCCAAGAGAATGGGTAAGGTAATGAATAAGTGTAACACCCCACTCGATAATCTCGTAATAATCACTCTAGTATAGTCACTCACGTAGTATAATTAGAGACGTCTCACAACGGAAGTTAAACTACATTAATCCTCACTTGGGTGTCACATGCCATTACTCGCCCATGCGAGTAAAGAAGTATAACCGTAATCCAACAATTAACAACAACAACTAACCACAGTGATGAATGAGATATTTATTACATTATCATATATACAAACTAATACCTATGACAAGTGAGCATTTAAAGAGTTCCCATAATTTCAACGTGCTAACTGATTTAATACTAAACATCCGATAAATAAAAGTCGAGGTCATCTACCCATATTCCCGCTCTCCGGCTCGCATCACGAACATGTACCTGTAATGGGGTGCCGTATAGGCTCAGCAAAACGCTGAATATGCTAAAGTGTAATCCTAGACCCTTTAGGTCACTTAGGTCAATTAGTCGTCTGAACATGAGGTTGATTACATGCTGGTTCATTTTACAGTTTATATAACAGCAGTAAATAACATGCATAAGCATACAGTAATCCATCAAAGTGATAGTCCATACATTACATACAATCCACGACATACCAAATACCATGTACTATAAACATTCATACAAACGCGTAGATACTTCCATCGAGATGTTAGTAGTTTTTCCTTTAACTTATGTTAATCACCATTTAGTCTTACTCTCAATACCATTGGGCGTCATGTTAGTAAACCCGAAATAACCTTACTACTGGAAGTAGTCCCCCGTACACCTACGGCTCATTGCCAAGGATCATTCGATCCCCGGGCTTCCACTTGCCTAATAAGGCTCCATGAATGGCCGAAGCCGTTTGCCAAAGTGCACCCTGGTCACAGTCTATCTAGGCCCGTCGAAATATAGAGGGAGTCGGTCCGATACGGACGTTATACTCCGGTGATCACCAGTGCGCAAACCAACTAGTCGGACTAATTGGATTCCCATACCATTTGCCATAACCAACACTCTCCATGTTTTAATCCTTAATCAACTACCCTAAGTAAATACTTAGGTCTTGAAGAAGGCTTTACCATTATTACCTTTGAAGTCTTATGTACTTCCCTAGACATAGTCTAGGTTATAGTCATGTTCGAGTATCAAGCTCTAGAGACTAGGGATCCCGAGTCTCGTTCCTAAGTGTTTTACTTAGGTCAGTTAGGGATAAAGTTCCCGAATATTAGTATTCCAACCGCATAAACAATCATAGTAATATTGTCCAAAGACGTCGCACACAATAATAATCGCTTAGCAACCTTATAAATAATCCACACAATCATGTATAGCAAACGTATCGCTCTTGTCACATAGTCAATCAATACCCGAACCGAGGCTTCCCTCAGAGGTTCGGACCACACAATGAACATACCGTACACCGTCGAACGTTCGTGTGACAAATCCCGCGTAGCCCGTAGCACTCATAATGCTCGTCTCTACCAACTCGCACCTCTGGTACATACGTTGTTCTAATATCAGTATATATCTATGTGTAACTTGAAACATTACGATCGCTAATATACGTTACGGTTTACGTAACTTTTTCTACGTGCATGTAACGTACTATACAACTATATATTCATAATATAGTTGTTGTTGTAATCACGTTTGTACTTCTAATTGTATAATCCCGTTTGTCACTCGTTATCCATATTACCCTTATGCCACGTTATAAATCCGCGGGATATAAATTATAGAGTTCCTCTTATAATAAGGTTCCAACCATACAATATACTTCCAAAATTTTCCAACTTAATCCATCATTTTATGGAAATGCATATAATGCATATTTATTCCTTAATAACTCCCTTATAATATATCCTCTTATACTTTAACATAATGTCGAATTATACCATCCCAACCTTATTATATATTCTGTCCACATATTAATCATTCCCAAATCAGCCCACACATTTTCGGTAACTGCAATATTTACCTTTTCACTTGATTATTTATAAAATCAGCCATATATTATAACTACTATATTTTCAATCTTATTACTTTATAGTCTAAGGTTCTCTAACCTTATTATATACATATATTATGTAATTCTGAGCAACACTAATACTTTTCGGAAATCTCTATACCATTCCCACATATTTTGATTATTTACAAAACTATCCCATATTTCCTACTTGTTATATTACTAATCCTTATTAATTTATAACTTAAGATATTCCAACATTACATAGACATATATATGTATATATTTACGAACAACACCTCTCCTTGTCTCAGATTTATTTATTCACCTACAATTTCCTCTTAATTACACTATAACCCCCTTAATACCATAAACTTTCATTTAATACTTAAAACTTCATAATATACACTTTAATTATTTTAAATACCAAAACCAACCCAATATTTTTCTTAATTGAAATACCTCAAACTTAATTAGGGTGATTAAATTACTCTAATATGAATTGAAGGCCTATTAGTGCCTAATGAACCTTGGTAAAGAAAATAAATCTAAAAGAAAAGAGAAAACGCCTTAAAAGGCAAAAACGCTAAAAAGAACGTTATGTGACCGTAGGAAGAATACGACCTCAACAATGGTCTTAGGTGGATTTAAAAGGCTTAATAATGCCTAAATAATGTATGGGAACAATTCCCGAAGAAAACGGATCCAAAAAATGAGTTAAAACACTAATAAAGCTTTAGCGTACGTTTTTCGAGAAAACCCGAAAACATGACTTTGAGTGGTCAAACGAACTCGTAAAAATTATAGTTCACTAAATAACTATAATTAAGCATTAATGGGAGCTTAAGAACCATTAAAATTAAAGAAACAAGAAAATTCTGGAAAACGGGCCCGGTTAGTGAATAGTGCTAAACCGGGTAAATTAACGAGCGTTTTCTGTAGAAGACGAAAAACGATCCAGATTGTAATATATGTGGGGGCCGGCTTTAATATGTAATCAGCTCACACACACACACACTCACACACCTAGCTAATTAAATAAGTTTAAAAGCAATAAAGCAAAAGTTAAAAAGGTAAACTCCCTCTCTCTCATCCTCATTTTCTTTTTCCCTCTTCTCTTTCCTCCTTTTCCCCTTCCCTGCCGATTTCTCCCCTCTCCCTATGGCTGGGACGTTTTTAAGCTTCCACCAAGCTCCCATGGCTACTCCCTCTTTCTCTCCATGCTCAAGCCACACCAAAGCTCCAAATACAAAATAAAATACATATTCTTCTTCTCCTCCTCAAGCTCTACACTTCCCTCTTTTTAGAATTTCAAAATAGTGAAGTTCATCTCCATGGGTTTTTCCCATTTGAAGAGAAAATGGCACCATCTTGTAGCTTGGAGTCTCCTCTCTCTCATAAGGTAAAAAGATTCATGAAAAACTCATTTTTCCTCCTTCTCTTGTGTTGGCCGATTTTTGCCCATCCTCATGCCTTGTTTTCTTCTTGTTTTGGAGCTTTGTTTCAACCCTCCAATGGTGGAGTAAGTCCCTTCTTGACTCAAGGGGTAAAACCCCTCCAAAACACTCCAAAGGTAAAACCCTAACTTTGTGCTCTAAGCCCTTTTATTGAATTAGAATTTCCTAAGGGTTTAGAAGATTAATTGAATGCATTTTTGTGTTTCTTGAATGCTGGGATGGAGTTTGGCAACTCCATTCCCACTTGACCGAATTTGAGGAGAGGAAGAGCAAGAGGAGAATTAAAAGAGGAACTTGTGAAATTAAGGTAAGAAATCTACCTTAAACCTTGTTTTGATTGTTTTGGAATTTGGGATGGGTTAAATTAAATAATAAACCCAAATTATGTGAAATAAAGTAGTTGTTTGAAGTTGAGGGAATTTGTGAATTGTTATTTGAATTAAGGGCTTTTGAAGCCAAGTGTTTTGAGTTTGGGAGCTATATTGTTGTTTGATGAATTTTGAGGAAATGTTATGTGCTGGTAGGACCCTAAAGGCTGTGGCTAGATTAGGAATGAAAATTGGTGAGAGTTGATGGTTTGGGATATGTTAGATTTATGGGGAAGTTATGGCGAAATTTCGGTAGAAAATAAGTGTTTTAAGATGACTTAGTGAATTGGAGAACCTAGGTGTTTATAGTGTTGACTAGAGTGGAGTGGTATCCTGGAAACGATAGATGGAGAATGGATATGAGAGAGTGTAAAATCTGTAGCATAATGATGTTTGGTGACTTGGAATTTCTAGGAAAAGAGTTAGTGTTTATGGTCATGGAATTGGAGAGTGAACTTGGGTTTTAGAAGTGCAAATGTGTAGGAATGATTGGGAATGGTCATTAGGTGATTTGGCAAGGTTGGTAAGAGGTAGGAACTAGCAAGAAGAAGCTAGAAATGCATAAGTGTGCAAGATGCAAAAATGTGAATGGAAGTTTGTTGAATTTGAGCAAGAATTGAGTGGTGGATTAAACCAAATATTTGGAGAGGTTTAGAGCATGTTTTAAGGTGTTTAATTATGTAGGAAACTTGTGGAATGGTTATGGAATGATTAGAGGTGGATTAAGGGGTGATTTGGGGTTGAAAAATCCACTAAGTAACAGTTTTTAGTAGGGTCTGGGACCTAGGTTGGGAACCAAGTCCCGGACCGCATCAGAAAACACTTCGAGAGTTAAAACAGGCATTGGTCCGGGACCTAGGTCCAGGACCAAGTCCCGGACCACTAGTAAAAATGGGCTGAAAGTGAGTTTCTGTATTGGTCTAGGACTTTGGGTCCGGACCAAGTCCCGGACCACCCCTAGAATCCTCCCGAAAGTGTTTTAAAGGGTTTAAATGATGGGGGTTTGAATGGTATTGGTTTTAGATGATGTTTAGGAGTTGTTTGGTGACCTTTAACGGTCCTAAGAAGTGTAAACAAGTTTGAGAAGTGATTGAGGAAGTTGTGAGTTTAAGAACACTTAAGTAAACCGAGATAACGGGATAACGGGGTAAGTACGGGAGTAGCAATTATGTACGTACCGCAACACCTTAATATTAATAGAACCGTTTGACATGTAACCAGTGGTTCAATAGTAAGACTCGAGGAACAAGTGTGAACCAAGGAACGTGAGAACACCCGGTAAAGTTAACCCCGGTGAAAGGTATGATTTTCTCATGCTCCGTATCCTAACTTGGTTACTCTGATTTGTGTGCTTGTTTGATTGTGTGATCACCTAACAAGATAAATGCACGAATCGGATTGTTTGAACTCTCTTGTGCTTGTATTGTATTGCTTGTTGTTGGACTGTCGATTAAACTGAAGTTTGTATAATTCTTGAAATGTGTGAGTTGTGAATGAATTGCTTGAATGTTGAATGTGTATTGTACATCGACTCATAGTTGAGTCTTGTTTGATTAGAGACTCGAAGAAAGAGTCAAGTTGTGAATTAACGAAAACGTGGAAACCCGTTAAAACCATCGAACCAAGAAATGATAACACAAACTATGAAATCACTAGAACGTGAGAGAATTGTACGGAAATTAGTAAACTCCCGATAACGATTAGAGAACCGAATTGACTTAATCCACAAAACTAATAATGGTGGAAGTATTAAGTAACCTCTATTTAGAGGATTGATGAGTGTTCAAACTTGAACCTTAAGAGAAATAAAGTATGGTAAGGGATCACCAAACCCCTTAGAAAGATAGTCGAACCCCAATGAGAGGAACCGACTAAAATGAACAATGTCCCGAACATATGAGTATTCGATAAGTTGGGTAAAACCCTATATCTTAGAATACTAGACATTGAGAATTCCCTAAGCTAATAGATGTTATCGAGAGAGATACTTCTAGGCTAATCCTTGAGATTGTGAAATGACTCTGAGAGTGGAGTTTTGGGAATTTGAGTAGTCCGGTAGAGAACTGGACATTTGAGAATTTGAGGAGCTAATTGTATAGCCTCGTTTGTATTTGTAAGCCCGGTGGTGGGTCTTGTGTATTACCCTACCCGGAGGTCATGAGTAATGACTTAACATATACCTTTGAGTATTGGAATTGAGTATTTGAGTTGAGTTGAGAATCGAGAATTTGAGTATTGAGTATTGAGTTTGAACTTGAGAGACTTGAGAAGTTGAGTTGAGTTGAGAGTAAGAGAACTGAATAAGTGTACCCAAGAGAGTGGGAAAGACAATGAGTAATTGAGTAAGGCATAGTGAGGTAAAAACCCTCAAGCCTAAGTAAAGAACATCTTAAACTAACCTTCGATGTGTGTGTTAGTGTTTGTGTTCTTTGTTGAACCTTGATTGTGTTAAAATACATATATAATGTATTGATGTCGTGCATGTTGTTTGAATTAAAATAAACCGCATGTTCTCGACCAATTAGTCGGCGTACCCTCGCTAGCACGCGGGGTATGCGAATTTTATATGCAGCAATTTTGCTGAGCCCCTAGGGGCATCGTTTTTATTTTCCAGATACATGGATGCTGGTCAACGTTCGAGAGTAGGACGGGTTGTTATTGAGCATGGGTAGTTGTTTAAGGATTGTATTTGTTGTATTGTGGAATTGTAAGACCGAAAGGTCATCGATAGACTTGGGAATTGTAGATACTCGGTATAGAACAAAATTGAGATTGTATTTGTATATAATGGAATGGAAGGTTGTATTTGGTTTGGGAATTGATTAAGCAATGGAAGTATCGTTTGTATAGTGCACTCGGTATAAGACCAATAAGACCGATAACGTATTTGTATTGATTGTTTGAATTGGATTTGGCCTAGTTAGTCACGTGGGTGACTAACGGCGTGTATCACCCACCGGTTGTAGTTTGAATTCCGTTGCATGGTTGTTGGTAATTGAGACGGGTTAGGAGATAATGGTGTGATTACCGGTATGGGTGTTACATTAATTCTCAATAGATCCCCTAATGTTCAGTTTTAATGCACCTTAACCTTTAACTTTCATTATTTATACTTTGGCCCACCTTTCTCTTATAAACTTACAATTTAACATCAAAACATTATATTATACACATTGATTTATTTAATTTCAAAAACCAACCAATATTTTCTCCAAATTGCTGAACAACCCCAAAGGTTGTTCTAATTCCCATTTCCACCCAAATTTTCGGTTATTTACCAAGTATCCCACAAGTTTTATAAAACATTACATTTTAACACTCAAACTATATGTTATACTCCTTAATTAAATAAATTACCAAACCAACTCATAATTTACCCAGGTTTACATACGGACCCATAAGTTTTACTTAAATTCCATTCCAGCCCCTAGTCTTTTGAAAATCACATTATAGACCCATAAATTTTAAAATTGTTACACATTAGCATTTAACCATATATTATAGCCCTTAATTAATTAATTCCTTAAACCAATCCCAAAAATTCTTTAACTTCCCAAACAGACCCCTAGGGTCTTAATATTTATCTTCCTACACCTATATTTTTTTTGGCAATTACCTAAACACCCCTTTTCTTTTATAAATGTTATTTTTAACTTAATATTTCTTTAGTTACTCAAAATAATTATTCTTATCTTTTTAATTTAGTCAAATCTCACTTGTGGTCAAGGTTGACCACCCAAAACATTCCTTTGACCATATTTGTTTTTATTTACGAAAATACCCCAATTAATATTCTATTTTTATATTTAACCCCTAATCTCATAAAATTCATATTTTATATTTATAAACTTCCTAAGATTAATCCCTTTCGGTTTTAATTATATTTAGTATTGTATATTTCTTTTTAATTATGTTTTGACCCCATATATAATTTATTTACTTACTTAGACATTTTATAAGGTTTCAAAATTATTTAACCCATGTTATAAGCTTATATAATCTACCAATATCTTTCTAATATATTCCTAAGTAGTTGTATTTGCTAGGATCATAATCTTTGCACCAGAAAAATATACACCCTTTCAAACCAATTTATAAATTTAATAATAACCATTAAAGCTCAAAATATACATCATAACTTGGCCTAATTATATGGCCTTAAAAATAGCACCATAATAATTTCTACATGACATTAAAATGTCCTCAAAATTGTATTATAGTTACGGCTTGCAGCAGTTTTTACATCTAACCTCTTTACATTATTTTCCTTGATTATTTACGTATACAATTGTTTTTAATAAGCCATTAGTACTTAGTTTCACAAATCAGATTTTCATCCCTTAATCTTCTCCACATATTTAGGATTTAGCATCTCCGAAACTCACATATATTCTCGGTTTCTTGTAGATTTATTATCTAATGTCGTTAAATTATTTCCTCTCATTATTGGCTTATAATTTTGACTTTAACAAGTCATTAGTACTTGAATTTACTTACTAACACATAACTATCATTTCTCCACCTCTAATTCGGATTTAACAACACATGAAGAAAATAAAAAGTTATAAGAACCATTACCTTAATATGATCACCAAGAAGATCCCATAAATCTCTCACCAGCCACAATTTTCTCAGCCTATATGTGTAAACATATATACCCCTGTTACAATCTTGTACGTAATTTAAGCTGGCTATGCTTACAACTTTAAGGATCTGGTTACGGTTTATTTACCTCCCAAAGCATGATATCTCCCTTCAGCAAATCCCTCCAACTTGTCGTCAGTCTATGGGTGAGTATATCCCATTTTTTTTTTGTATTAGCAACAAAGAGAGGGAGTTAGTACCTTGTTTACGTAATATGTCAAGGGGGTTTTCAAGGTAGATTTTGAGCGTTTAAAAGGAGTCATTACCTTTCTGTTTTGCAGGGGGTTTCAAGGTGGATTTCGGCAGCTGGCACAGAGGAAAACATGCTCAGTTTCTTGAAGGGGGAAAGCAGAATTTGAACCTAGTTTTTCCCGATTTCTACCTCACTTATACACCCTTTCTTGATGCTTTCTGGTGCAGGTCTTTGGCTCAACAAGGAAGTAGAAGTGGAGCCTTCATGCTTGAGTATAAGAGCAGGAAGGAAATGTCAAAAGTAGTAGTGTTTTCGGACACCAAACCAGAGAAGAAGAACGTAGTTTTCTGATAAGTTTTTCTCACCGTTGAAGGACAAGAAGATACTCCTTCAGTTGGTGTAACTTCCTGCTGGATTTTGGGACCTCAAGAGGGTGTTCAAACCTTGGCAAAACATAGGGGAATTGATGAGGGAAGGGACTGTTTCCCATGCCCAAAAAAAACGTGAGTACGAGAAAAAATGAAGAAGCTGGTTGTTTACCTTGGTCTGGTGCAGTTTTCTTTTGTTTCTGTTTTACCGAGGAGGAAGAGTGTGATCTAGGCACATGGTACTACTGTAAAGAGAGGAAACAAAGCTAGTATTGGTGTTGGAAAGTGCAACAATGGTAGCTGGAACATGAAGAAAAAAAAAAGGAAAGGAGAGGAAGAGCATTACCGTTTCGGTTGCTGTCACCCCACTGCTCTTTGTTTTCTGCTGTAACAGAGAGTGTGCAGATGGAGTTTCTATGTGTTTTTGCTACTACCAAGGGGAAGGAGAAACTGGAATGAGGTAGGGAAGTGGAAGAAGAAATGTTGGGAAGAAAAGAACCGTGGGAAAAGAAGGAAGAAAGAGCAGTATGTTCTACCGTTTTTTTTTCTTCTTTGTTGCTTGCTTCTCTGTTATTACCGATGATGAGCAGGGAGATTTGCTGGTGGTTTTACTGCCATACGGAGAAGAGGTTAGCAGTAGTTTCTATGGTGTTTGTTTAGGGTAGTCGTAAGCAACAAAAAAGAGAACAAAGAGAAGGAAGTAGAGTTTTACCTTGGCTTGTTTGGTTGGTTGATTGCTGTTGCAACCAGAAATGAGAGCTCAAACTGGGTTGTATTGCTGCTGTTATTGCAACAGAGATGAGCAGAGGATGTGATGGGGTAGAAAGGCTGAAAAAAAGTGCTGGAAAGAAAGGAAAAGCGTGAGAAGAAGGGAGAATGGAGGCTAGAGCATCACCAGTTTTTTTTGTACTGATTTCCCTCCTCCTCTGTTGCTGTAATATTACTGTCATGAGACAAGATAGGAGAGGGGTTGCAGTGGACTAGAAAGGAAGAGAAGTAGCAGTGTACTACTGGTTGGGTAGTCCACAATATGGAAGAGGAATAAGGAAAAGGGTAAGGAAAGTTAGGTAATTGATGTTCTAATGTACTTGTTTTTTTTTGTACTTTATTACTAAATTAACATGTCTAATGATGGTCTATTTATTTTTTTTCTTTACCACTGCAGGTAATTGGCTTGTATTTGAAGGGAATTCAAACATTCTCATTATTAGTTAATGTTATAACATAATTTGTACATATGCAACTATAGTCATATGTTAGGTGGTGACTTGTATTTTTTTGTAACATAGCTTATATATATATGAGTATATATTTGTGTCTATAATTTTTTTAGGGTATATAAAAAAATATTTATATAATTTGTAATGGAATATTGGTGGTATTTAACACATGTATTAATATGTTACATGTGATATTGATTTTAGGAGTTTATTTCTCCTTAATAATATTTTCTCTTTAGTTAGAGATTAATGTATAATCTAATGTCCCTTTTGGACTATATATATTTTATACCATAATATTTATAGCAATAATTGCTCATGATTTAATTTAATCCTTGTTAATTAAGGTAGTAATTATTCGGGTATTTCAGTCTACCCTATAACGCCCCTATTTAACATAAATGCAGCGGAAAATAAAATACTAAGGCGATTACAGATCATCGGGTTCCAAACACCCGACACCAAACCTCACCAATTAAACTTATAAAATTATAAATGCTACGGTCTGAACTCGAGAAAACATAACAAGTGCAAGATATAAAAACTCTCAACAATTCCTAATTCCCATCCCAATCACTCATACTCTTCGTGGCCACCTGTATAACAGCCCGTACCTGCAAGATGAAACCAAGCAGCCCACCCCGGGAGGGGTGAGTCAGTTCCCTGGAATGGAACTGGTACAACTCTCCAAAACAAAAGTTTAAAACATAACTCTTGAAACAAACAATAACTCGAAGTCAAATGCTTAAAACAAAAACAGAAGAACAAGACACATCAAAATCACCAAGTCAAAGATATCAAGTCAAGGATAGAGATAAATAACAAGAAGTAAAGTGAGTCAACTTAAAAGAAACCACGCCAGAAGTTAGTGAACATCCATTGCTTAAGTTAGATTCAGTTCCAATTAGGATTAGAAAGACCCAAGTAGTCACAAGGACTAGGAATGAAAGAAGAGATCCAAGACCCATAACTCAAGAGTGGAATAAAACCAATTGGGAGTGATGGCCCCCACCGCCAGTCAGTTGTCCACAAGGACGAGGTAAACAGACCTCCGCTGTCAGTTGTCCATAAGGACGAGGTAAACAGACCTCCGCTGTCAGTTGTCCACTTGGACGAGGTATAGCAGACCTCCGCTGCCACCGACCCGTTCTCAGTCATCGGTGAAAAGTGTGTGCACTACTTAATAGAAAGAATCCATACTCAATACCAAGATTGATATTTTCCCATATTCCCACTAGATTATTAACTGCACAAGTGCAATAGCAAAACACTCAGTCCTACAGAGTGCAGAGGCGTAAACCCTCAGCAGTTAATATCTAATGAGACAACCAGAAAGGAGGAACCAATAATCATGAAAGTTGTACATTCAAGGCTCAGTCAGTCACAACAGGCTGAGTTAGTCACACAAACAATTTTCTTTTGAAATCCATTCAAGATCAGTTGACGTTTCCCCAAAACACTCCATAAAGTCCATTAGCAAAAGTATCTGAGTATGAGAAATCGTACCTGGTTAATGCTGTAGCAGTCCTAGTAGACTCGTGCAAACATTCAACACACTCTGAGGAATATTAAAGGTAGTATATCATCAATAACTTGTAGCCTAAGTTAAACTTAAATAAATTCCTCACTCTTATTTCTAAGTTTCTATTGTCTTTTAAGCCCTCACTTAAATGTTATGTATAACCTTTGATTTATCTTAGAATGTTGTATAGCTCAAGGTTGTAAGACCAAGGAATGTATTTTATCAACACTTGTTAATTGTTCCACTCTTATCCACTTTACTAGTACTCAACCATAATTCTCACATTCAAGAGTTTTGAGACCCTTATATCATAAGTGCATTTTATATTACTCATTTAATCTTAGAATCTCAATAATAATCCTTAAGTTAAATACATTTATTCTTACTTCAGGATAAACAACACACTATGACCTACAATGGGTTTATCTTAGAATACTATACTATTACTTCACGATGTGATGATTATGTATTTTATCAATATCTACTAGATAATCCATTATGATTAAGTTTTCCCCTTAACTTAAGTAAGATCTACATCCTGTATATTGGAATCATAGTGTTATAGATGCATTTTATTATAACTTAATTGAGTTACTAAACTCAATTATCATATCCTTAGTTCAGAATGACATTTTATTACAACCGTCTAATAATCTTGTCATAAGATGTTAAATCACTTTCAATCTTGAAATAACTATATTATAATTAACTTAGACTTATCGAACTCTTACATTTAGTATTAAGAAAGTATATTATTTGCTTTATCATTAACTATTAATAAAGTGTTTTAGATAACCTTTTACGTTCCTTACTACATTTAATTCCCTAACTGTTTTTTATTTTACAACACATTCCCGCTATAGACTATGTATAATCCTTTTATACTAATTTTAATAAACTTATGTCTTAAATACATTTTTCATATTGTTTACAAAACCTAAGGTTTCAAGGAATACTTAATAAATTAATCTCCTTTATTATTTTTAGGATGAACATTATATCTTAACATAAGTAAAATTTATCTAAGAATTAAATCCTCATTCATAAGTGAAATTGTCAATTATTTAATATAATCTATTCTGAAAATTCTTGTATTTAATATTAAATAACATATTATATTCTAGTGCCGTAAAGTATCAATATAATCCTTATGTACTTAGTTCCACCATGATAAGGTTCAAGGCCTTAAATATCTAGTTTCTATTTACAAACCTTTTTTTAAGTTTTAACTACTAAATACATCACTTAATTATAAACTCATATTCTAATATTGGTAATAAGCGTATTTAATATAGCTTCTCCTTTTTAAGAAACTCAAGGATTATTATTTAGATTAATTCCTAATCATAGTTTAATATAGTTTTATATCCTAATCCTTTTAATGATCTTATCTTGAACATTAAGTTATTATCTTTTATAAATGTTATGAAATGACTAAATCTAGGCTTATTAATCCACTTCACAATAAGATGTAAAAGTGTTTATTTATTTTATTATTATAATTAATAAGATTTATTTGTTTAACATCTTATGTAATATAATTACAAATTTTCCTAAGTCTTAACTTATTAATTACTTAACCCAATTATAGATTTACATTATGGTCGCTGACTATAATATACATGTATTTTAATACAGTTTATATAAATCTTAGAAATTCAAAGGTAACTCTTTAAGCTTAATTTCATAATCATAATTAATACTACTCTTATAATACTCTATTATATATCATGTATAGATTTAGTTTAACTTAGTAATTCCCTCATATTCTATTTTTCATAAGGTATTTTTTCCTCTGTTTATTATTCTTCTTCGTTATCTATATATTAAGATTTATTTAAGACATTCTTTACATAACTTTACTATATTTAATTACTCCTACTACGTATATACATATCTTCTTCCAATATGTGGTTTATATAATAAGTATTCCCTTTGTTACAATTCAGTATATTACTTCTATAGTATAAAGTTAACATAAAAGTAGGTTAATTAAATTCCTTGATTAACCTAAGAAATTTTATTTCTTTTATTTCTTTACTTCGCTTAAAAGATTATACTCAAAATATTTATTAACATTCTGTATTAAATGTTAGTTTAGTCTTCTTATTTGTTGTTCCCAACCTATAAAGTTCATTAATCAACTATACTTTAATTTTTGGTTACATTAAAAACCTTATATTATAAGAGACTTATGAAAAACCCTTAGCAATACAATTTTTTAACCTATTTCCCCCCCTTGTCCAAAATTCCCAAATTAATATATAGTATCTATAACATTTTAGACATATTTAAAAATTTTATTTCATAAAAATATCTTTTTAAATTATCCAAATAATTCCATAATACTCATAACTTGCAAAAATTATAACTTACGTTTAAAAACTCAAAACCCATATTAATTTACATCAAAATAAACTAGATTTTATAAGGAATCTATGGTTAAAATTACAAGTCAAAATACATTCGGGTAGGCCATTAAATAAATTCAACAATTTAGGGTTAAATTCTGGAATTTATAAAAACTTAATATACTCTTAATTTCCCACGATATAATCTCGACCGTCCGTTTCTTTAAATCCCGATCGGACAGCCCCTGAGTGTCGAGTTCATCAGCGAACTCCTGAAGGTGGTGACTCACCTTATAAGAAACCGGCCCCCATTAGTAACAAGGGGTACTTAAGTCTTTGTTGACCAAATATCTGACTTATATTGACTTATGTTATAAACTAGCTTAATTAATTTACTATTCACAAAACAAGGCACATTGTTGTGAAATGTTTGATTTCCCATTGATATAGACTTCCAAATGTGATCTATATAGTACACATGTTAATTAAAGAGTAATGATGGACATTTAGCCATTCAAAACTCATTTACAAGACAATTTTTCAAAAATGTGCTTTAAGACTCCTTAAAGCACATTTTATGTTTTAACTTGTTTTCAAGCTTGGTTTTCTTTGGTAATTGATTTAAAATGACCATTAGGATATTACTAAGGTCTTAGAACAATATTTGGGTACTCTCCCAAGTCTCTCCAAGCTTAGAGCACGTTTTGCTTAAACTGCTCTTTTGGTGTTTCCTTATATTTTCTTTGATTAGAAATGTTTCTTAATGTTTCTAAGGCATTATTTAGCCTCCTTATATCTTAGTTTATCATTTAAACACCATATCTAAGTTTGGGGTATTTCAGAGCTAGTAAAAGAGCTTGGAAGGGCGAATTATGTGCAAATGCACAGCTCAATCTGTGGATGTGACAAGGTAACCTCTCATGGATTACCTTGTACATGTAAATTAAACTACATACTGGATAGTGGTATACTATGCTCAAAGAGGGATATACATCGTTTCTGGTATACCCTAAGCTGGGAGAAACATGAATCAATAATTGATATGCTATCCTACAAGGAGGCAGAACAAAATAGATGGTGAGATATTGCTTCTGAGGTAGCATAGTCAGATGATCCTACTCTGATGGCCAAATGTTACAGTCAAATCCAAAACTTCCTTCACCCAGATATGGTGTGCCAATTAGGAGAGCCATTAGAACAGTTTGAGATTGGCAGACCTACCGGGACCTCAAGACCAAACCGACGGGAACCTTCGTCTTGGGAGCGTAACTGACCAAGGGCGAGCCAGTCCGAAGGAGCACCATCAAATATAAGATCACGTAATAGAGGATCATCAGATCCGAGTCGATTCATGCCCCTAAACAACTTCCCATACTACGAGAATTTCCCATCCAACCTATATCAATATATCACTGGGTATATTGATGTTCATGGAGATGGTAATTGTGGTTTCAGGGTGATTGTTGATTACCTGTATTCAAACGAAGAGAGGTGGAAAGATGTCCGTAGAGGATTGCACCATCACATGAAGAATACAGAACCGGCGAATCATGTATACAGGACCATGTTTAACGAAGCACCTTACAACGACATGTTAAAAGCACTTCATTGGAATAGGGAAGGGCCAGCACCTCCAGAGAAATGGATGACCACGGAAATGGGGATGACAATCGCGACAAAGTACACTTCGATAGTAGTTTTCTACTCTACTGTCTGGGGGGGGGGGGGAGTACGGCAAGTGCCACATACCTTCCGCTCGATAATTATACCGATCGTGATAGCCCAAGAGGAGAGATCCACATAGGAATTTGCCCCTAGGGTCATTTCGTAAGGTTCTGCATGAGTGATGACTCCCCACTCCCCCTGTCAATCCACAGTGGTTCTTTTATAGAAATCCAAACACTGTTGGACCTTGGATTCATCAAATACAATCTAGGTTAGATAGTTGGAACAACGTTGTAACTTAGTTTTTCTTTAACTTAGTTGTTGTAACTTAGTTTTTCTTTAACTTAGTTGTTGTAACTTAGTTTTTCTATAAATTAGTTGTTGTAACATAGTTTTTCTTTAACTTAGTTGTTTTAATCATATTGACTGAAATTTGGTATTTCAATTCTCTATTATTTCAAAAAAAAGTGTCTCTCCACAACATTCCAACTTATTCAACTAAGTTTGGTGAAAAGAAATTGTACTACAAATAGTAAAGTATTTTGCTATTCGCAGTACAGATTAATTTTAAGTCAAATTAATAATATAAACACATAAAAATGTAATCCAACACTTTTTTTTACGAAAAAAGATTCCTGTATTGATTACAACAAAAAAGTAACTAGTAAAATTCGCTACTAATCAAATACAAACTACTTCGGTAAATTTACTTTCATATATCATTTTTTGAAGAAAAAAACACAGCGACACATCATTACATGTGTACAACGTCAATATGAATTAAAAAAATTTTGTACTGCAGTGATTAGTAATTTTATACTGCGAATAGCAACCCCAATTAACAAAGTACTTTGAAAGTTCACAATATGCCCCTAAGTGTTAAATTTTTTATAAAAATTCACAAAAAATTCAAAATACAATAGAAATTTAAAATTATATATAAAAACTAAAAAAATATAAAAATTGAAAAAAATAAAACTATCACAAAATATAAATACAAATAAATATTTCATTTTTAAAAATTTATTCAATACCATAAATTGAATATTGTGTTCTAAACAAATAATTTCTACCAATCTAAACCAATTTATGGTACTTATTGGTAAATTTATGGTACTTAGTTTGTATAGAAAAACTGAGTTACAACAACTAAGTTACTACTTCATCACATGTCACTTTTATTGTTTATGTGTACTTACCTGATTTGATGATCTTCTATTACGTGATCTTCTATTTGATGGCGCTCCTTCTGACTGGCCTGCCCTTGGTCGGTTACACTCCCAAGACGAAGGTTCCCGTCGGTTTGGTCTTGAGGGCCCGGTAGGTCTGCCAATCCCAACCTGTTCCAATGGCTCTCCTAATTGGCACACCATATCTGGGTGAAGGAAGTTTTGGATTTGACTGTAACATTTCGCCATCAGAGTAGGATCATCTAACTGTGCTACCTCAGAAGCTATGTCTCGCCATCTATTATGTTCTTCCTCCATGTAGGATACCATATCAATTGTCAATTCATGTTTCTCCCAGCTTAGGGTATACCAGAAACGATGTATATCCCTCTTCGAGCATAGTATACCACTATCCAGCATGTAGTTTAATTTACAAGTGCAAGGTAATCCATGAGAGGTTACCTTGTCACATCCACATATTGAGCTGTCCATTTGCACATAATTCGCCCTTCCAAGCTCCTTGACTAGCTCATCTAAGCAAAGGGTACTAACCTTCCCGATCAGGTCAGCGATTGGAACCCTCATGTGCTCTCTTCTGTGTTTTGTCCTGGCTGCCTCAAAATCCTTTTTTAACTCCCGGATGCTTGTATTCACATGATCGTTAATCTTTGGAAAGATTACATCCAAAGTGTGTCTAGCACTCCTTAATCTCGCCTTTAGAGAAGAATGTGCGCTCTCCACCCTATCAAATGTTTAAGTAAGTTTTATAGATCTATAACAATCACTGTATTATCTTAAACATTACAAGATTAACAATTTTACCTATTTTTCGTTGTGTTGCCGAAGTGCAACACATTCTTGACCCAAGCCTCCACAAATTTTTCCTTGTATTTCTCCCAGACTGATGCAACATACGTAATGAAACGTGGGTAGCTTCGGTATGTATTCTTGAAATTTTAGTACCTCTCGTTGTAGTCCTGCTCTGTGCTCGAGTAGACAACCGAAGTCCACATTCGGACTGCAGCCTCCGCCCTTCCTCTATCACCCCATATAAGTCTCCTTTTCCCCTGAACGTTCCTACTTATGTGCCACCGACATAGTAGATGATGAGATTCAGGAAATACCTCTTCTAAGGCATTCATCAGGGCCAGACATCTGTCGGTGATAAATGTAGAGGTTTTAGTCCGCCCGAGGAGGTCCCTTAATTGTTGAAGTGCCCACACATACATGTCTGTTGATTCTGATACAAGAAAGGCGAAGGCAATGCTGAAGTTTTTGCCTATACTCATCATCCCGATGAACTGAACCAAAGGCATTTTTGCTATGTTTGTTTTATAGGTAGCATCAATGCCTATGACATACGGGAACGCATGGAGCAGTAATCTAGAGGTAGGGTGTGCAAAGAAGATGGACCCAAGTCGTGTTTGATCCCCTAAATTGTGAAATATAATCATGTTATCTATCAAATTAATATGAAACCTAAATGATTGAAGTTATTTTAGACATACTGAGTTGACTTACTTGGATCTGTAGTGTAATCGTAGTAGTTGTTGTTTTTGTCTAGCTCACTCAGCAGAGTCTGCACCATAGATCGACCATCTCTATTTACTAGTTTTGTTTTTTGTATCCGGTTGTATATGTCTTTCCTTGTTGCTGACGTTTCTGGGTTGATTGTTGTGAGCTCTGAATAAATTGCACAAGGTGGCACACCGACTCTGCTTCTCTGATTGATCATAATCTCCTTCGCCTCAGTCAGATGTTTTCCCACATAATGACCCTCTGCCCACTCTGCGAGATCATGGTTATGCCATCTGTTACCCACTTGCAAGAAACACCCGTAGCTTGTGTAATACCCCTTAATTTTAAAAGGACAACCACATTTCTTTGAACCAGATGATCTGCGCCGGTTGATGACACCAGGTCGTGATGTCCTTCGTGGTTTCCAATACCTCTCGCATGTTATGTGGAAATCTTGGCCCGACCGAGAACTTTGAATTATGGTGTAGATATGGTTGGGATGGCCAACACTATCTACCCAAGCTTTCGCTTCTTCTTTACTCCTAAAGGCATGGTTTGTTTGAAATAAGTAACCTGTGTCCACCACCGGAGGTCGACCATACATCTCTTTCATGTAGTCATCCATCTCTGCATTATGATATGGAACGCCTTCATCAAATTCATCCCAATCTGAATCAGTGGTTGAGCCACTTTCCTGCAATAAGGGTCGAGAGAATGTTAGATGAATATTGAAATATGAAATATTAGTGTAACACCCCTACCGTTAATTCTATGCTTACCGTCCAATCATCCTCTTAATCCTATCAGTGCGCAGCGGAAATACTACACTACTACGGCAGGTGATACAACGCCGCTAACCGCCCATACGGCTAGCTAGGCTTACCTTACTTACAGTCACGGTCTGATGATCAAAGTATACCGAGCTACTGAAACATTTCTTACTAAGTACAAGTACCATGCGCTTACATTAATGGATTACCGAGTAATTAAAGTATGCAATTACATCCCTTTTCAAGTTTACCAAAAGAATGAGTTTCTACCGGCTACTCATCTATACCAATTCACCATCCTTTCTATATCCAAAAAGGTGTACCCCATGGTACACCGGCTAATCAAAAGCTACAGCCGTGTACTACTCAGTACACCGTTAACAATTCAATGTTTACAATCCAAAAAGAAGACAAAGAAATATAACTAAGTCTTCAGCATCTTCACCCTTCTCTTGAACCTGCATTCATATTAAAAACGGTGCCCCAAGGGGCTCAGCATATAGCTGCATATGAACTCTGCATATACCACGTGCTAACAAGGGCACGCCGACTATTTGACGTCCACTAAACATGCTGTTCGTTAATTTCATACATACATGCTTTGCATACAATCATACATTCATGCTCGATACAATATGCAATTCAAGGCGGCGATACAATATCATACACACAATACTTACCTTCACGTGTTAGCCAAATTATGCATCCGGGTTAATCGGAATGCTATTTACTCTTTTACTCATTTCACTTTACCTTCTCTTACTTACACTTACTTACTTTTACTTACTTTACTTACTCATTCTTACTTACTTACTTATACTCAAGTTAAGTCGGTATGACCTCCGGCCCGGGGACTACTCCGTCCCACCACCGGGATTTACTTGACTCACCAATCCGGGATGCTACCCATTTAAGGGGTTTGGGCCGCGGACCAGTTTAAGAGTCAGGAATTGGAGCCAACCTCTTGTGACTCCGCATTCTCACGCGTGGCCGAAACTATATCGGACTTCTACTCATTCCAATTTAATTACCAATTTAAGTTAGATTGGTTAGCTTGTTAGGAATCAGTTAGAAGTCCAATCACACACAATATCGGTCACAGTACAATACATCATGCATACACACATTCTCATTCATCCATACATTTCATGAATTATACAAACTAAGATTTAAGAAAATATACACAACATACAACGCTACATGTTCACAATTAAGCATGATAACTCCGATTCGTGCATTTATCTTATTTGGTGATCAATTAGCACACAACACACAAATCAGAGTAACCAAGGTAGCATACGGGGCATGAGGGATCTCATACCGTTCACCATCGTACTTGTATCCCAACGTTCCTCCGGTGTTCACAAATCAAATCCTATGATATACATACAATTTGAATGATTAATCTAACTATCATTAACTTAACTCGATTACTCTTACGTTTCCTAACTCATACCTACTACACCTTTCACATTCCTTACTTACATTTTGTTTACTTACTTTTAATTACTTAACAATGGTATTCTTACATATATATATATATATATACACATGTATAGGTGGGTATACATATATATATATATACACATACTTGCCATAGTTGTACATTTTTTTTTTGTAAGTTATGGGTCGTCCGACCCACGTCCGACCCACGCCCTGGGTCGGTCCATTCCAGTAAGTTTTCGTCTTTTGAAATTTCTCCCGACCGACCCAGAACTGTTCCGACCGACCCATACAACCTGGGGTCGGTCCATTCCAGAAAGTTTCGATCCTATTGTCCAAGCTCCGTCCGACCCGGCCGACCCAACCTATGGGTCGGTCGAAGTCAGAAACTTCGACAACAGGAATTTTTGGTCCAACCGACCCACGTCCGACTCACGGCTCCTGGGTCGGTCCATTCCAGAATGTTTATTTTCGTTGCTTAAGCCCCGACCGACCCACGGTCCGACCCAGACTCTGGGTCGGTCGGTAGCAGAATTTGCTACAGACCTTGTTTTTTTCTTTTCTTACCCATTTCTTCCCCAATCTCCTACATACATCCTAACATGTTTTAGTACTAATTAGACACTCTAAATCATATTATTTCATCCTTAATTCCTTACACCAATCCTATACTAACTTACACTCTTTTTCTTTCCAAATTTCACTCCAACACTCACATTGTTTTCTTCCCCTAATGCATTTTTTACAGATTTTGACACTTGCTTTCCCATCTATAGTTCCCTCTTCTAATGTCTTTTATAGAGTTCCTAATACCTCACAATACATTAACTATCCCTCTCAATACATCCTCTACCTATCTAACTCAAAATCTGTTACAACGCATATCATTCACCTAGTTTTCCCATTCATTAAGTGTTTCTAATCCTAGGTAAATTTTGACATACCTCCCCTATATTTTACACTCTCACCACATTGTTTTCACACACATTATCATCCACACACCTGTTTATAACCAATATCAATATTCCCAACTCCTAACCAAATACTAACGCTAAAACACTCTAAAAATTCCTGCACATAACCTCATTCCCAACTATATTTTGACAGTTTTTACATTCTTTTAAAGCTTCCACACAGCTCATTTCTTCCTCTACACTACACTATTGTTCATTACCATTTTACAATACAATTTTTACTCTTTTAAAAACTGTTACACAAGCACATACAAGACTACACAAGGTAAGCACAATTTACCTTGTTTCTCCTCTAGTTTTCTTCTCCTTCTTTTTCTTGCTTCTTCCCTTCCTCTTTCTTTCCTCTTCCACCGGTTTTGTAAATCCAAAATCCTCTAACACCATAACCATTCACATATACATTTCAATACACCATTTTAATACACTAAACTACCTTAACCATTCTTCAAGTTTTAATATTGGTTTTAGGGTTTAGAAACATATTACCTTCCAAGGGTATGAGTAATGCTTGGAATAACTCAAGAACAATATTCCTCACCCTCCAAGAGTGCCAAAATCGGCTGGGTACAAAAGGAACCAACAAGGGTTTAGCTCAAATTCGTTTTGCCCTTAAGGCTAGAAAAACAATGGAGTTTCAAAAGATTTTTACCTCAAAAGAACAAGGAGAAGAAGGTGGTTCTAGTGGTGGTCTTGAAGCTCCAAATGGGACATACCCATGAAAACGAAAATGCTCCTTTTCAGATTTGAAAAGAGGGAAATGTTGCCCTTGGTGAGGGAATTCCAATGGTGTAGTTTTATAATTTTTGGACAAGGTTTGATAGAGTAACAAGAGGAGAGAAGTGTTGTTTTGTGTGGGTTTGTTCAAAACTCCATGGCTGTCGCTGGGAAAAGGAGATGAAATCAGAGAGTGAGGGGGATGGGGTTACGTGAGTGAAGAAAGAATAGGGATAGGAGAGAGAGTGAGGTAGGAAAGTAATATATGTTACTTTTTACTTTTTAAATGCTTTTGTCTTGTGAATAAAAGAGAATAGAGGGTGTGTGTGAGTGGGGCTCCCAACCGACAACACACAACCCATATGGGTTTTTAAAATTCTATCTACAATATTGGACACACTAGTTTGGGTTATTTATGTTTCTACCCCACAACTTCCCGTTTTTGACAGTTTTACTAATTTCTCGTTTTATTGATTTTATTGGTTCTAAAGCTTCACTAATATTTATTAATGCCTATTTAGTTGACCAAAATTATTACGAGTCTGTTTGACCCGCTTAAAGACACGTTTTCTCGGTTACCTCGAAAAACGCGCTTTAAGGTTCGTTAGTGATTTTAATCCGTTTTAAGGATCCGTTTTCTTTGGGATTTGTTCCCTCATATTTATTTAGACTTAATTAAGCTTCTAAATTACTTATTAGCCTAATTAATCACTATTTTTAATTACGGGTATTTCAATTAGTGTGAATATGATTTACGAAGACAATGAACTAAATACTTACTGGGCTTGATACTGGAACAACTACTCATGATCGGAATCTGAAGATTGACTCATGTTTAGAGAGAGAGCTTGCACAGTTTTACGAAATTATTTTTGGAAGAGAGTTAGGAGATAGAGAGCTTCGAGAATATGGAGAGTGAGTGTGTGAAGATGAAATGGAGGAGGCATCCCTTATATAGAGGTTGGTCATGAACTAGCCACAAGGTTACAAGTTTAAAAAAACGGTAACCTGGTACATGTACAGTGACCTGGTACGTGTACCTTTCCTGACAAAAGTAATTACCTATGGTAACTTTGAATTCACTTTGTACTGCAAATGGTAACCTGGTACGTGTACAGTGACCTGGTACGTGTACCTTTCCTGACAAAAGTAATTACCTATGGTAACTTTGAATTCACTTTGTACTGCAAACGGTAACCTGGTACGTGTACAGTGACCTGGTACGTGTACCTTTCCTGACAAAAGTAATTACCTATGGTAACTTTGAATTCACTTTGTACTGCAAACGGTAACCTGGTACGTGTACAGTGACCTGGTACGTGTACCTTTCCTGACAAAAGTAATTACCTATGGTAACTTTGAATTCACTTTGTACTGCAAACGGTAACCTGGTACGTGTACAGTGACCTGGTACGTGTACCTTTCCTGACAAAAGTAATTACCTATGGTAACTTTAAATTCACTTTGTACTGCAAACGGTAACCTGGTACGTGTACAGTGACCTGGTACGTGTACCTTTCCTGACAAAAGTAATTACCTATGGTAACTTTGAATTCACTTTGTACTGCAAACGGTAACCTGGTACGTGTACAGTGACCTGGTACGTGTACCTTTCCTGACAAAAGTATTACCTATGGTAACTTTGAATTCACTTTGTACTGCAAACGGTAACCTGGTACGTGTACAGTGACCTGGTACGTGTACCTTTCCTGACAAAAGTAATTACCTATGGTAACTTTGAATTCACTTTGTACTGCAAACGGTAACCTGGTACGTGTACAGTGACCTGGTACGTGTACCTTTCCTGACAAAGTAATTACCTATGGTAACTTTAAATTCACTTTGTACTGCAAACGGTAACCTGGTACGTGTACAGTGACCTCGTACGTGTACCTTTCCTGACAAAAGTAATTACCTATGGTAACTTTGAATTCACTTTGTACTGCAAACGGTAACCTGGTACGTGTACAGTGACCTGGTACGTGTACCTTTCCTGACAAAAGTAATTACCTATGGTAACTTTGAATTCACTTTGTACTGCAAACGGTAACCTGGTACGTGTACAGTGACCTGGTACGTGTACCTTTCCTGACAAAAGTAATTACCTATGGTAACTTTGAATTCACTTTGTACCGGATCATCAACTTCTCCATGGTGTGTTTGGTACGATTCCTTTGAGGAGCCGTTGGACTAGCCGTTGAACTAGCCGTTGGGCATGTCAGTGTTACTCAAATATTATAAAAGTGGGTATTAGTGTCCCAACATACTCATTCCTTACCCTGTGCTCTCAGAATCTGTCTAATTACATCTTGCTTGAACTCTTCATACCTTAATTCCCATTTCGCTCTCAAAATCAAATGGAGTTTCCTTTCTGTTTGCACGTCAATTATGTAGCTACTTTTGGTCGTCATGGAGCTCAATTTGATAGAAGAATGGGGCACAGACGCGTAGAATTTAGACCACCCAGATTGGCATTGCAGAAACGATGCATTTCTAGAAAAAAATTGGCATAGTCTCCCCTGTTTTTCTTATCTCCACCGGTTCAAAGAACCTCCACAAATCAACCAACAGATCATCAACAAGGTCACCAGCATTGTCAGCAATAATTCCACCATTACCAAGTCCACCAGAAAAGAACTACAACCACACAAATTGTACTAGTGTCTAACACACAAGGGAAAAAAGGAAGACAACAAACAGTTCCAAGATGATACTAAAGTTTATTACATCCAAATCCAAGATGACAACCACTAGGGTGCACCATGATGGCACTGGTAACTATCCCATATGTATAATGAGCTGAACACATCCTCAAGACCATGAGTTGCAGCCCTTTGTTCTTCTTCTGGCATCCCGTGACGATAGTATGACCAGTCCCATGCATTGTTCTCTTGGTAGTACGAGCGTGCAAGCTCACTTGCCTCAGACAGTAGCTGTAACACACTAGGTCAGGTAAGTACACATAAAAAATAAAAGTGACATGTGATGAAGTAGTATGAAAATATGACTTACTAGACAGGGATCTGGACGATGAACCAGGGTGGTCTGATAACTATCAGGGTTTAGGATCTTCGGGTGTGTATGCTTGGTGTACCAATCTAGGTAGAGTGGGTCACAAGCATGCAACCGCGCATTTGTGGGCGTATACCCTGGAACCAGCATTTAGGAGTGTTTTCCCACAAACTATACATGGGGGGGGGGGGGGGGGGTATACACGGTGTAGGGTGGGGTTTTTCCTCTTTTTTTAGACCTTGGGTTGGGTCTAATAGGAGGTTCAGGGATACCCTGAATGTAACCAAATTGGCGCAGACAACGCCCAGGCAAGTATGGCTCATTCAACCCCAAAACCTGTATGTTACCTCTATACCATGTGCGCCCTCCATGAACATTAACATTATCCCGACCGTAGGGCAACCAATCAATCTACAATGAACATAACTAGTAAGATGTAACCAACAACGAAAGACAAAAATAATAAAGGTTCAATGCGTTAGCAACTACAAACACTTACATTTAGAGCAGTCAAAGCATCTAGATGCTCATGATAGCCTTGCAGTGAACGATGATCCTGCACTTGAGAGGTAGATCTCACCCATCTTAGAGCCCAAGGTCTATCATCATTAGCGCGCCAGTCCAGGCTAATCGCTGGTCTTAATGTAGGAAAATACGCATAAATCCAGCACTGTGCATATAAAACACTAGAATGATTAAGCAGTACCAATTATTAATACTCAGTGAGTTATCATATACTAGATGCACATTAGGACATATACCTCAAGTAACGTCATAGAACCACCTATCCCACTGGAGCCGGCACGAGAGGCTATCCCAAGCTGGCGATATAACCATGCAAGAGTACCAGCTCCCCATGCATATTTACGAAGCTTGGTACCTTTCTTCATGGGAGCTACTAACGAGAACAGCTGTGGACTCAGACGACCATTAGATTTTCCAGCTATATGGTGGTACCAATCAGATGATACAACCAACCACATGCCTGCTTCGTTGCCTCTTCATTTTCATCCCTACATTGCTGCAACAAGCTCGCAATTGATACAGCACTGGTATTCCACAGTGTCTGTGTCATACTCTCAAATCTGTCCCAAAATTAAGACAATCAGCCATTACCTCCTTCAACTCAGGGGTGGATGAATCCCCTATCAATGGACGGCCGACGATGGGGATTTGCAGTATCATCCACACATCATGCAGGGTAATCGTCATCTCACCAAACGGCATATGGAATGAGTTTGTATCAGGCTGCCACCTCTCCACAAAAGCACTGATGAGGGACATATTGTTATATGGCATCGTAATATCCTGTAGGTGCTCTATACCAGAATACTCAAGCATCTTCCTTGTTCTTGATCTGGAAATTTGATCTTTTGGCCAGCAAGTAAGCATCACCCTACGGGATTGAAACTCAAAACCCCACGATCCTACATAATGACCAATATTTAACACTTAAAAACGTAGTATGATATTAAATGATCAAATACATGAGAAGATAGAGAACATACCTTAGTCGAGGTCCATAAGTCAAGCGCTACATGACCCCCGAAGCTAGTGATAACACTAGTGAGTAGTGGACCGCCAGGAACTGGCACCTCTGTCAACTTCCAAGAGGTAGGAATGACTGGAACCATCGCTAGCGCTGCTTCCTCGTCAGTGTCATCCTCCTTATCCATGACTTCATCATCTTCATTATCCTGCTCCTCATCCACGTCGGGTGAGTCCTCATCATCAGCACCACGACCATTGTCATCAGCATGTGGTGAACGCTCAGTCATCACATGGTCCTCAACAGCACGGGCGGGTGATGGGCGTGGTGGACGTGATGAACTACCACCGCCTGACGTCTGAGCTTCTAATAGAGCAGTCTGGTGGCTTGATTCCCCCAGAGATATTGTAGCTAGCGTTGTGCAGTGATTTGTCAGACCAAGCACTACTGGATGATGACGCCACTGGCATGTGTCTCCTCGGTATATTGAACACCGCCGAGTCATCCTCCGCTACCATTGGTGGTGCAGGTACTTGAAACGCCGGGTCGTTGAAAGATTGACCCGGATGGAAAGATGAATGGCGTGCTGCTTCCATGCGGGGGGCAGGATTACTCGGCCCTTTTCCAAGAGCATGTGCACGACGACGGTACGAGGCCGTCATAGGATGCTCCGCACCCGGTCTTTATTCTTCCTCTCGTGACATGTTTCACTGCTTTTTTCAGACGATCCATCACTGCATACGAATATCACATAGTTATATTCCTCATTCATAACATAAAAATTCAAACATTTATAATCATATCATTCACAATATTACAATTCAAAAAAAATTCAAACATTTATAAATCATTCACAATATTAATTAGAATTCAAAAAAAACAAATTAAAACATTTAAAAATCATTCACAATATTAGAATTAAAAAAACAAATTAAAACATGTCAAATTCATTCACAATATTTGAATTTTAAAAAAATGTTTTCCTGCTCCCAGAATAGAGCAGCGCAGCTCCTCTGTACCGGCGAAATCGAGTAGCCCAGCTCCTCTCCACCGGCGAAATCGAGTAGCGCTGGTACTCTTCTCCGTCACAGGCGAGCAGCGGTACTCCTCACCTCTACCCGAGTCGAGCAACGGCGGTCCTCGTCTCCTGCGTCGGGCGCGCAACAACTGGGCGAGCCACGGGACTCCTCGCCTGTCTTCGAAACGAGTGGCGCTTCTCCTCGCCTATCTTCAATCCGAGCACTGGCGGTACTCGCGGGGCACAGGGTAGAGCCGCGGCGCTGCTCGCCCTAGCGCGAGTAGAGCAGCGGTGCTCCTCGCTGAACTTTTTTTTTTTTTTGAAAATTTCGAATCTTGCATGCTAGATCTAGCTCAAATGATGTTGAATTTCAAAAAACTAACACCAAATTCATACTCAGGACACCAAAATCTATAAGTTGCAAAAAAAATTTCGAAAAACTCACCGGAAAAATATTCCGGCGGTGTCCTGCGGTGGTTGGCGGTGGCGGGTGGCGGCTCCGGCAGTCAGTAGAGAGGTTCTTAAGGAAGAGAGAGTGAGTAAGAGAGAAATGAATAATCCAAGGAAGGTTAGGCAATATATAGTACGAGCGTTTTTTTACCCGAAATTGACGTTTTCAACTGCGATTTCAGTACAACGTTCTGAAAGTGTAACAATGTTTATAATTTAGTCAAACACAACATAAAATGTCTTCAACTTACGTGGAGTCACAATTATAACGTTTAAATGCGATTAAAACGGGCTTAACGTCCTTTTATTACAATTAGAGCGTTTTTCACCCGAAATTGGCGTTTTTAACTATGAATTCAGTACGAAATTCTAAATATGTACCAATGTGGATTCACAATTAAAATCATATTGACGCAATTAATATGGGTTTATAAGGTCTTGTAACATTCAGAGTGTTTTTTAATGTTTTATAATGTTTTGTAACATTCAGAGTGTTCTTTACTGTTTACGCTCAAACAATTATTTAAAAAAAAACAAAAGTTACAACACGACATCATTACATGTGTACAACGTCAATATGAATTAAAAAATTCTGTACTGCGATGATTAGTAATTTTGTACTACGAATAGCATCCCAGTTTCATGAAATGCCACTATATTTTTGGCTAATTCATGAAATGCCACTAAAAAAAAAAGTCTTAAAATGCCACTATATTTTCATAAAAGTCCATGAAATGCCACTATAGTCATTTACCAGATGGAAAAAAGACAAAAATAACCCCTACTAGTTAACAAAGTACTTTGAAAGTTCACAATATGCCCTAAGTGTTAACAAATTCACAAAAATTCACAAAAGCTTCAAATACAATAAAAATTAAAAATAATATATAAAAACTAAAATAATTTATTAAAATTGAAGAAATGAAAATATCATAAAATATAAAAACAAATATATATTTCATTTTTAAAATTTATATTCAGTACCATAAAAAGAATATTGTGTTCTAAACAAATAATTTCTACCAACTTATACAAATTTATGGTACTTATGTGGTAAAATTATGGTACTTAATTGGTATAAATTGGTAGAAATTATTTGTTTAGAACACAATATTCAATTTATGGTACTGGATAAATTTTTAAAAATGAAATATTTATTTGTATTTATATTTTGTGATAGTTTTATTTTTTTTTCAATTTTTATATATTATTTTCAATTTTTATGTTATTTGATTTTTTTGTGAATTTTTTAACAGTCGAGGGCATATTCTGCACTTTCAAACAAGTACTTGTTAAATAGTAGGGGTATTTTTGTCTTTTTCTATCTAGTCAATGAATATAGTGACATTTCATGGACTTTTATGAAAATATGTGGCATTTTGTGACTTTCTTTTTCTAGTGGCATTTCATGAATTAGCCAAAAATATAGTGGCATTTCATGAAATTTCCCTTTGTTTTATATTTTATGATTTTTTCATTTTTTTTCAATTTTTATAATTTTATATATTATTTTAATTTTTATGGTATTTTGAACTTTTTGTGAATTTTAACACTTAGGGGGCATTTGTGAACTTTTAAAGTACTTTGTTAACTAGTAGGGGTATTTTTCTTTTTTTCTATCTGATCAATGACTATAGTGGCATTTCATGGACTTTTACGAAAATATAGTGGTATTTTATGACTTTCATTTTTTTGGTGGCATTTCATGAATTAGCCAAATATATAGTGGCATTTCTTGACATTTTCCTTTGTGTTTATATGGGGTTGCTATTCGCAGTACAAAATTTTTTTAAATCATATTAACGTTGTAAGCATGTAATGATGTGTCCCTGTGTTTTTTTTTTCCAAAAATGATATCTGAAAGTAATTTAACCAAGAAGTTTGTAGTTGATTAGTAGCGAATTTTGCTAGTTACTTTTTTGTAGTAATCAATACTGGAATTTTTTTTATAAAAAAAGTGTTGGATTACATTTTTACGTGTTTACACTGTTAATATGCTTTAAAATTAATTTGTACTGCGAATAGCAAAAACTTTACTATTTGCAGTACAATTTTTTTTCACTAAACTTAGTTGAATAAGTTGGAATGTTGTGGGAAGACACTTTTTTTCTGAAACAAATGAGAATTGAATGACCAAATTTGAGTCAAAATGATTAGAACAACAAAGTTACAATGTTGTTCCATCTATCTAACCTAGAATGTAAAGGATGAATCCAAGGTCCAACAGTGTTTGGATTTCTATAATAAAACCACTGCGGATAGACAGGGGGAGTGGGGAGTCATCAACCATAAAAAACCTTACGAAATGACCCTGGGGGCAAACTCCGATGTGGATCTCTCATCTTGGTCTATCACGATTGGCATGATTTTCGATCAGAAGGTATGTGGCACTTGCCATGCCCCCCATATAGTAGAGTAGAAAACTACTATCGAAGTGTACTTTGTCGCGATCATGGTCCCCATTTCTGTGGTCATCCATTTCTCTGTAGGTGTTGCCCCATCCCCACTCCAACGAAATGCTCTTAACATTTCGTTGTACTTTATTTCGTTGAACATGTCCTTATATGCATGCCTCACTGTCTCTATATTCTTCATGTCTTGGTACAATCCTTTACGGACATGTTTCCACCTATCTTCGTCTGAATACAGGTAATCAGCAACCACCCTGAATCCACAATTACCATCTCCACGAACATCAATATACCTAGTGATATATTGATATAGGTTGGATGGGAAATACTGGTAGTATGGGAAGCTGTTCATGGGCGTGAATCAATTGGATCTGATGATCCTCATTAGTGATCTTCTATTTGATGGTGCACCTCGGATGGCTCGCCCTTGGTCGGTTACGCTCCCAAGACGAAGGTTCCGTCGGTTTGGTCTTGAGGTCCGGTAGGCTGCCAATCCCAAGTGTTCACTGCTGGAAAAAAGGAATAAACAACGCTTAAATTGGACATATAGAACGTTTAAAGCGCAGTTTATTCGAGCGACGCAAATGGTCGAGCCTCTTAAAGAACGCGTTGTAAGCGTTATTTATACATTAATTTAAAAAAACGCTTATCCCTAAAGCGTTCTTTTAAGTGGGTAAGGTGGCGGGAATCTACGAGGCATAAAGAACGCTTTCACCTTGAAGCGTTCTTTATGTCCGACTATAAAAAAACGCTTGTTTATTATAAGCGTTCTTTATGAATATTTATAAAAAACGCTTATCAATATAAGCGTTCTTTATGTCATTTGGCGCGAGAGTATAAGAAACACTTATACATATAAGCGTTTCTTATATGATCCTTTTTTATATTTTTATTTTTTATACAATTTATTACCCTGCGCATAACACAAAATTAAAATCACATAATCATTCAAAACCCGTTTGTATTGAATATACCATATCAACCAAACTGGAGAATTTTAATTAATAGATCAACAACATTAGTACTTTGTTTGCAATATAGCGCACATACGCTTAAGTGTATATAGTATCGATCAACTACAACATTTTTAAGTAGCTAGTTAACCAAAATACTAAAAATGGTTCAAGTACTTCGATCATAACATGTACGTACAATACAACCATTTGAAAAAAGAAAAGATATATAGATCATGACTCATGACTTCTTCTGATCAATTTAGTGTATTCAAACACATGTGTGCGCCCTCTCCTTATTGACAAACTTCAGATCGATCGGCTTGTGAATAAGTATTGAGAAGAAATCAACAAGCTGCCACAGAAATTATAAAAGCGATTAAGTACACCATTTAAACTTATCCAAACATGCGCAAATAATTAAAATCACCAATTCAAACACAAAAGTACTTATAATACGTACCTGAGAAGAAATTTCTAATTCGCTAAGACAGTTGTTACCTCTGTTGAAGATGAAAGTACCGGCGATCATGATGATTCTTCTGCTGATACAAAAGAGACAGAAGAAGAAAAATATGGTACAAAAGAGACAGAGGCAGATACAGATGAAAGGATGAATGAGAACTCAGAAACAGAGAGGTTGAAAAAATTGGCTAAATAGTTAAGTGAGGCTTTCACGAAGTAGAGTCCGGTGGCGATTAACGAATTACCGGCATACTTCATGACCTAGAATGAAGAAAACAGTTTTCTAGAGTAGTTGTATCAGGAGGATAAGAGGGACCTTAGTCGATTATATGGTGGCATGGGGGACTATATGAAGATAAAGTGGTACCAGATTGCCCGGTTGATGAGTTTCATGACTTATGGATGGAAACGGAGGTGGAGAAGGTAGACACTTCTCCATCTTCAGTTTGGATTGGATTCGCATCTTCTTTCAATTTTGAACATCGATAGGTCGGAGAATCTTCAAACACTTGGACATGAATGTCTGTAGATTGCATGCAGTCAATTGGAATACTAGCCACACATTGTTGATGTGGGGTGCATCATACCTTTTAAAAAAAACTAGATGAAAAACTCTTGGCAATTAAAAGATTGAGAGATTCCCCCTAAGTATGATTCCCCCTGAGTTTGCATGTTAAGCGACTTTAACAAATGATAGCAATAAGGGTCAGCTTCTATGCACAATAAGTGACAACGTTTATGTTATAATGTAACCTTAGTAGAAAGTTATCTACTAAGGTTACAGTATAACATAAAAGTTGTCACTTATTATGCATAAAAACTGTCACTTATTGCTATCAAGAAACAAATGATAGCAATAAGTGACAGCTTCTATGCACAATAAATGACAGCTTTTATGTTATACTATAACCATAGTAGAAAGTTATCTACTAAGGTTACAGTATAACATAAAAGCAGTCACTTATTGTGCATAAAAACTATCACTTATTGCTATCATTTGTTAAAGTCGTTTAACATGCAAACTCAGGGGGAATCATACTTAGGGGGAATCTCTCAATCTTTTTAATTGTCAAGGGACCTTCATCTAGTTTTTTAAAAGATACGATGCACCCCACATCAACAGTGTGACTAGTATTCCAAATGACTACATGCAATCTACAGACAGTCATGTCCTAGCGTTTAAAGATTTCTCAGACCTATCGATGTTCAAAACTGAAAGAAGATCCAATCGAAACTAGAGATGGAGAAGTGCCTAGCTTCTCCACCTCCGTTTCCATCCATAAGTCATGAAACTCATCAACCGGGAGATGTGGTACCACTTTATCTTCATATAGTCCCCCATGCCACCATATAATTGACTAAGTTTCCTCTTATCCTCCTGATACCATTATTCTAGAAAACCGTTTTCTTCATTCAAGGTTATGAAGTATGCCGATAATTCGTTAATCGCCACCGGACTCTACTTCGTGGCAGCCTCACTTAACTATTTAGCCAATTTCTTCAACCTCTCTGTTTCTGAGTTCTCATTCATCCTTTCATCTGTATCTGCCTCTGTCTCTTTTGTACCATGTTTTTCTTCTTCTGTTCTTTTGTATCAGTAGAAGAATCATCATGATCGTCGGTACTTTCATCTTCAACAGAGGCAGCAACCGTCTCCATCGGCCAAATTCGTCTGACTTTTTATCCGATTTTCTCTGTGATGTTTCAGTGTTGTACAGTTATGATTGCTTGGTCTACTGAAGCTTCTACAGCATACATACTAGTCAGAGGTGACTAAAGGAATCGAAAAGGAGTGAAGAAAAGTCGTGAAGGAAAATAAAGTTGGTGGGCCCGTCCGAGTTCAATTTTTTTTATTATAGGTTGATGACGATCGAAGGTCATAGGCGCTAGCCAAAAAATGTAAAGGGATACTAAAATAATAACTACAAGAAATTAAGAAGTTGTAAGTAGCTAGAGGTCTCTAATATGGCCAATGGTGGTCATATAGATTTCCAAAACATTAGAGGGTTAATTGGAATGCCTAGCTTGACCGGATAACAAATCTGAGAAGAATGTGAAGGAACTTAAAAGTTTTTGATGTTGGTATTGGTAGAAACGTAGATAAACTTCTGGGTGGATGTTAAGGTAAAAGCAATATAGGGAAGGGGAATACGTCAGGCAAGCTGCCGTAATGCTATGTCTTTGTAACTAATTAATACATCCTATGGTCATCTAATATTTGCACCCTAGGTTATACTATAATATAATATATATCATTAATTAATACACCCTATAATCATCTAACCAAATTAACTTCACCATATATACTATATTTGTATGCATGCCGAAACGCATTATATTACACATTAATTCCCAAGTCCATTAATTGTACCAGCAAGTAAAAATCAGCACATATATACTACAACAAGCGCGCCTGATTAACAACAATCAGCACATATATAGTAAAAACCAGCGCGCAAGTCCATTGGTCTACATGCAAAATTATTCCCAAACACACGTACACACTTTATTCACGCCGTTAATCCCAAACAAACAGATAGTATATATGTTCCCGATTAACAAGTTTGGTTTGCAAGCACACATAGGTTAACTACAAATGCGCGCGCCACAGTTTGTTTGCATGCAAAATTTTTCCCAAACAATACACACACAATATATTTCACGCCTTAATCACAAACAAACAGACGCCTTAATCCTTAATCCCAAACAAACAGAGCATGTATATTTTTCCTGATTAAGAAGTTCGGTTTGCAAAATTACCTCATCAGCACAAGAATGCAGCTGACAGATTTAGCGCGATGTATGTTGTTCCTTTCGCTACTTGGGGCCGGTGTTCGTGCGATTTGCAAAATCGAAATTAATTACTGAAGAGTATATATATGAAAATTAAGGATTGATAGGCATATAT
The DNA here is from genome assembly GCA_023374045.1 of Limonium bicolor. NCBI lineage: Eukaryota > Viridiplantae > Streptophyta > Magnoliopsida > Caryophyllales > Plumbaginaceae > Limonium > Limonium bicolor. Next base: position 290,500,652 of record CM041777.1, read on the forward strand.
GTGTTCACAGCTCAATAATATTACCGATAGCGAGAGAGCTCGAGGCGCCGACGATTGATATCGACGCATGCATCAACAGTTTGGCCGCGGGTTGCAGATAAATGTTAGAAGCTAGTGAAGATGGCGAGCGCAGATAGAAGAAAGGGGAAGAGAAGAGGCATGTCGCGGCGGAATCAAAATGAAATTTAATTCTGGGATGGTTTGGATTGAGATCTAGCTTAGCGTGTTTACAGAGAGCGTTTACAGAGAGTGGTAGGGGAACAGTCGCGATTTGATTGATGAGAAGACTGGGCGGGAGGGCGAAAAGATCTGAGTGTATTAATTTAGGATAACATAAAAAACGCTTCACTTAAGAAGCGTTTTTTATGCTAGCATAAAGAACGCTTCTTAAGGTGAAGCGTTTTTTATGTTATCGCGCCTAAACACATAAAAAACGCTTCATTTCTGAAGCGTTTTTTATACATGTCTCTTTAAAGAACGCTTTGTAGCAAAGCATTGTTTTTGACTTTGGGCTTGATAACAAAAACAACGTTTTGTAAACAAAGCGTTGTTTAAGATGTCCGGCCTATGATAAAAAAAACGATTTACAATATAACCGTTGTTAAAGGGGCGTTGTTTATTCTTTTTTTTTTCCAGCAGTGGTTCTAAAGGTTCTCCTAATTGGCATGCCATATATAGATGAAGGAAGTTCTGGATTTGACTGTAGCATCTGGCCATCAGAGTCGGATCGTCTGATTGTGCCACCTCAGCAGCAATATCACGCCATCTGTTTTGTTCTGTGTCCTTGTATTCTAGCATATCAACTGTTGATTCGTGATTCTTCCAGCTCAGGGTGTACCAGAAACGATGTACATCCCTCTTTGAGCACAGGATACCACTATCCAACATGTAGTTTAATATACATGTACATGTAATCCATGAGAGGTTACCTTGTCACATCCACAGATTGAGCTATCCATTTGAACATAGTCCCCCTACCATCTCCTTTACTAGCTCATCCAAGCATAGGATACTAACCTTCCCGATCAGGTCAGCAATGGAAACCCTCATGTGCTCTCTTCTATGTTTCGTCCTTGCCGACTCGAAGTCCTTTTTCAGCTCCCTGATGCTAGTATTCACTTGATCGTAAATTTTTAGAAAGATTACATTCAAAGTGTTTCTAGCACTCCTTAATCTTGCCTTAAGAGCAGAATGTGAGCTCTCCACCCTGTCAAATGTTTAAGTAAGTTTTTTAGATCTATAACAATGGCTGTATAATCTTACAAATTACAAGACTAACAATCATACCTATTTGTTGTTGTGTTGCCGAAGTGTAACACATTCTTGACCCAAGCCTCCACAAACCTTTCCTTGTGTTTCTCATAGACTGCTGCAACATACGTAATGAAGCGTGGATAGCTTCTGTATGTATTCTTGAATACTTGGAGGCTCTTGTTGTACTCCTGCTCTGTGCTTGAGTAGACAACCGAATTCCACATTCGGACTGCAGCCGCCGCCTTTCCTCTATTACCCATATACGTCTCCGCCTTCTCCTGGATGTTCCTACTTATGTGCCACCGACGTAGAAAATGATGAGATTCGGGAATTACCTGTTGTAAGGCATTCATCAGTGCTAGACATCTGTCAGTGATAAATGTTGAGGTTTTAGTGCGGCCAAGGAGCACCCTTAATTGTTCAAGTGCCCACACGTACATGTCCGTTGATTCTGATACAAGAAAGGCGAACGCAATGCTGAAGTTCTTGCCTATACTCGTCACTCCGATGAACTGAACCAAAGGCATTTTTACGATGTTCGTTTTGTAGGTAGCGTCAATACCTATGATGTATGGAAAAGCGTGCAGCAGTTCTCTAGAGGTAGGGTGTGCGAAGAATATAGACCCAAGTCATGTTTGATCCCCTAAATTGTGAAAGTATCCAAAATCATGCTATCTATCAACTTAATATGAAACCTAAAGGATTATAGTTATTTGAAACAACATAAGTTGACTTACTTGGTTCTGTCGTGTAATCGTAGTAGTAGTTGTTTTTTACTAGATCACCAACAAAGTCTGCACCATAGAACGGCCATTTCTCTTTTCGAGTTTTGTCTTTTGAATCCGGTTGTATATATCTTTCCTGGTTGCCGACGTGTCGGGGTTAATCATGGTGAGCTCTGAATAAATTACAGAAGGAGGCACACCGACTCGGTTCTCTGATCGATCATGATCTCCTCCTCTTCAGTTAGGCGCTTTCCCACAAAATGACCCTCTGTCCACTCAGCGAGATCATGAATACGCCATTCGTTAATTACATTCAACACACACCCGTAGCTTGTGTAATACCCCTTAATTTTAAAAGGACAACCACATTTTTTTGAACCAGATGATCTACGTCGGACGATATAACCAGGTTGTGGTGTCCTTCGTGGTTTCCAATACCTCTCGCATGTTATGTGGAAATCTTGGCCCACCCGAGAACTTTGAATATGGTGTAGACATGGTTGGGATGGCCAACACTATCTACCCAAGCTTTCGCTTCTTCTTTACTCTTAAATGTCTGATCTGTTTCAAATAAGAAACCTGTATCCACCACTAGAGGTCGATTATACATATGTTGAATGTAATCATCCATCTCTGCATTATGATCTTGAACTCCTTCATCAAAATTATTCCAACCTTCATCAGTAGTTGAGTCACTTTCCTGCAATAAGGGTTGAGAGAATGTCAGACGAATGTTTAAATATGCAATATTAGTGTGAATATGATTTACAAAAACATAAAATAGAAAATACTTACTCCACTTGATACTGGAACAAAATCATGATCGGAGTCTGAAGATTGACTCATGTCTAGCTACTTGGACACTTTTACGAAATACTTTTTGGGAGAGAGTCTGGAGATGGTGTAAGAGATTTGAGAATATGGAGGATGCATCCCTTATATAGAGGCTGGTCATGAGCTAATCACAAGGTTACAAGTTCAAAAACGGTAACCTGGTACATGTACCTCATGTACTGGATGCAGTCCTATTGTACGTTTACAGTGACCTGATACGTGTACCTCTTGCCGGCAAAAGTAATTAGCAACGGTAACTTTAAAATAAATTTGTACTGGATGCAGTCCTATTGTACGTGAATAGTGACCTAGTACGTGTACCTCTTGCTGGCAAAAGTAATTACTAACGGTAACTTTTAATTCACTTTGAACTGGATGCAGTCCTATTGTACGGGAACAGTGACCTGGTACGTGTACCTCTTGATGGTAAAAGTAATTACCAATGGTAACTTTTAATTAACTCTGTTCTGAATGTGTTATACCCAAAATTTCAAACCCCCCGGAGCAGTCTCTAAGGAATACGTGTTACAAAGGGCAAAACGGTCAAAATGCACCAAGGCGGGATTTTCCAAGGACATTCTCGGGATTTTCTATTTTTCATATAACTTGTTCACTATCTCCAAACACTTCCAAATACCATAGTCATTATGAAAGGTATTTCATGATTTTTCATATAATGTTTATTTTGGAAATTTAGCTTTTAATTCACATTATAAGCTAATTTCTTTAATCATTAACACATGAAATAGCCTCGAAATAGAAATAAAAAGGTTCCCAAAAATTAAAATAAATTTGTCACATGGTTAGCACGACTAAATACAGTCATAAACCTGAAATTATTTTATTTGGAACCTTAGCCCAAAATTTAAAAGAGAAATTTAATCATTCTTGCCATTTTCTCTCTCCTTTGGAAAATACCCAAATCACGTCCAAATGTCATGAAATTTTAGCACCAGATATAGGATGATGTTTAGAGACTAACACCGTTGGAATTTTGTAATTTTGATTTTCCAATCGTAAGTTATGAATTATGGGAAGTTCCAGATTGTAAGATTTTTATCTAATCGGTTATTTATTGTAATAACCCAATTCCAACTCTAAAAATTCCTAAAGATCGTCTTTTATCTTTTGTTAAAAGTTCAAAATTTTTATCGACCTGTAGCATATTTTAAAAAATCAGACTCTCTTAGAGCACAAAATCAGGGTTTAGATAAAACTTTTGTTCTATCAATTTGGCCATGCTCTTTCTATAAAAGGACCTTCCAAAAATGACCTAGGGTAGAGGAGAACATTCCCAAAGTCAGAAAACATGGCCGTCAACCTTCTTCCCACGTTTTTGCACTCCCAAGCCTCAAATCAATACCGAAACCCTGCTGAAATCATCCCGAACTCACCAAAAGCACGTTCTTACTTTCCCCATCAAACTTCCAAACACCAAAATACCACAGAAACAGAAGCAAACCGTCCTTAACCATACAAGGAAGAAGGGGTCAGAAGCTCGGGTCGAAGTTGAACCGGGTTGGCTATCAACGAAGCGTTCAAAGTTTCCCGACATGAAGAACCAAATCCCGAACCCTAAATAGGTTGGAATTCAAATTCTTTAACTCCACTGATCTCAATACACTTCCGGTTTAAATTCCTATTCGAATTGAGATTTCTTTGCATAAGCCCTTCCTTGCATAAAAACACCATCATTAGGCACACATAAGCCTTTCCTTGCATAAAAACACCATCATTAGGCACACATAAGTCCTACCTTACATTTCCTACCTCTCATAAAATCATCATCAGGCACAAATAAGTCCTACCCTGCATTTTCAACCGTAGAATCATCCTTTAGGCACTCATAAGACCTACCTTACGTTCAATCATTTCAGGCACCCATAAGACCTCCCTTACATTCAATCCTTTAGGCACACATAAGACCTACCTTACATTCAATCATTTCAGGCACCCATAAGACCTCCCTTACATTCAATCCTTTAGGCACACATAAGACCTACCTTACATTCAATCATTCCAGGCACCCATAAGACTTCCCTTACATTCAATCCTTTAGGCATACATAAGACCTACCTTACATTCAATCATTCCAGGCACCCATAAGACCTCCCTTACATTCAATCCTTTAGGCACACATAAGCCCTACCACTCACATTACACTCATCAAACATAGCGCATCAATCTCATTGCATACCGCACCTCTTTTCATTCGTCACTAGGACACCTCCATACTCAGCTTAGTTCACTCATTTCTAGGATCCCGACACCTCAGATGCTCGGTTTAGTTTATTTCATTGTTAGTTCAACTCATTCTCCACGTTCTTAGGTAGTTGGCGCCTCATAATAGCCCAATAATTTCAAGCTTCTCTTTTAGGTAGTTGGTGCCTCATAATAGCCCAATAAACTCAAGCTTCTCTCCTAGGTAGCTAGCGCCTCATAATAGCTCAGCACAATCAACAGACTTTCGGTAGAAATTTTGGGGTATCACTTAAGCATCAACTAGACTTTTCATATCCATTCCAAAATCTAGTTGACGGGGGGCAATCTGTTATACCCAAAATTTCAAACCCCCCGGAGCAGTCTCTAAGGAATACGTGTTACAAAGGGCAAAACGGTCAAAATGCACCAAGGCGGGATTTTCCAAGGATATTCTCGATATTTTCTATTTTTCATATGACTTGTTCACTATCTCCAAACACTTCCAAATACCATAGTCATTATGAAAGGTATTTCATGATTATTTCATATAATGTTTATTTTGGAAATTTAGCTTTTAATTCACATTATAAGCTAATTTCTTTAATAATTAACACATGAAATAGCCTCGAAATAGAAATAAAAAGGTTTCCAAAAATTAAAATAAATTTGTCACATGGTTAGCATGACTAAATACAGTCATAAACCTGAAATTATTTTATTTGGAACCTTAGCCCAAAATTTAAAAGAGAAATTAATCATTCTTGCCATTTTCTCTCTCCTTTGGAAAATACCCAAATCACGTCCAAATGTCATGAAAGTTTAACACCAGATATAGGATGATTGTTAGAGACTAACACCGTTGGAATTTCGTAATTTCGATTTTCCAATCGTAAGTTATGAATTATGGGAAGTTCCAGATTTTAAGATTTTTATCTAATCGGTTATTTATTGTAATTACCCGATTTCAACTCTCAAAATTCCTAAAAATCGTCTTTTATCTTTGGTTAAAATTTCAGAATTTTTAACCTGTAGCATATTTTAAAAAATCAACTCTCTTAGAGCACAAAATCAGGGTTTTAGATAAAAATTGTTCTATCAATTTGGCCATGCTTTTCTATAAAAGGACCTTCCAAAAACGACCTAGGGTAGAGGATAACATTCCCAAAGTCAGAAAACATGGCCGTCAACCTTCTTCCCACGTTTTGCACTCCCAAGCCTCAAATCAATACCGAAACCCTGCTGAAATCATCCCGAAATCACCAAAAGCACGTTCTTACTTTCCCCATCAAACTTCCAAACACCATAATACCACAGAAACAGATGCATTAACCATACAAGGAAAAGGGGTCAGAAGCTCGGGTGAAGTTGAACCGGTTGGCTATCAACGAAGCGTTGAAGTTTCCCGACGTGAAGGAACAACCAAATCCTGAAGCCAAAACAAGTTGGAATTTGAATTCTTTAACTCCACTGATCTCAATACACTCCTGGTTGAAATTCCTATTCGAATTGACTTTTCTTTGCTTCTGAATTAAGGTTTGTTTGCGTTTCTGTCCACTAACTTGTTCAATAAGTTTCCTCCTTAATTCAGTGTCAAATTGAAAACTTTTGATCACTAAGATGTTTAGAATCTTTCAGGATACCTACCCATAAATTTTGAGCCAAAAACACCACCGGGAACCGCCCAAACGCCACCGTTTGAGGGCGGTCCACACCCACGGACGCTATGTCCGGGGTCCTGGACGCCCTGTCCGTAAGCCCGGACGCCCCCGGACGGTGGCGGGACAATTTTATTTTCAAAATTTAAGGTTTTTCAACTTATGTCCGGGCCCATGGACGCCTTGTCCGTGGCCCTGGACTTTTCAAAATTGTGTTTTCTGTTTAATTCGACTTTTATCTTCACTTAGATTAACTAGGGTCCGTGGGTTCGGACATTAGGTCCGTGGCCACGAACGGAATCAAAATTTGACCTAATTCTTCCTCCGAAACCCCACTTTAGGTATTTTAATTTCACTTTTATTTTCTGTCAAAAAATGCTAAAAGATAAAAAAATCAGAAGCTCGCGCATTTAGTTTAAAATGACTCGTAATAAGCCATAATTAAACTAAGTAGAGGAAAAATGACTTCAAGGGGTAATGAAAGTAAACCCTAAATAAGTCGAATACCAAGCCCCCGAACCCGAACTCTCCTTTCTTAATTTAATCTAGGTTAAAATTAGGTGGCGACTTTAATTAGGTTCCAGTGAGCTAACTTAGGACTTAGTAATTATTGTTTTATGACATAGTTATTAAGCTTAGGTTATAAGTGGACCTAAAACCCGATCAGATCCTAATCAACTCTAATCAACATAGGATAGGGTTTAAAAATCGAGGCTCAAAGGATGCAGTCCTATTGTACGTGAAAAGTGATCTGGTACGTGTACCTCTTGCTGACAAAAGTATTTACCAACGGTAACTTTTAATTCACTTTGTACTGGATGCAGTCCTACTGTACATGAACAGTGACCTGGTACGTGTACCTCTTGCTGGCAAAAGTAATTACCAACGGTAACTTCTAATTCACTTTGTACTGGATGCAATCCTATTGTATGGGAACAGTGACCTAGTACGTGTACCTCTTACTGGCAAAGTAATTACCAATGGTAACTTTTAATTCACTTTGTACTGGATGCAGTCCTATTGTACGTGAGGAGTGACCTGGTACGTGTACCTCTTGCTAGCAAAAGTATTTACCAACAGTAACTTTTAATTCACTTTGTATTGGATGCAGTCCTATTAAACGTGAACAGTGACCTGGTACGTGTACCTCTTACTGGAAAAAGCATTTACCAATGGTAACATTTAATTCAATGTTTAAGTTGTGTACTAGCCGTTGGGCATGTTAGTGACCGTTACCCTGATAGTATAAAAGGGAGTATGGGTGTTCCAACCAATTCGTCCATCACTTCTTGCTCTTAATATCTGTCCACTTACTCACAAAGTGAAATCTTAATACCTTACGCACAACTTGATTTCAATCATAAACTATTGTCCAATCTTCACTAAGAATGGCACCAAGAAGAACTCTCACTCAAATCACAAAAATCCATCGAAAGAAAGCAAGTGTGGACGACACCAAGAACCTCCATATCTAAAGGTTCATCCTGCTAGACTATTGTAAGGCCAACTATATTATGGGCCCATATTCAGTCTGTTTATAGTCTAGCTCATAGGCTTGTATTACACATATACATATCATAATACACAGTAGGGCAACGTACGCTCATTGACAAGATATTTTTACCCCTCTTTACTCTCAGTATGGTATCAGAGCTACACAAGGGTTAATTCCCACAACATTTTTTTCCCGATGACGAGCGTCTCTCAATATAAAGGATCTAGGAACACCGATGACATTTCCTCTAGTCCTTCTACCACTATCGTCACTCAAGCTCCACCATCGTACTCCATATTAGCCGCTGCTTCACATCACATCAAATTAAGATCGGACAATTACCACACATGGAGGAGCCTGATTCTTCCCTTCCTTCGTGGCAATAGCCTATTCAGATACATCGATGGCAGCCATCCTTGTTCAACTGCAATCGATACAGAGAAGGATAAGTCAAATCTAATGAAATGGCAGACTCAAGACCAACTGGTAATGAGTATCATCTTATCTTCTATATCATAATCTATTATTGTTCAAGCTGCAAAATGTACTACATCGGCATCTATGTGGTCTACACTAGAGAACATATTTGCAGCACAATCGATTGCTCATGCTGGACAGTATCATCAGCAACTAGCAAGCATTAAGAAACTGGGTAATGAAACAGTAACTGATATTTCAACCGTGCCCAACACCTTATTTATGCCTTAGCATCAGCAGATCAAACAGTTTCGGATAACAATTTCAATCCTACATCCTGAATGGTCTACCTAGTGAATTTGATGCTATGATTACATATATTCAAACCCAGTCCCAAGCCCTATCCTTACATCAGTTATACGGCTACCTCCTTCATCAGGAGGTCCGTATTGCAGAAAATGTTAAAAATACCTCCACACATATCTTAGTCAATGCCACTTCAAAAACTAAGTCACATTCCTCTAAATCTACCTATGATAACTCAAGATCTGGAAACGGATCTGGGGGTGGATCTAACAGAAACAATCCTCAGCGACCTGTGAGAGGATCTTACAATGGAGGCAGATCTTACCATTATCAGAACACCAACAACACTTCTAGCACTCAAACACTTGCTGGTCATTTGGACACTCATCCCCAATGCCACATTTGTGACAAGAAAGGGCATATTGCTAAGAACTGTTATCACAGATTTACACAATCATATCAGGCTCCTCCCCCTCGCAGTTTTCAAGCAAATGTTACTTCTCACAATCCAACATCTAACACTGGTTCTTGGATCCCTGACACAAGCGCAACACACCATTTTACTGGTGATTTCAGTAGGTTAAATATTATGGCAACTGAGTATCAAGGCACTGACATGGTTCATTTGGGAGATGGTACTTCTTTACCTATATCTCACTATGGCTAGAGTACTCTCCCTAGTTCCTCTCGTTATTTAACTCTTTCTAATGTGTTCTATGCTCCATGCCTACACAAAATCTTGTTTCAGTTCAAAAATTCACTCAAGAAATAGTTTTCTTTGAATTTCACCCTGACTGTTTTCTCTTGAAGGATCGTCCATCTGGGAGAATTCTTCTTCAAGGTAGGTTAGAGATGGCCTCTATACTTTTCCAGCAACACTTTCATCAACTTAAGCCACTCTCTCTCTCTTGGTGTTAAGACCAGTCAACTACTTGGCATCGTCGCCTTGGACATCCTTCCTCAACTCAAACTAGTTTTACTATCAATAAATTTGCCCTTCCTGTTTCTAATAATTCTACTGTTTCCTTTTGTTCAGTGTTGTAAGGGAAAAACTCATGCCCTACCCCACCCCTACTGCTACCAGATCTATGAAACCATTTAACTTTTGTATATAGACTTTAGGGTCCAGCACACTCATCTTTTGATGGCAAGCGTTATTACTTGCTGATTGTTGATGATTGTACTAGGTACATGTGGTGCTATCCTATTGCCCTAAAATCTGATGCTCTGGTTTTTCCTATGTTTTATAACATGATTAGCTCTCAGTTTTCAGAAAACATACAATCTATTCAAACAGATGGGGGAGGGGAGCTTATTGCTCTCAAGGATTTCTTTAATGCCAATGGGATTAATCACCGTTTATCCTGCCCTTACTCCCACCCTCAAAATGGTATGGTTGAATCCAGACACCGTCAGGTCATGGATAAGGCTCTTTGTCTCCTTGCTTAGGCTTCACTGCCCTTATTTTTTTGGTCCTTTGCTGCTACTACAACCACCTACCTCATAAACCGTACTTTCTCCACTGTCCTCCACAACCAGTCCCCATACCAACTCCTTTTCCACACAGCTCCTGACTACAACAAACTGCGTGTGTTTGGTTCTTGATGTTGGCCTAACCTTCGCCCCACCCAGCCTCACAAATTATCCTTCAAATCAAAGGAACATGTGTTCCTTGGCTACTCTCCCACACACACAGGCTACTTATGCCTCAACCCCAAGACACACAAGATTGTTATCTCCAGAGATGTCTCTTTCAATGAAGATTGCTTTCCATATTCCTCCTCAATCCCAAAGAGCCCACCCACCTCTACACCTCAATCACTTGCTTTTTATCCTCCCCCTGATCTGACAATTAACCACAAAAACCTTTCCCCAAACCCTACCACTCTTGCTACAGAGGTGTCTTCAGATACTTCTCCACAAAATATCCCCACATCTGACCCACACAACACCTCTACATCTGATTCCCAGCCTACCTCCTCATCAGATTTACCTGTTGTTTCTCAACCTCCAGTTAACACCCATTCCATGACCACGATATCCAAAACCAACATACTTAAACCTAAGACTCTTACTGATGGAACAATTTTTTGGCCACAAGCCCATCCCACAGCCAAACTCACTTCTCTAATCCCTGATTCTCCTACTTTCAAACAAGCTCAGCTATATCCAGAATGGAAAGAGGCTATCCTAAAAGAATACAATGCTCTTGTCTCTACTGTCACATGGGAACTGGTCCCTTACAATCAATCTATGAACATATTGGAGACTAAGTGGATTCTTAAATCTAAGTTCAATTCAGATGACACTTTACAGAGGCGTAAAACACGCCTTGTTGCACAGGGTTACTCACAGTCATATGGCCTGGATTATACTCTCACATATAGCCCTGTTGTTAAAATATCTACAATAAGGCTTGTTATTTCTATTATTGTTTCACATAATTGGCCCCTTCATCAGGCAGATATTCAGAACGCCTTCCTCCATGGAGATCTGGAGGAGGTTGTCTACACTAAGTAACCTGGGGGTTTTGTTGACCCAAAATTTCCTAATCATGTGTGCCGGTTAAGGAAATCCTTATATGGATTAAAGTAGTCTCCCCGTGCATGGTTTTCCAAGTTAAGTTCATTTCTCATTACAATTGGGTTCAAGGCTTCTATTTCAGATTCTTCTCTATTTGTCTATCAGCATCACAAAGACCGTATGTATGTGTTGATTTATGTTGATGACATCTTGTTCACCGCATCTAGCCAAACTTTGATTGATCATTTTATCACTACACTTTCTCATGCCTTTCCTATCTCTGCCACTGAATCACTCAACTACTTCCTGGGGGTTTCTGTCCACCGTACTAAGTCTGGTGTTCTCTTGACACAAACTAAGTATATTCAAGACCTTCTACGAGCTACTGGTATGACAAACTCTACCCCTTCACCCACACCTATATCTCCTCATTCTACCCAGGATTCCACAGATTCTAAACCCTTGTCTAATCCCACCCAATATCGTCAGGTGGTAGGAAGCCTACACTACTTATCTATTACCCGTCTCGATATTTTCTTTGCGGTGAACAAAGTTTGCCAAGATATGCATGCTCCCAGAAAAATAATTGGAAAGCGGTAAAACACATTTTATGTTACCTGGTTGACACATAGAATCTGGGATTATTCTTCAGCGCTGCATCAAGTCTGGATCTTCATGTATATTCGGACGCGGACTGGGCTGGTTTGCCTCTGGATCATAGCCCCACCACGGCTTACATGGTGTTCTTTGGCTCTAACTTAATTTCGTGGTCGTCTCGCAAACAGAAGACGGTCGCCAGGTCCTCTACGGAGGCTGAGTACAAAGCCGTTGCTTGCACCGCCGCTGAGACCATCTGGATCCAGAATCTCCTCACCGAACTTGGTCTCCATCTTCGTGACCCACCGCACTTGTTCTGTGACAATGTTGGTGCCACCTTCCTCGCCTCAAATCTAGCCATACAGAGTCGCATCAAACACGTTTCGATTGACTATTTTTTGTGCAAGAAAGAGTTGCGCAGGGGTGTCTAAAGGATGCTCATTTGCCAAGAAATTCTTAAATCGTAGATGTCCGTACAAAACCTAACCCTAATTCTATTTTTCTGCAGCATCGAGCCAAACTCCCACTTACTGGTTACAGAGTTGGGCTCGCGGGGGGATGCTAGACTATTGTAAGGCCCAACTATATTACGGGCTCATATATCAGTCTGTCTATAGTCCAGCTCATAGGCTTGTATTACACATATAAATAGCATAATACACAGTAGGGCAATGTACGCTCATTGACACGATATTTTCACCCCTCTTTACTCTCAGTACATCCTCCAAAAGTAAAATCTCAATGAGCAGGAAGATTCCAGAGCTTATAATTCTAAGCAGTGATTCCTCATCATCTGACCGGTCAGAAGGCACAGATGTTCTCACCGACTTTGATGTAGACTCTGATTTCTTTAGAGAAATAGGGTCCGACAATTTCACCTACAATGATGAAGACTTATTCAATGGTTACTCAACGCCAAATCCTAGACAATATCCCAACACCATTCAAAACCAGGTTAATGCATTAACTTCTGATGCAGAATCCACGACAAGAAAGAAGATCCCAGAGATTATAATTCTAAGTAGTGATTCCTCATCTTCTGACCGGTCGGAGGGCATAGATGTTCTCACCGACTTTGATGTAGACTCTGATTTCTTCAGAGAAATAGGGCCTGCCAATTTCACTTACAACGATGAAGCCCTATTCAATGGTTACTCAATGCCAACTCCTAGACAATATCCCAACATCATTCAAAACAAGGTTAATGCATTAACTTCTGATGCAGAATCCACGACAAGGAAGAAGATCCCAGAGATTATAATTCTAAGCAGTGACTCGTCATCTTCGAAACCATTCGGAGGGCATAGATGATAGTGGAGACACCAATGCGTTGATAGAACACACACATTCAAATTGGCTTCAAGACTCAACAAACTATTGTAGGATGTACTTTGATTAATTAAGGCTAAGTGTTGTTCGTCTCTTTTTACTGTATGTTTACATTTGAATGTCACTATATTATGTAGCTCCTGCATTGTCAGGTCGTGCCTTAAGCAAGCACCAAAAAAAATTAATTAGTATCTAACTTTTGTACCAGATACAGTCATCGCCTGCTCCATGTTACCGTGTTAACCTTACTTTTCGCACTAGCCGTTGAACTAGCCATTGGACATGTCTGTGACCATTACTCTTGTATTATAAAAGGGGGTATGGGTCTGCCAACATACTCATTCCTTACCTTCTGCTCTCAAAATCTTTGTAATTACTTCTTACGTGAATTCTTCATATCTTACGCCACACTTTGCTCTCAAAATCAAATGGAGTTTCCTTTCAGTTTGCACGTTAATTATGTAGCTACTTTCGGTCGTCATGGAGCACAATTTGATAGAAGGATGGGGCACAGCTGTGTAGAAATAACAACATATCCTAGTAATCTCCGTGATCTACAACGACGAGTAGTTTGTGCTCTACAGTCCCTCATCGGCAGAATAAACATAGCAACAATGGTGTATTTAGGGCTGGTGGGCGACTACGAGTGACTTTTATACATGTATGACTAATACATCAGTTCGCCGAATGATGGAGAATTATATGGAGTATAATGATTTCATGGAACATATTCCATTACCTGTTATTTATGATCCTATTGAGTCTGGTGATGATGATTTCCAACAGCAAGAACCAACTTACGAGATGCGACGTAATATAATAGGACAGCGAATAGAGAGACAAAGGTCAGGAAACAATTAAGTTACTAGTTATTGGGTAATTGATGTTGTTATAAACAATTGGTATCTTCTTTAGGCGGTCCTTTCTGTCTGACCGTCGGTCTGTGGATGGAAGGCGGTACTCAGTTTCAATTCTGTACCCAGCGCTTCCCGTGTAGCTCTTCAGTATCTCGAAAGAAATCTGGTGTCGCGGTCAGATACGATAGTCTTCGGGACTCCGTGGTGTCTGATGATCTCCTTGTCAAATAGCTCTGCGAACTTCGCTACCTTCCAGATGTCCTTCATCGGTATGAATCGGGCAACCTGGGTGAGGCGATCAACTACTACCCAGATCATGTTGAGTCCTCCCCTAGCAGGTGGGAGTCCAACAACAAAATCCATGGAGATATCGTGAAAGTTCCACTCCGGAATTGGCATGGATTGTACCATTCCACCCGGTCTACGATGTTCAAACTTCACCTTCTGGCATGTTAAGCATCTCAATACATACTCTGTCACATCTTATTTCATTCCAGACCATCAGAAGTACCTCTTCATGTCTTTGTACATCTTGGAGGCTCCTAGATGGATGGATAGTGTAGAACTATGTGACTCTCGCAGGATGCGATCCCTTAGCTCAGCATTGCTTCGGGAGACGCATAGCCTACCATTCAGCCGAATCAGACCATCTTCATGTAGCTTGAAGTCATACTTCTTCTTCTCGAACGTACCATCTGTGATCTTCTGTCTGATTTCGGTCATGTAAGGGTCGCTCAACTGAGCGTCTCGCACCTCGTCAACCAAGCTAGAAGAAGTGAGTAGCGAATGGAGCGAGTGTGCTCAACGACTCAGGGCGTCAGCTACAACGTTTGCCTTCCCTTCCTTATACTGCAGGTCGATGTCGTAGTCTGAGAGAAACTCCATCCACCTTCTCTGTCTCAAATTCAATTCTTTCTGTGTGAATATATACTGTAAGCTCTTGTGGTCGGAGTAGATGGTGATGCTTACTAGGGGTGTGCAAACGGTTAGAACGGATATCCGTTAACCGAAGTTTGGAAAAAAAATACGATGTTCGGTTATTTTGGTTATAACCGTTTTAATCGAAATTAGTAATAATATCCGTTTTAACCGTTAACCGTTTTAACCGTTAACCGTTTTAACTGTTAACCGTTTTAAAAACTACACTGATATCCGTTAACCGCCTCGTAACCAAACTTTTTAAATTAATCAAAATAACCGAACATTTGAACATAACCGAATAACTGTTTTTTCTATCATAACCGAAATAACCGTATTTTCTATCATAACCGAAGTAACCGTATTTTATAACATAAATGAAATAATTAAACTAAAATAACAGCATCCGGTAATTCATCACGCCCGATGCACAAAACCATGAGCAGCATATGCATCAAACTAAAATAACAACATCTACCCATTCTTACTGATTAAAAAATAAGGATAAAAATATATATTTTTTTATAAAAAAACTTCGGTTATTACGGATAACCGAAGTTTGAGGTTTAATATCCGTTAACCGTCCCGTTTTAAAGTATGGATATCCGTTTTAACCGAAATAACCGAACTTTTGTAAAACGGTTAAAAAAACGGTGATCGAATAAAAAAAACGGTTATTTCGGTTATCCGTTCTAACCGCCCCGTTTGCTCACCCCTAATGCTTACCCCATAGAGATAGTGTCGCCATATCTTCAAGGCGAAGACAATGGCTCCTAACTCTAAATCGTGTGTCGGGTAATTCTCCTCATGCTTTTTCAGCTGGCGGGAGGCATAAGCTACAATCTTGCCATGCTGCATGAGTACGCATCCCATTCCCTTGCCTGATGCATCACAATATACCTCAAATCCCTCTGTGCCCTCTGGGAGTGTAAGGATGGGCGCTGAGGTCAATGAGTCTTTTAGGCTCTGGAAGGATACCTCGCACTCATCTGTCCGTACAAACGGTTCATCTTTCTTCATCAGTGCCGTCATGGGCTTAGCGACTTTCGAGAAGTCCTTTACAAATCTCCGGTAGTAACCGGCTAGACCAAGAAAGCTCCGAATGTCGGTAACAGTCTTAGGTTTAGGCCATGATCGTACAGCTTCTATCTTAGATGGATCAACTGAAATGCCTGCGCTCGAGATGACATGACCGAGGAATGATACCTGATCTAGCCAGAACTCGCATTTGGAGAACTTCGCATAAAGCTGGTTCTCGCGCACTGTCTCAAGTACTTTTCTCAAATGAATTTCATGCTCTTCTGCTGATTTAGAGTATATGAGGATGTCGTCGATGAAGACAACAACCGAAGTATCTAACTGCTCATTGAATAGCCGGTTCATTAGGTCCATGAACTTAGCTGGTGCGTTTGACAAACCGAATGACACGACTGTGAATTTGTAGTGGCCATATCTGGTACAGAATGTTGTTTTCTCTACATCTTGCTCTCTGATAGCAATCTGATGATACCTAGATCGGAGGTCAATCTTGGAGAAGACTGAGGCTTCTTTCAGCTGGTCGAATAGGTCGTCGATGCGTGGCAATGGGTATTTATTCTTGACGGTGACCGTATTCAATTCGCGGTAGTAAATACAAAGTCGGAGGCTACCGTCCTTCTTCTTCACGAAGAGGACCGGTGCTCCCCAGGGTGATACGCTTGGGCGTATAAACCCTTTGTTGAGTAAATCACGCAACTGCTCCTTGAGCTCTATCATTTCTGCTGGTGCCATGCGGTACGGTGCCCTAGCAATGGGACCAGTACTAGGTACAAGATCGATTTCAAATTCTACTGCTCTCTGAGGTGGCATACCAGGTAGCTCCTTCGGGAATACATCAGGGAATTGGGACACAATCGGTACATCTGTATTAAACTCTGGATCTCTCTCCAGATCTTGTACATAGCAAAGATACACATCATGGCCCTTTCTGAGCTCCCGGTACATAGCCATAGCGGAGATGACAGTAGTCGAAGGCTCTCTCGGTCTTTGGCGGTAAGATACTGTAACCCTAGATGGACTCTTGAGCAGTAATCGATGCTCGGCGCAGAGGATTCGCCCCTTGTGCCGCTCCAACCAGTTCATTCCAACTATTAAGTTGAATCCCAATCTATTAAACTCGATGAAGGAGATGGGAAACGCTTCGCCTTTGATTCGGATCGTGGCTGGTTTGTAATGCTTAGTGCACTGTACTCGCTCCTTCGATGGGAGAGTAACCAAAAAGTTCGGTAGCTCATCCGCATCTAGCCCCAACCTCTTCGCAAAAGATGGCGATACAAAGGTGTGAGAGGCGCCGGAGTCGAATAATAATGAGGCTTCAATGCCGTTCACTGGGAAGGTTCCCGTTAAGATGGTGCCGCTTTTATCGGCTTGTGCTTCGGTGAGGATACTCAGGTTACCTTCGGTACCGAGTCCACAACCTATTGGATTCACAAGTTTATGAGTAACGATGGTGGACACAAGTGGAATCTAAATCAACACTGCTCTTTATTGATAAACCAACCATCATACATGTCGTGTCTCTAATACATGTTACTAATACATTACATGATACTACACATTTAATTCTTCCTAAAGGTAAGGTTCAGGCATCCTGGTTTCATGTGTGTGGCATTGATTATTTACGGTGGTGCCGTATTCAACTTGATCTTGTTGATCCCTTGATACAACAACCTAGACTTTCCACCCATGATTAGGACATCTCCTGATCTCAATACTAGTTTCTCTGCGAGGTCCACACGCTTCTGCTCGCTATACAAGAATATGGCGTCATCACCAATGGACCAAGACACTACGGGCACTGTAACACCCCTCTCGATAAACACGTAATAATCACTCACGTAAACAGAAAATAAATACGTCTTACAGCGGAAGAATAACAACAATAACTCTCACACGGGTGTCACCTACCATTACTCGCCCATGCGAGTAACGAAGCAGAACTAAAATCCAACAACCAAACAAACAACACTACTAAACCGTTGTGACAACGAGATAACTCCTATACATCATACTAAGTCCATCTCCATAACCGTCGACAAGTGAGCGTCTACCCAAATCCTAAATAAATACAACCGTACCGTCATACATCCCCAGACTGATCTCGTTATACAAATAAATTCCTTATGCAATAATTAAAGTAACCCTAACTACCCTGTTCCCGCACTTCGGCTTCAACGAAGATCAACAACCTGCACAATAAGTGTAGTCTCAACGATAGACGCTGAGTATGCCGGGCCTGGACCCTATTGGTCACTTGTCATTTTTAACCATCTTGATATTAGATTGATTTCATGCTTTACCATTTTACAGATATAATAAATACTGTAACAACATGCATGAATACATAACCATCCATCCAATCCAAACATTCATTACATATCACAAACAACAGTTGTATAATCGAACGTATCGAAAAGTTATCGTACTGTATATAATCGTCGTAGCGAACGTTTTCCTTAATTAATATTATTTGGCCTTCAAGGCCCCATCCATCCAAACCATGTTTAATTAATTACCAGTTGGGCGTCATGTTAAGACAACCCGATAACCTTACCAATGGACAGTAGTCCTCCCGTACACACAAAGGTGCTCATTTTGCCAGAGGTACGGAGGCCTCTGGTCATTTCTCTTTGCCTCGTAAGGCGTCCATATAAAGGCCGTAGCCGTGTACCAACAGCAGGTACCATCTGACCCACGATCCAATTAGGGCTCGTTCGGAAATTTCCTAGAGCGGGACCCGATCGGGTACCACTCAGTGATCACAAATGCGCCACCAGGTAGTTCGTAAACTACCGGGATTCCTCCCCTCAACTCAATACCATTTCCCTCATATTATTAAGACAAACTCTTAGTTTTATGGAGAATACATTTTACCAATTAGCTGCCCAATGGGTCTTACGCATACCTAGAAGTAATCTAGGTTATATTCATGTTCGAGATCCATGCCCTAGAGACCGACAATGTCGTGTCTCGTACCTAAGTGTTTTACTTAGGTTATCATGTACTTAATTATAATACTAGGGTATTATATCAAGTAACCATCATGCCATCACATTAAACGCATATGTATGTTTATATAAGTCGATCTATAGTCGACGTAATGTTAGTCCCGTAGGACGCGTGTGCATAATTAAATAATGCAGTAACACACATAACACACATAACACACAAGTTATATCAAACAAATCCGAGCCCGAGGAATTCCTCAGGACAACCCGGATCAAACCCCTTTACATACCGTACACATTGGACCAAGAATGCGCAATGTAGACCTTTAAGCTTCTCGAGCGCGCACGTCCGACAGGCGGTCTAACAATACGAAGAACGCTAAATGTCAATCCACATGACAATACGATTCGGTATTTCCGAATAACGTCAGTAACCCCAGTATTACATCCCCGGATTTCAACTGTTAGTAGTTAAGGTATCGTTATCCTTAAAAACTCCTTACACGTAGTAAGTATTAATGTTCGGTTTAACAAAGACGTTGGTTTCTATACGAACGTCGTAATTAACGTTTTCAACTTAGGAATTACAGTTTCCAACCATAGTATTTAGTAAGCGCTACGCTTAATACTACTTCATTCGTCCTCGTATAATTAATTCAACTGTTACACCGCATGCATAAGTATAAGTTATAACCTATAGTTGCATGCATGGTTATATTTTATAACCTATGGTTGCATGCATTCCATGCAACGTTAATTTATAATGTATGATATATTACTATTCTTTATTATACCTTATATTATACAACTTCTCATTTATGTAACAAGTTGTATTCATTTAAAACCTTATGACTTTATAGTATGGAATTATACTAACAAGTTAACAATCATCATTTACTATCGTATGGTTTGTAAACCATAATATATATGCATGTTATTGCGCTGGTTTATATATGTATATATATGAACATCGATTTCTTGATGAATATGGAACTTTATATTATGTATATGTTTATTCCTTATCCAAGGTTTATTTAACCATTCCAAAATCATATATTAACCATAGTATTTCATGCCATTGTATACTATAGTTTATATCTTCATTTTTGACACATTAATATATGCATGCGCTAGCATGTTAATTTTTATAAACTATACTTTTGACCACATAATATTACTTAGTGTTACGCTTATATCATGATATCATATAGTGTGATATTTTATATGTCCTTAACTTATAACATATAGTTTTGGTAACTATTATCCTTTACCGAAATGATACACATATTACACTTGTTACATCTTTATCCACATAGTTTTCATTAATTATAAAATATCCACATAACTTATACCATGTTATAAATACCTTATTTTATAACATCAAAACTTTGTAATAAGATATAATCTATAGTTTTACATTATTTCCTTTTAATTGTCGAATAGGCATGCATATTATACTTCATTTCCTTTCAAACCCCACACTTTATAATTATTACAATTTCACCACTTATTTTATAACATACTTAACATACCATATACTATAACATTTAAATCATATAATATGTATATACTATGGTATTAAATTTCCGAAAACACAAACAGACCCCAAGGTTCTGTTTTTTTTTTGTTTTAACCCTTAACTTTCCAAATTCATACTTTTACCACAAATCTCATAATATTTTTACATAACATATATTATATCCCCCAAACATTACAATAATTATAACATATAGTTTTTATATGTTATTTCTTACATATTACCGAACAGTCCATAACTGTTTGGTATATTTCTTTTCCAACCACTATAATTTCCTTATTTACACATTAGCCACATATATTATAACAAGTTACATATATAGATTATATTATATGGTTTTAATATTTATTATCCATATAACCTATAGTTTTATGTTACTTAATTCCAAACAGCCCCCTTTATGTTTCCGAAATCCTCCTTTCGCCCACATTCTTTTTTCCCTTTATTTACATTTTGACCCCATCTTATATAATATGTTTTCATATGTCACAAAACTATGTGGTATACACTTTTATTAATATACCCACTTATATAACTCCAAAAATTCCCAAATTTAATACTTAGGATATAAATCACCATATTAACCAGACTATACCCTTACTTCTCGGTATTTGCACTCCATACCCCGTAAGCTTTATAAATTTAACTTTTAGCCGATAATGTTACTATAAGTTCATAAATTAATTATTTATGACATTAAATTTGGTCAAACCTCTTAATATGGTCTATATTGACCTATTGTAACACCCCGTCCAAAGCCAATCGTAGTTATCGCAAAACTTAACACTTAAACACAACATCGCAGCGGATATATAACAACTACCGGGACCTTGCCACGGTCTGATCAGAGGAAATACCGTTCTTACCAACTTACAACACTGATCCAAAACATACAACCGCCCAAAAACACCACCAACCAACCGAGTTAAGTATTTAAGTCATAATATAAACATACGACAATCTCAATATAAACAGACGGGAGCACAGGCGCAACCCGTACTCCAAATAACAACCCATCCTAAGTCTAACCACCCCCACTCTCAGGGTGACTCCTCAGTGGACGCTTACCTGCAAAATAAAAACAGCCCCCAAAGGGGGTCAGCACGAATGCTGGTACGTCCTCCCATGGCCCCCAAGCTAACGGGGCTACGACGACTAATTGTCGATAGCATGGAGATTGATTAGATGCATAACATAACAATTAATGCAACAACACAATAATCCACAAATGAACAAACAAGTTCACACTCAAGAACGATATAAAAGCGTTCAATTAATATTTGAGTTAATCATTCAACTCCTCAAGTCCAACCATTCACTTAACCTTAGTCCAACATAACTTAATTCAACCTCAGTCCTTATCTTAACCTCAATCTTAACCTCAGTATACAAACCGTTCTTTAAAATCGAAGTTGTTGTATTTTATCTTAATCTTAGGATATAGGTGATCCTACCGCACCATCTTAACTGCCACCCACCTTGAACTGTGGGGCTCAAGGTGGCTGAGCCAGCATCCGGCTCTAGGCAATAAGTCCGAAGACAAGTCCTTAAGCGGGAGTCGGATCTGATTCAGATACTGTACCCCCTATTTCCTTAACATGCATGACCGGAGTCAGTCCCGGATTCCTCACTCCCCTCTTAAGTTCCAGTTAGTGAAAGTCTTACAAACAAGTGTTAGTTAAACCTTCGTGGGTATTAACCAACTATTAAACAATTCCATACCACATCTTAATCTCATACGTACTAAACCTTGTTAGTAACTACCACGAGCCTCAAGTGTTAGTGTAAATATAACACACACATCAAGAACAATAAATCCGGTTGCATGCTTTATCTTGTTTAGCCGGCACACATAAACAAATAGCACACAAGCCGAGGGACACCTCGTTAGCAAGCAGGTCACAAGAAAACTGTACTGTTCACCGTCGTTTCGTCCCGTTGTTTAATTCTCCTCGGATTCCCAACTTTCAAGTCCTAAAATATTCATCCATCTTAGATCATTAAGTATCTTCACATTACTTAACTTACTTTACCACTAATGTTTACCCCCATTAACCTCTAAGTCTTAATGAATCCAACTTAAACTCCTTAGTGATTCATTCTTCTTAATTCCTTATACTTACTCACCCACTTATTTATCATTAATCCCCTCCAAACATGTCTTACACAACCTTATATCATCCTTACCAATTAATTCCCATCATTAGGCATTGGTTCCTCATCTTAGACAGAATTTTTGGTCCAAACTGTGCCTTGTCCGAACTTGTGTCCGAGCTTCCAAGTTTGGACGCAAGTCGTGACTTTAAACTGAAAACAAACGCATGTCCGAACTTGTGTCCGGACTTCGGAAGTTCGGACATGGGTCGAGAAAAATTCAAAGCAAAATTCCATGTGTCCGAACATGTGTCCGGACTTCCGAAGTTCGGACACAGTTCGAGAATAAATCAAAGGAAGAAGCAGGTACGTCCGAACTTGTGTCCGGACTTCCCAAGGTCGGACACAAGTCGAGACTCTGAGAATTTTTACGCAACAGAGCCTGTCCGAACGTCCATGTCCGGACAGATGTTCGGACAAGGCAAAACGCTCATTTTCTAAGCCTTTAAACACTTAACCAATTTTTCACCAAAACCTCTAACACTTATAGTACTTTCTCCTTAGGTTTCTAAGTGGTGTTTCATGCCTATTGTAACCATTACACCAAGGTATTTCCTTATCATTTTAACATCATCTCCCAAGCATCTTTTCTTACAAATCAAACTCCTTAAACCATTCTTGAAATTCCTTACAAGCTTATACCTTCTCCTTGTTTACCTAAGTGTACATATGTCTCAACTCAACTCAAAATGCCTTTGGTGTATTCCAAAACACCCATTCAACTTCTAAAACCTCTAAGGTGTTGCCTAAGCCCTTTTTATACTCTAAAACACCTTAGTTCACTTTCTTTCACCCTTTTCAAGCCCTAAGGTTTCCTAGTACCCCCTAGGTCATCAAACTTCATCTATACACCTTAAACTCACTATTTTTCATCAAGACAACCTTGAAACTTCCTAGCACTTCCTTAGTCATAAAATCTCCTTAAAACATCCTAAATACTTAGGTTCTTCACTAAATTTTGCCATAGGTTCTCTAGTACATTATTACACCAAAACTTTTCAATTTTTTTTCATCATCAAATAGCTATCAATACCAAAACTCTCATTAAACACCCTTAACACACATCATACACCAAAACTACACTACATCACAATATAGTGCTTAAACTTAAAATGCTTGGCACTTAGGCCCTTAAATGACAATAATCTTAACCACTGAATTTCCACATATATTTGCCTTCAACCTGCGAATACACACAACAAGGCTCCCATTGAAATAAAATGCTTCTTATAATTCATCTCAACATTGTTTAACTATCTCTTTTTCTCATTTGCTCCTTAGTCACAAGTTCACAAATATAGTCATTGTTTCTCCTAGGTTTTTATAACTCCTTCCCAATGTAAACTCTACACTAAACTCATCATATACCTAAATCCCATTCCCTTAAACAATAAACACCTTAAGGTAAGTATTTTACCTTGATATTTCACAAACTCCACAAGCTTTTCTCCTTAGGTTTTTCTTGCCCAATCTCGGTCACCAATATATTTCTCCTTGCCAATGTTCTAAGCAATATTCAATGACTCCAATGAGTACTAAACAACACACTAACCTTAAGGAATAAACCCTAGGTTAAAAATATGTTTTAAGGTATTAAATTGATTGTTTTACCTTGGTTTCTCAAGACAAGCTTGGATATGAAGCAAGAAGGACCTCCTTTATCCTTTGAAGAGTAGAAAACAAGCTAGAACAAGGCATAAAAATGGAACCCCATGAGTGATAATTTTCGGACATGGAGAGAAAATGGTGGAAACCTAGATTTTCTTACACTTTCTTTACCTTAAGAGAATGGAGAAGCTAATGGAGTCTCCAAGCTTGAATTTCCTCCTCTAATGGCGGTTTGCCTTGGCTCCAAAATGAGGCTCTTGAAGTTTTGAAAAGATAGAAAGAAGGAGCTTGAGCTAACTAAGAAGAATATGTGCTTTGTTTTGATTTTGCAGCTAAAATGAGCAAGATGTGGGCAAATGAAGGTGGAGCTAGCATGGGGATGTTCTTCACGTTGAAGAAGAAGAGAGGAGCAGAACAAGTCGGTGGGAACAAGATGAATGAAGAAAAGGAGGAGAGAGGGAAGCTAATAAAAGATATTTGTCTTGTAAAAGTAAATAGTAATTTTACTTTATAATTGTTTATTTACTTAATAACTAATAAAGGTGGTGACTCACCTTGTAAAAACCGGCCACCCCCTTATATTTAGGCTAGTCATGGTCTTGTTTGACCAACTAAATAAACTTAATAATTAGACTAAACTAACTAGTCACTATTTGGTTACTATTCACAAAACAAGGCACTATTTGTGAAATTTTTGATTTCCCGTTGATTTTGACCTCCTAATGTGATATAAGTACACATATTACTTAAGGAGTAATGATGGACATTTAGCCATTCAAAAACCCATTTACAAGACAATTTTCAAAAATGTGCTTTAAGACTCCTTAAAGCACATTTTGTGTTTTAACTTGTTTTCAAGCTTGGTTTTCTTTGGTGATCGACTTAAAATGGCCATTAGGATATTACTAAGGTCTTAGAACAACATTTGGGTGCTAACTCAATTTACTCCAAGCTTAAAGCACATTTTGCTTAAATTGCCCTTGTGGTGTTTCTTAGTGTTTTCTTTGGTTTAAATTATTTCCCAAAGTTTCTAAGGCATTCTTTAGCCTTCATATACCTTAGTTTATCATTTAAACACCATATCTAGGTTTGGGGTATTTCAATCTATCCCCCTTAAAAGAACTTTGTCCCCAAAGTTCACATATATGCTTAACCATTCACGGTACTCAATTCTCTTAATCTTAACACCACATCTTACATTCACATTCACACATCTCCAGACTCAAAGGAATACAACACATAAGTATTATACATAACTCAAACTTATCACCAAAGTATAGCAACTTACACAAAATCACATCTTACACAACCAAACAAACGACAAACATGCTCGTTTCCTAACTCAAAAGCGAGGAAGCTCTACCCCCCTTAAAAGGGGTACGCCCCGTACCCTATACAGACGATCTAGTCAGTAAACAAGGAAGGGTACTTTACCCTCATCTTATCCTCCAATTCCCACGTGGCCTCTTCGACATCCTGGTTAGACCAGAGAACCTTCACCAGTCGCACTGACTTATGGCGAGTGTCCCTAGTCTTACTGTCCAAGATTCTCTGAGGAGTCTCCACGGATCTCATATTCGGTTCTAAAGTCAATGTCTCAGGTTCTAACAAATAGGAGGGGTGGTGCATGTATTTCTTTAGCTGTGAAACATGAAAAACATCATGCACTTTACCCAGTTTAGTAGGTAAATTCAACCTGTAAGCAACTGGGCCCACCCGCTCCGTAATCTCATAAGGACCAACAAACTTAGGGCTCAGCTTGCCCTTCTGCCCAAATCTAAACACACCCTTCATCGGTGATACTCGCAGAAATACCCGGTCGCCCACTGCGAACTCCAGGTCTCGTCATCGAACATCAGCATACGACTTCTACCTATCCTGAGCAGCTCTCATGTTCTCCCTGATTTGCTGAACTTCAGCCTTGACTTGCTCTAAATATTCTGGCCCTATAATGACCGTCTCACTCGACTTAACCCAGCAGAGCGGTGTACGACATGGTCTACCGTACCACACTTGAAAAGGTGCCATCTTGATCGAAGTGTGATAGCTGTTGTTGTATGAAAACTCGATCAGATGTAGTTTGTCAATCCAACTGCCCTGGAAGTCTAAGGCACATGCTCGATGGATGTCTGATAGTTCTCAGTCTGAATCTGTCTGAGGATGGAACGGGTATCAGCTTGAGTTCTGTACCCAACGCTTCTTGGTAGCTCTCCAGTACCTCGAAAGGAACCTGGTATCTTTATCTGACACTATGGTCTTTGGTATCCCGTGATGTCTCATGATTTCTTTCTCAAATAACTCAGCTAATTTGGTCACCTTCCAAGCATCCTTCATCGGTATGAATCGGGCTACTTTGGTAAGGCGATCCACCATCACCCATATCATGTTGAGACCTCCCCTAGCAGGTGGGAGTCCAACCACGAAGTCCATGGAAATATCATGGAACTTCCACTCCGGAACTGGCATCGACTGTACCATTCCGCCCGGTCGTCTGTGCTTGAATTTCACCTTCTGGCATGTGAGACACCTCAAGACGAACTCGGTAACATCTGTCTTCATCCCCGACCACCAGAAGTATCTCTTCATGTCTTTATACATTTTAGAGGCTCCCGGATGGATGGAAACTGAAGAACAGTGTGATTCTCTAAGTATACGGTCTTTCAGATCCGCATTGCCACGTGGTATGCATAACCGGCCCTTTAGTCTGATCAGATCATCGTCGTGAAGTCTGAAGTTATATTTCTGACTCTCAAAGGTACCATCTATCAGCTTCTGTCTGACCTCTCTCATGTACTCATCTGTCCTCTGAGCTTCTCGCACCTCATCAACCAAGCTAGAGAAAGAAACTAGCGAATGGAGGTGAGTGTGCTCGACGGCTCAGGGGCCGCTACAACATTGGCCTTTCCTTCTTGTATTGAAGGTCAATGTCATAGTCTTTCAGAATTATAAGCATCTTCTCTGTCTGAGATTCAACTCCTTCTGATGAATATATATTTCAAGCTCTTGTGATCGTTGTAGATTGTCAACTAACCCCGTTAAGGTAATGGCGCATATCTTCAAGGCGAAGACTACAGCTCCCAGTTAGAAATCATGTGTGGGGTAGTCCTCATGTTTCTTCAACTGGGTGGGAATATGCCACCACCTTGCATGTTTGCATAGCACGCAACCCAGCCCTCTGCCGTGATGCATCACATTAAACCTCAAACGCCTCTACCGTCTGGGATGGTCAGAACTGGTGCAGTGGTCAGTGGTCCTTCAAACTCTGAAATGACCTCTCACAGTCCAACGTCCACTCGAACGGTGCATCTTTCTTCATCAGACTGGTCATCGGCTTCGCGACCTTGCTGAAATCTCTAACAAACCGCCGGTAGTAGCCTGCCAAGCCAAGGAAGCTCCGGATGTCGGTGACTGTCTTCAGTCTCGGCCAGGTACGCACGGCATCAATCTTTGCTGGATCTACCGAGATCCCAGCATCTGAAATGACATGACCCAGGAAGGAGACCTGGTCAAGCCAGAACTCACACTTGGAGAACTTAGCATATAGCTGGTTCTCCCTTAGTATCTCCAATACTCTCCTCAAATGTTCCTCATGCTCAATCTTCGATTTCGAGTATATCAAAATGTCATCAATAAATACCACAACCGACTTGTCCAGCTGCTCCCGGAACAAGCGGTTCATCAGATCCATAAACTTTGCCAGTGCGTTCGACAAACCGAACGGCATCACTGTAAACTCATAATGGCCGTATCGTGTCCGGAATGCCGTCTTCTCAATATCTCCCTCCTTAATGGCTATCTGATGATACCCCGATCTGAGATCAATCTTGGAGAATACAGATGCTCCCTTCAACTGATCGAACAGATCGTCAATGCGGGGTAGTGGATACTTATTCTTCACAGTCACTGCATTCAACTCTCTGTAGTCGATGTAGAGGCGGAGACTACCATCCTTCTTATTCACGAAGAGAACTGGCGCTCCCCAAGGTGATACACTTGGTCTAATAAATCCCTTATCCAACAAATCTTTCAACTGTTCCTTTAACTCATTCATTTCCGCCGGAGCCATACTGTATGGTGCCTTGGCTATCGGTCCGGTACCAGGTAGCAGCTCAATGGTGAACTCTACCTCCCGAGTGGGTGGCATGCCGGGCAGTTCCCGTGGAAAGAGGTCGGGGAACTCCGACACTACCGGTAAGTCGGGGTCGAACTCGGGGTCTCTCTCTATGTCCTGGACATAGCAGAGGTATACTTCTTCCTTTCTCCTCAATTCCTTGTACATTGCCATGGCGGTGATGATCTTAGTCGAAGGCTCTCTGGCCTCTGGCGGTATGATATGGTTACCCCAGACGGACTCCTGAGCAGCAGCCTATGCTCGGCGCAGAGGATACGACCCTTGTGCCGCTCCAACCAGTTCATCCCAAAGATAACATCAAATCCCAACTCTCTGAACTCAATGAAACTCACTGGAAAATCTTCCCCCTTAATTCTGATGGTGGCTCCCCGGTAGTAACGAGTGCAACGGATCCTCTCCTTAGACGGGAGCGTAACCGTGAAGTCGGGTAGCTCGTCAGCGTCTAGCCCCAACCTTCTCGCAAAAGATGCCGAGATAAAGGTGTGCGAGGCCCCTGAGTCGAAGAGAACCGATGCCTCAATTACATTAATCGGAAAGGTGCCGGTGAGGATAGTACCGCTTGCGCCGGCCTGTGCCTCTGTAAGTATGCTTAGCGCACCTTCTGTACCGAGTCCGTAACCTAATGGTATTTCACAAGCTTTCATGAGTAATGATGGTATAACAAGAGTCGCAACAAATTATATGAACAACACTGTTATTTTATTAATAACCATCCAGTTTACAACATGTGCTTCTTCTTACATCTCATTCCTTATCTCATACTAAATCATTACATGGTTAATATTGTCTAAACGTTAGGTTTAACCGTCCTGGTTTCATGTGTGTCGCATTAATCACTGCTGACGGTGCTGTATTCAGCTTAATTCTCTTAATCCCATGATACAACATCCTCGATTCCCCCTATAACTAATACATCTCCAGACTTAAGTACCAACTTATTTGCACGGTCCGCACGCTTCTGCTCGCCGTATATGAATTCTGCATCATCCCCAATAGACCAAGACACTACGGGTATCCCTCTTTCGAGAGACTCCGCTGTCTCGTCCTTATCCTGATGTAGCCCGAGTCGCCCATCTTTCTCGTAGAAGTTTACAATGCAAATGTCCGCTTGTATGTCTGGAATTGGTTCAGCTTCCAACTGCTGAGCGATCTCCATGACTTGTGTAATTACCGGATGGAACTCTTCGGGTATGCCCGGTGGTGAGACTCCATCTTGTGTCCTCATGGTTTGGTAACTCTTGGCATATGGATTCCAATCCTTGCCTAAGCTCATCATTTTTAACTTCATCCTTGCTCCTCCTAGGTACTCCGGTGTATAAAAACCTCCTGGTCCCGCTCCTATTTGGTTGCATCTCCTGGTGATGGCTATTTGTGCCTCGGGTGTCAGGTATCCCCTTAATAAAATCATACCTTGGCGGATAACCTGACATTGTTCGGTTGGATAGTCTCGGGTCTCGATGTCGGTGTCCTCTTGGTTAGGTGTTGAAGGCATTGGATAACAAATGTTGAAGCTTCCTAAGGTGGTAACAGGTTACATCTTACTTATGGTCTAATCTTATCCTATTCTTATTTATCTCAATCATTCACCAAGCATGCATGAAATGCGGTAAGCAGGCAATTTTATTACTAAATGGTTATAGCGGTACCTGGCCTCGATGAGGGTTCAGCCTCATCGTCCCGGTCCACCATGTGCAATGTGGGTCCCGACTTCTAGGCCACCCGTGGGTTCTTGTCAGCAGCTTGCTGCCCCCTCCTCTGACCGTCAAAACCAGCTCCCTGATCGGTCTTACCCTTGCCCTTCATCTCGGGCCTATAAGCTCTGCTCTCGGGGTTCCGGAAGCACTCGTATGCCCGGTGCCCGTACACCCCACAGAAGTTACACTCCACCTTGTTCCCCTTACAATCCAGCCCGGGGTGGTCCTTGTGACACCACTGACAGATGTAGCGTCGTTGGTAGCCACCACCGGCTCCCTTACTAGCCTTAGATCCTGATCATATTAAATATCAGTACTTATATCTCATCGGTTACTTAACAACCCTCATTTTACTTATATGTGTTTCCTTACCCTTTGGCGCCTTAGAGCGCAGGGGCTTTGCAGCGTATGCATAAGTCAGTCTCAGCGGCTCTTCAGTAGCCTTCTCCTTTTCTTCCTTCCCCTTCTGGTTCTGATTCTTCTGGGCCTGAGGCTGGTACTTTTGTTTCTTGTACCCTCCTTGCCCTTGATTCTCCGTGCTCTTCGCGGCACTCTTCCTCTTAGCACTGTCCTCGTCCCTCAGCTGGACGGTATTCTCCACCTTAGCAGTGGCATGATAGCACTCCTGCTTTCCAAAGTATCAGTTTCACTTATTTCTCATAATCTAAATCTTATTCACTCAATCTTATCTTACTCTTTCTTATTACCTGCAAGGTAGTATAGCTCGTCGGCCCCATGCCGTAGCGGAGTCGATGGCTAAGCCCGCCATAGAAGTGGTCCACCAGGATCTGGTCTGAATATCCAAGACCTGGCAGAAGACGGAGCAAGGCGGTGAACTCTGAGTAATACTCGTCCACTGTCATCTTGTCGGTCTGCTTAAGCGCATCCAACGGCAAGCGCTTCTTCGTCTGGACATGGGCGGGATAGTACTTCGCTCGTAGCAATGCTGTGTACTGGCCCCAGCCGAAGTCTGGATTGGCCACATACCACTTTTGTAACACCCCGTCCAAAGCCAATCGTGGTTATCACAAAACTTAACACTTAAACACAACATCGCAG
This sequence comes from Limonium bicolor, assembly GCA_023374045.1. Taxonomy (NCBI): domain Eukaryota; kingdom Viridiplantae; phylum Streptophyta; class Magnoliopsida; order Caryophyllales; family Plumbaginaceae; genus Limonium; species Limonium bicolor. Next base: position 290,531,934 of record CM041777.1, read on the forward strand.
CGGATATATAACAACTACCGGGACCTTGCCACGGTCTGATCAGAGGAAATACCGTTCTTACCAACTTACAACACTGATCCGAAACATACAACCGCCTAAAAACACCACCAACCAACCGAGTTAAGTATTTAAGTCATAACATAAACATACGACAATCTCAATATAAACAGACGGGAGCACAGGCGCAACCCGTACTCAAAATAACAACCCATCCTAAGTCTAACCACCCCCACTCTCAGGGTGACTCCTCAGTGGACGCTTAGCTGCAAAATAAAAACAGCCCCCAAAGGGGGTCAGCACGAATGCTGGTACATCCTCCCATGGCCCCCAAGCTAACGGGGCTACGACGACTAATTGTCGATAGCATGGAGATTGATTAGATGCATAACATAACAATTAATGCAACAATACAATAATCCACAAATGAACAAACAAGTTCACACTCAAGAATGATATAAAAGCGTTCACTTAATATTCGAGTTAATCATTCAAGTCCTCAAGTCCAACCATTCACTTAACCTTAGTCCAACATAACTTAATTCAACCTCAGTCCTTATCTTAACCTCAATCTTAACCTCAGTATACAAACCGTTCTTTAAAATCGAAGTGGTTGTATTTTATCTTAATCTTAGGATATAGGTGATCCTACCGCACCATCTTAACTGCCACCCACCTTGAACTGTGGGGCTCAAGGTGGCTGAGCCGGCATCCGGCTCTAGGCAACAAGTCCGAAGACAAGTCCTTAAGCGGGAGTCGGATCTGATTCAGATACCGTACCCCCTATTTCCTTAACATGCATGACCGGAGTCAGTCCCGGATACCTCACTCCCCCCTTAAGTTCCAGTTAGTGAAAGTCTTACAAACAAGTGTTAGTTAAACCTTCGCGGGTATTAACCAACTACTAAACAATTCCATACCTCATCTTAATCTCATACGTACTAAACCTTGTTAGTAACTACCACGAGCCTCAAGTGTTAGTGTAAATATAACACACACATCAAGAACAATAAATCCGGTTGCATGCTTTATCTTGGTTAGCCGGCACACATAAACAAAGAGCACACAAGCCGAGGGACACCTCGTTAGCAAGCAGGTCACAAGAAAACTGTACTGTTCACCGTCGTTTCGTCCCGTTGTTTAATTCTCCTCGGATTCCCAACTTTCAAGTCCTAAAATATTCATCCATCTTAGATCATTAAGTATCTTCACATTACTTAACTTACTTTACCACTAATGTTTACCCCATTAACCTCTAAGTCTTAATGAATCCAACTTAAACTCCTTAGTGATTAATTCTTCTTAATTCCTTATACTTACTCACCCACTTATTTATCATTAATCCCCTCCAAACATGTCTTAAACAACCTTATATCATCCTTACCAATTAATCCCCATCATTAGGCATTGGTTCCTCATCTTAGACAGAATTTTTGGTCCAAACTGTGCCTTGTCCGAACTTGTGTCCGAGCTTCCAAGTTCGGACGCAAGTCGTGACTTTAAACTGAAAACAAACGCATGTCCGAACTTGTGTCCGGACTTCGGAAGTTCGGACATGGGTCGAGAAAAATTCAAAGCAAAATTCCATGTGTCCGAACATGTGTCCGGACTTCCGAAGTTCGGACACAGTTCGAGAATAAATCAAAGGAAGAAGCAGGTACATCCGAACTTGTGTCCGGACTTCCCAAGGTCGGACACAAGTCGAGACTCTGAGAATTTTTACGCAACAGAGCCTGTCCGAACGTCCATGTCCAGACGGATGTTCGGACAAGGCAAAACACTCATTTTCTAAGCCTTTAAACACTTAACCAATTTTTCACCAAAACCTCTAACACTTATAGTACTTTCTCCTTAGGTTTCTAAGTGGTGTTTCATGCCTATTGTAACCATTACACCAAGGTATTTCCTTATCATTTTAACATCATCTCCCAAGCATCTTTTCTTACAAATCAAACTCCTTAAACCATTCTTGAAATTCCTTACAAGCTTATACCTTCTCCTTGTTTACCTAAGTGTACATATGTCTCAACTCAACTCAAAATGCCTTTGGTGTATTCCAAAACACCCATTCAACTTCTAAAACCTCTAAGGTGTTGCCTAAGCCCTTTTTATACTCTAAAAGACCTTAGTTCACTTTCTTTCACCCTTTTCAAGCCCTAAGGATTCCTAGTACCCCCTAGGTCATCAAACTTCATCTATACACCTTAAACTCACTCTTTTTCATCAAGACAACCTTGAAACTTCCTAGCACTTCCTTAGTCATAAAATCTCCTTAAAACATCCTAAATACTTAGGTTCTTCACTAAATTTTGCCATGGGTTCTCTAGTACATTATTACACCAAAACTTTTCAATTTTTTTCATCATCAAATAGCTATCAATACCAAAACTCTCATTAAACACCCTTAACACACATCATACACCAAAACTACACTACATCACAATATAGTGCTTAAACTTAAAATGCTTGGCACTTAGGCCCTTAAATGACAATAATCTTAACCACTGAATTTCCACATATATTTGCCTTCAACCTGCGGATACTCACAACAAGGCTCCCATTGAAATAAAATGCTTCTTATAATTCATCTCAACATTGTATAACTATCTCTTTTTCTCATTTGCTCCTTAGTCACAAGTTCACAAATATAGACATTGTTTCTCCTAGGTTTTTATAACTCCTTCCCAATGTAAACTCTACACTAAACTCATCATATACCTAAATCCCATTCCCTTAAACAATAAACACCTTAAGGTAAGTATTTTACCTTGATATTTCACAAACTCCACAAGCTTTTCTCCTTAGGTTTTTCTTGCCCAATCTCGGTCACCAATATATTTCTCCTTGCCAATGTTCTAAGCAATATTCAATGACTCCAATGAGTACTAAACAACACACTAACCTTAAGGAATAAACCCTAGGTTAAAAATATGTTTTAAGGTATTAAATTGATTGTTTTACCTTGGTTTCTCAAGACAAGCTTGGATATGAAGCAAGAAGGACCTCCTTTATCCTTTGAAGAGTAGAAAACAAGCTAGAACAAGGCATAAAAATGGAACCCCATGAGTGATAATTTTCGGACATGGAGAGAAAATGGTGGAAACCTAGATTTTCTTACACTTTCTTTACCTTAAGAGAATGGAGAAGCTAATGGAGTCTCCAAGCTTGAATTTCCTCCTCTAATGGCAGTTTGCCTTGGCTCCAAAATGAGGCTCTTGAAGTTTTGAAAAGATAGAAAGAAGGAGCTTGAGCGAACTAAGAAGAATATGTGATTTGTTTTGATTTTGCAGCTAAAATGAGCAAAATGTGGGCAAATGAAGGTGGAGCTAGCATGGGGCTGTTCTTCACGTTGAAGAAGAAGAGAGGAGCAGAACAAGTCGGTGGGAACAAGATGAATGAAGAAAAGGAGGAGAGAGGGAAGTTAATAAAAGATATTTGTCTTGTAAAAGTAAATAGTAATTTTACTTTATAATTGTTTATTTACTTAATAACTAATAAAGGTGGTGACTCACCTTGTAAAAACCGGCCACCCCCTTATATTTAGGCTAGTCATGGTCTTGTTTGACCAACTAACTAAACTTAATTAACTTAAGACTAAACTAGTCACTATTTGGTTACTATTCACAAAACAAGGCACATATTTGTGAAATTTTTGATTTCCCATTGATTTAGACCTCCTAATGTGATACTAAGTAGTACACATATTACTTAAGGAGTAATGATGGACATTTAGCCATTCAAAACCCATTTACAAGACAATTTTTCAAAAATGTGCTTTAAGACTCCTTAAAGCACATTTTGTGTTTTAACTTGTTTTCAAGCTTGGTTTTCTTTGGTGATCGACTTAAAATGGCCATTAGGATATTACTAAGGTCTTAGAACAACATTTGGGTGCTAACTCAATTTACTCCAAGCTTAAAGCACATTTTGCTTAAATTGCCCTTATGGTGTTTCTTAGTGTTTTCTTTGGTTTAAATTATTTCCCAAAGTTTCTAAGGCATTCTTTAGCCTTCCTATACCTTAGTTTATCATTTAAACACCATATCTAGGTTTGGGGTATTTCACCTATTGACTTTCAGTTTGACCAGAAGTTTGTATAATTACAGTTTGACCCCTATAATTTTCATAAATTACATTTTTGACCCCAAATTTAATATAACTTTATAAAATTCATTTAAATAGCTTTTACAATATAGCCTTCGGCTACAATTAACTCTTAGCCTCCAATTTTTTTTTTTACTTACACTCTAACCCCAAATACTTTTGGTAATTATTATTTAATTTTAAAACTTGATTTAAATTTAATAAAACATATAAATAAATAGCCTAAGATATATTGCCTTACTACCAACCTTAGATTATAATATAATTTATTTATAATCGTCATAAAAACATAGGTATCTCTCAGTTTTGGTATGTACCTTGTGATAACATTTTATAAATTGTGCTCTTAACTCTTAATTCATTTCCATGACATGATATGTCACATATATCTTAAGTTAATTATCCAAAATGTTCTGAACTATTTTAATATATAGTTGATCACTTCTAAGCCTTGTGGCTTACGGTTTTTCACATATACCCATAATAACATTTTATAATAGGTATTTTAAACATCTAATTAATTCTTAAGACATTATTGTCACATAAACATTTAGGTAAATTTACCAAACATGTTATATAACATTTTAATACATAGTTTAGTCATACTAACCCTTACAACTCTCGGTAATAATTAAATGTGTAATGAATGACATAAAACCTTATAATATGTAGGTATAGTATACTTACTTGATCAACTAGTAAACCAAGCAGCCAAACAGCATCACAATGCTCCCGTCTATGAACACACATATACTTATATCAGTTTTTTTTTGAACATCACACCCATATACTCTTAATTAATACTTCACTTAGGCAATCATCTAGCTAACCTTGCTAGATTAAAGTTTGAGTTTAGTTTCCACACTTGTGCAGGATTTGTTTTTCCATGTTCGAGCACACATACGGCAGCATTTATGCTAAGAAAACAAGCTTGCATTAGCCATGAAGTACATAGGTCATTAAGGGTTATTTTAAACTTGATATAAGCATGACATTTACCTTAACTTGTAGGCTTGGTAAGGGGCTGTTACCGCCTGGTTTTAGTGAGCAAAACAAGTGTTAAACTGGTGCTTATTCCAGCAGCTATACACGGTAAAACAAGAAGGAAAAAGGGAAGGTTTTTTTCCTTACCGAATGGGTGAAGAAGGAGCTCCTTGTATGGGTATGGTTACAGCATGAAGCATGGGTGTTTTTCTCTGTTTTGTACGTGCAGAAATCAAGGAGGAAGACTCATGACATGCTAGCAACATTACCGGCAAGAACAAAGGGAGAAGGCAGTAGTTACACCTTACCGAGCTGGTGAAGAAAAAGGCTATACACTTGGGTCTTTTCTTCCTCCTCAACCTGAGTACATTTCTCTGGTTTTCCCACGTAAAGATAGCAGAAAAAGGAGCTTAGTAGCAGTTGGTGATATTACTAAAATGGAGGAGGAAGATCAAGTTGGGTTATACAGATTTTACCTTGTAAAGTTACACAGACTAACTTCTTTTTTTTTCTTCTGTTTTCAGGCGAGAAGTTGCTCTGTTTTTGTACGTAAGGAAGGCAAGGAAAAGAGCTTATATAGCTGGGGAAAAACTGAAAGGAAAACCGGTAACACAAGAGAAGATTTAGGCTATTTTTATGCTTGTTTATTACCTTGAGAAGACAAGGAAGTTCGCTTCCCTTTCCTCTCCTTGTACCAGCCGAGAATCCCCTCTTCTTTAGCCCCCAACTCAGTCCAAGTTGCTGGATAAAAATGAGCATGGTTTAGCTCTTTCAAGAGAGGGGAATAAGAGGAGAAAAATGAGCATCTTTGAGTCAAAAACACTTACCCATGGAAGGAGGTAGTGGCCATGGAAGTTGGGTGTTCACTCACGGTTTTTTTTTTTTTGAAGCAGCAGAAGAGTTTGAAGTTTGCAGCTGATGGAGGAAGAAGGCAGTGGCGTGGGGAAGAAAAAGAAACCGGTTGATATCATAATAGGTATTAGGCTTGGCAAGAAGGTCAAGTGGGAAATTTTGGGAAGCTTCCCATGTCTGATTGAAGTAGTCCCTTACTTGCAGGGATTGTCAGACAAGTAGGTAGATAGGATAGTTGTTTAATATTATAAAATGTACTCAATACTACTTTAACAAGGTAGAAGTAGAGAGTCATATATTATTGCAACTGGGAACGGTAATCAGCTTGGAAATAAGCCCTGTATTGGCGGAAGGAAGCAGGCTAGGTAGATAGGAAATAGGTGGTAGTTGTCACGGTAGAAGGATAATTTGCCCTATTATATTATATGTACATTTGAACCTGAAAGAAGCTCCTCATTATATCTACTATTCTGTGGCTTTTGCAGGTTGTTCAGGGCTTGGAAGTAGATAAGAGTGACACATAAAACAGATGGAAGTAAGTAGTTTGGTGGAGAAAATAAAATTCGGTTGCCATGATATATATATTATATATATACATGTCATAGGAGAATATGTGGTATTCGGTGGCTTGCAGGTTCTACAAGTGGTTGAAGTGATCAAAAGCAGACGGCAATGATGAGATAAAAATGAAAAGATAAGTAGCTTAGTTAGTATTATGAAAACATATACATATTACTTTAATAAGGCATAGTTAGTGAGTTATATTTATTTGCATATGGGGACGGTAACACACCTGGTTACAAGTCTTAAACTGGCAGAATATATTAGCCAAGGTCAAGGGAACATATTGACCATAGACTAGATTAAGAGGTTAAATGTTACTTTTGCACTATTTGTTTACTATTCACAAAACCATGTGCATATTTTTGGTTTTTTTGAAAAACTTGATTTATACATTTTAATGTGGTACATTATGTCACATTAGTATATTTAAGGGTATTCAAGACCCTAAAATCAAATAAAACTCATTTTGGAAATAATCTCACAAAAATGTGCTTTAAGAAAGCTTAGTGCACGTTTTGTGTTCCAATGAGTTTCTGAGCGTGATTTCCATAGGAAACGGTTTTAATGTGTTCATTTATGTATTATAAGGCTCAGGTTAAAATTTTAGATCAAACGGAGTTCGTTTGGATATTTAATCACCCTAAAAGGTCAAAGGGTGTAATTCCTGCTTTCTGTTAAACTTTGTTGTGTTTAATTTATTTTTAAGGCATGTTTAGGCCTTAATTTAATTGATTATATGTTTAATCAATTTTTAATTAATTAGGGGTATTTCAGGCACTCCTTGTTCATGGGATTCCGCTGTCTCGTCCTTGTCTTGGTGTAACCCAAGTCGTCCTTCTTTCTCGTAGAAGTTGACGATACAGAGGTCCTCTTCATGTGCGGGGATCGGATCACCTTCACATTGTTGTGCAAGTTCTACAGCTTGTGTAACAAGCGTCTAAAATTCAAGGGGTATTGTTGGTGGCGTCGCTTCGTCTTGCATCCGTGTCTCTTGGTATGTCTTGGTATAAGGATTCCAATCCTTTCCCAAGCACATCATCTTTAGCTTCATCTTCGCTCCACAGGAGAATTTGGGCATGTAAAATCCTCCTGGACCCGTTCCTAGTTCGTTGCATCGTCGGATAATTGAAATTTGTGCTTCGGGTGTCAGGTATCCCCTTAATAAAATCATACCTGGTCGGATGACCTGACACTGATCGTTAGTGTAGTGGTAAGTGGTGATATCGGTCTCTTCTTGATTTGGGTTTGAAGGTATCGGGTAGAAGATATTAAATCTACCTATGGTTGTAAATTTCATCTACGGTGAGTTCTAGTCTCAACTAATTCATTTCATACTCAATACATACTTCAATTCATCTACTCATGCATCCATTCAACAATTACTTCAATACTTAGGCATGATTCTCAAGGATTCAAGGTTTTAGTTAATTACCTAGGCCGGACTTAGAACCGGTCCCGTCTCGGTCGATAATGTGCAAGGCGGGCTGCCTCTGGGGTGCGCCCTTATGAGGACCTCGGGATCCCTGTCCCTGCGGGGCCTGCTGGGCTGGTGCATCGCCAGATGCAACCTCCTTGCCTTCTCTCTGCCTATAACTCTGGAAGCTTCCTTTTGACTTGGCATTCTATGGGCACATAATAGCTCGATGTCCCGGTTTTCTGACAATTGTAGCACCTGATTTCTCTCCCTTGGCAATCCATGTCGGGATGGTCTTGGTTACACCTCCTACATACATAGCTGCAGCCGTCGGAGTAGTTGTTGATGTACCTGGAGCCAGATCCCTTAGGTGGGTGTGATCTCAGTGGCTTCGCAGCCACCGGCGCAGAAGAACCTGATAAGTCAGGAATTTGTCTAAGTTTACTAGACTAATTCATGCTTAATTGTCTACATTATGACTTTATATTCCTTCCTTAATGCTTTATTTATACTTTATTGTTATATTTGTCTCCAATGATCAATTTGTTATGTTTTCAGGATAAAATGCTCAACAAAATGCTTAAATGAAGATGTTAGAGGTTGAGTCAACAAGTGGAAGTCAAATCAGAGTCAAAGACTGAATTTTACCAATTACTGTCGTGATCTAATGAGGGTCCGGGTTTGTTTCCGACTTTGTAAACCCGGACCATCTCATCGTAGAACTCTCTGCCTAATTTCAGATGTGGTTCGGGTTTGTATCTGACTTTGTAAACCCGGACCATCCCCAAGCGTAAGTCTTCTACCGAGTTTTAGTGGTGGTCCGGGTTTGCGTACTTGTTTGCAAACCCGGACCAATGCAAGCGGAGCGCCAGAAGGTCGGCTACGAAGATAACGGAATTGGTGTATATCTTTAATATTTGTTATTATATCTTTAAACCGTCGCTTATTCAGACTAGATTAGAGATAGATTAAAGAGATTAAAGATAAATCTCTGTTGTTATAAAAGGGGGAGTCTGGCCAACGTGAGAGATATCCCCTCATACACTTCGACAGCGCACAAAATCCCCACAATACAGAGAGTTTAGTTGGAGTTGGAGTCTGAGTCTGGTTTGGAGTTTGGAGCAGAGCAGGAAGTCACCACGGAGACTTCTCCTGAAATCTCACAAGAGTTCCTTCTTGTTCTCTTAAATTACTCATACAGTTCTGATTATTGTAAACATGTCAATGGCTGAGTAGTTCCTTTAGATTTCGGTTTGCTATGTATCCCTAAATTGACTATTCCTGTTCCTTTGTGATTTAATGCAATTTGATTGAGTAAAGTTTTTCCTTGCTTAATTTCTTTAATCTTTATAATTTGGCCAATTATAAGGATTAGTATTTTGTTAGCTTATATGTGACGACTGCGGCTTTCAATTGAATACAGGAAAATAACCGGTTAGTTTAGAGATGGTAATTCCTCTAAATTGCTAATTGACTAATAAACTAGATTGTTCTTAAGGCGGTTAGTAAACAGTGGGTTTGTAACGAGAGTTAAAATTCAGTCTTTGCTAACTAGTATTTGCTAAGCGGGAGACCGGAGGTAAATTATCTTTGTTCTAGGGTTTTACTCAGAATTGTCTTATAAATCACTTAGGGATAGGAATCACAGATTTAGGGTGCAGTAGTAAACCGGGATCTCCTTTCCAAATCAGTTTCACAACATTTATTTTCCTGCTTGTTATTGTTTGCATTCTGTTTACAGTTTCTTATTATCATCAAATCAAACCCCAATTTCCTGTTTTAATTTGTCATTAACAAAGATTTAAACTAGACACATCGCCTCCTCTGGTTCGATACTTAGGGAATTCTCTCTATTAAAACTTGCTAGAATTGACCGGTACACTTGCCGTTAGGTTTTACCCCAACAAGTTTTTGGCGCCGTTGCCGGGGAGGCACGGTTATTTAGTTTAGTCTTTATTTTGCTTATTTTTATCTCCTGTTATTTATTTTCATTTATTTCGTTTAGTTGATCTGATTTTTGCTGTTCTTTTAATTTACGCTATCTTAGCTTCAGTTCACTAACTCTCGGTTTATGGTTAAAACCCGTTCTACAGGAGAACCGGAGTTCGAACTCAATCTTGAGATCGAGAGGTTTGTGAGACAGCTTCAAAGAGACTTGAACCTGGATCCACCAGTTGAGGAGGGGGTGCTCGAACCACCTGTTATTGAAGAGGGTCTAGAAGTTCAACCAGTAGTGAACATGGCGAATAACGGGAGGCAGATGAGGGACTACACCCGCCCAAGTGTTGAGGGGTTGGTGTCGCCAATTGTGATTCCTGCGCTACCAGCAGGAGTGCAGTGGCAGTTCAAGACTCACTATGTGACCATGGTGATGAACGCGCCTCAGTTCAGCGGGACGGTCACTGAAGATCCGAATGTTCATCTCACTACATTCCTGAGGTTGGTAGAAGTGTGCTCGACACCAGCTTCGCAGGAGGTGGCCCGGCTCACTTTGTTTCCATTCTCTCTGAGGGATAGAGCGGCTGAATGGTTAAACTCGCTGACGCCTGACAATATCACTACTTGGGGAGAGCTGGCTAATGCATTCTTGGCAAAGTACTTCCCACCCTCTCGGATGCTGACCATGAGAGGAGAAATTACAAACTTCAAACAGTTCGCCGGTGAGTCCTTGTCTGAAGCTTGGGAGCGTTTTAAGGGGATAGTAAGGAAGGTACCACATCACGGACTAGGTGAAGAGGTTATACTGCAGTCCTTTTACAAGGATTTGGATCCGTCTAGCCGGTTGTTGGTTGACACTTGTGCTGGAGGTAGTTTGATGGAGCTGCCCATTACACGGATTAAAGAGCTGCTAGAGACTATTACTACAGCAGCTAATCAGTGGGGAGGTACAAGAGCCGGAGAAGCTGCACCGAAGAAACCAACTGGGGTTTATGAAGTAGATTCAAACACTTTCTTGGCTGCCAAGATAGAAGCAATGTCAAAGCAGTTTGAGCGTATGTGTGCAGTTATGAATCCTCAGTCCAGTGCAGCAGCTCCTGAGGTTTATCCACCGTGCGAGTACTGTGGTAGAGCTTCTAACATGTGCCAGTGTTCTCTACCACAAGAAGAGGCAGCGAACTATGTTGGTAACAGACCGGGTAATTATTTTGGGAACCAAGGAAATCCGGGTTATCAAGGTCAGCAGCAAAACCGTTACCAAGCTGGTGGTGACAATAATTACAATCAGAGGCCCCAGCAGCAGTACAATCCTTCCTATCAGAAGCAGCCACTGCAGAATCAGCAAGCACAAAATTCGGGGGCTGGAGCGTCTTCTAGTATGGATGCAGTTATGGCCAGGATGAATGATTTCATCTCGGTTAACACGAAAAAGTTCAATGAGCTGGAAGCCTTCAATCAGGAGCAGAGAACCTTAATAATGATCAAAGGACATTCAACAGGAACATCGAGACTCAGCTGTCTCAGATATCTCAGCAGCTAGTTCAGCGTCCTTTGGGTTCTTTGCCTAGTCAGTCAGAGCAGAATCCAAGAGAGCATGCCAAAGTTTTTTGTTGTGGAAGATGATGCTCCACTTGTTGCTGTCATTCAGCCGTTCGAAAAGAGGTTGAGGACTCTAGTAAAGCTTTTGAAACACCCAAGGAGAAGGAGTCTCCTGAAACTCGACCTTCTTACTCTTCTGTTTCTAATCGTAAATTTGAAGAACCTATTCCTTTTCCTGACAGGTTAAAGAAAAGGGACCTTGATGAACAACATGGAAAATTTCTTAACATTTTTAAGAAATCAACTAAGGATATGCCCTTTTCTGAAGTGCTTAAGTTTATGCCAAATTATGCTAAGCTAGTAGATGATATCTTGGCTAAAAAATCTTCTTTGCAGGAAAAGGAAACGGTGAAGAAGGTAACTACTAGGAGCGGTAAAGGTAAAACTGATGAGCTTGAGGTGGTGAATATAGAGGAACCGGTGCTAGAGAATGAGCGTAATTGCGAAACCACCCAATCTCCTCCACCTACACCACCTGCAGTCGACGTTTCTCCTCCAGTTCCCTTCCCAAGAGAACCAAGCGTTTCAAGGAGGATAGTGAGTTTGATAAGTTTCTTACTTTACTTCGTCAACTATCTGTTGATATTCCTTTTGTTGAATTAGTTGCGAAGGTGCCTAACTATGCCAAGTATTTAAGGAAGCTTTTATCTAATAAGGAAAAGTTAGTTGAGACAGGGACTATTCAGCTTACAGGAACTTGTTCAGCGATCATACAAAAGCGCCAACCAGAAAAATGCAAAGATCCTGGAAGTTTCACAATTCCTTGCAGAGTAGGAGACATTGATTTTGACCACTGTCTTGCTGATTTGGGAGCATCAATCAGTCTCATGCCATACACTATTTTTGAAAAGCTTGGGATTGGGGACTTACAGCCAACACGAATGACGCTTCAGCTAGCAGATCGCTCAATGGTTTATCCTTGTGGAATCGCTAAGGATGTGATGGTTAAGGTGGAGCATCTGTACTTTCCTTGCGATTTTGTCGTACTCGACATGGCTGCAGATCCAACAGTTCCTATCATCCTTGGAAGACCCTTCCTAGCAACAGCCGATGCTCGAATCGAAGTTGCTCACGGTACGATCACTTTGAATGCAGAAGGTGAGCAACTACTGTTTTATGCTGGTAGGTCTTCAAAACAAGTTGTGGAAGCATCTCGAACTTCTTGTCGCTGGGACCCCAAGACAGCTCAATCATCTGGAGTCTCTTGAGAGAATGAGGCACGGTCTAGCCAAAGACCGAAAAGACGGGCGGCTGGCTGGGAGACAACCCAGTTTTGTGAGTTTTATTATTTTCGTTTTGTTTATTTCTCGTAAGTTTTATTGTTTTTGATTCTTTATTTTTGGGCTAACGTGTTTATTAGACATGTTTGTTTAGTTTCACATGGTTTTGAAGGTGAATTCAGGAGTTTGGAGGGATCTCTGTTATCAATATGAGTTTCTGGCCACTTTTAAGGGTGTCCAGGTTTGGAGCTGGGTTTGCAAACCCGGACCTATAGCTGGGCGACGCTACTGGCAAGTTTTGGAGGTCGTCCGGGTTTGCGCGCTGGTTTGCAAACCCGGATCGTGAGGGCGAGATTACTGTCTAATTTTGATGCGTCCGGGTTTGGATGGTTTGAAACCCGGACCACAATTCCTGCAGAAACAAGAGAGGGCTGCGAATTTACAATCCCTAACTCTATTCCTTCTTCAACCTCTCGACATTACCTAGCCCCAACCCAGCTTCTCCACTGCTCCACTTTACAGCCTCCACCACAGCCCTAGGCTCCTGGAGATTGGGTTACTTCATTTTCTACCCTTTTCGGCTATTTTGATGTTTTTATTCTCTTAGTTTTCTTTAGGTTTTTCTTCTTTTTGTTTTAGATTCGGATGTTGTCGTTTATTTTCGGTTTGTTTTATATGATGTTTACTCACACGCTTACTGTTCTGCAAGTTATTATTGGCTTTTGGTTTTCTTTACTTGAGCTACAGGTCTGGTTTTGCTAAGTGTGAGGTATTGAGGTATCCAAAGGAAACTCTGTCGAATTTTCTACAGACTGCAACACCCCGATGCTTTTAGCTAAGTGTGAGGACGTTGTCCTCAAAATACTCCAGGGGCGTGATTTTCTAACTTCTTTTATTTTTCAACGTTGTTTTCTGCGACTTTGTGTTTTCCTTCCGTCTTAATCATTTACATGAAGCAATGAGGGCATTGCTAATTTTTAAGTGTGAGGAAGGGAAATTACACGTGCTTATGCTCTTGCTCAATTACATTCGAATGTTCAAATTTTGAACATTTTTAAGGCTATTACTCCATTTTCACAACATTTTTGTTGGCCCTCAAAAATATTTGGTTGCATAACATACCTGAGTCTTATTCAGTGGTTGGATAAGTTGGTTGGAACACGCACGAGTAGCACTAGTTTTTGTGAGATCGAAGCTGGAAAACAGTTGTGGGAATTCTGGTTGCACTGCTTGTATGTACAGTTTTTGATTAATGCTTGTCTATTTCTTCACTAAAAAGTTAAGCCTATAGTATAGCTATTTGTCTTTGATTTCACTTGGGGACCTTGGGAATGATTATTGAATGAAAGGAAGGAAGGACAAAGGCAAGGTACTCCTCTAATCGAACTTTTAACCCAGAAAACAGGCCTCGCCCATTTGGTAATTAAGTCCTCGGGGTGCCTCATCACCCATCTACCTAAGGTCATCTGATCTGGGATAGAAGACCCAACACCGCTACATGAATGGAGAGAAAAGTCTGAGGGATATAAAAGAGAAAGTTAATGCTGGTTTAGAAAGTTAAAGAAATTTGTTAATTTCAAATGCAAAGTGCAAAGTCTTTCTTGATTATGAGTACGTGGTGATGAAAGGTAATATGGAATAAGATTTACTTCTCACCCCTTGTCGTCCATGGATTGTGGAAAGTTAATTGGAAAGTAGTCCCTGAGTGAAATTGGAGTCAGTGGTTTTACTATGTGTCTTAAGCTCTTGCAAAATACTTCTCAATTCACTGTTTATGAAAACCTGCAAGTGTGGATCATTGTTCTCTATGATTGCTTTTCATTATTAGATCTCCTTGTGCACAGTTCTAAACTGACGACTCCCTTCTGTAAGATTTCAGTATGTTTCTATTTGCTTGAGGGCAAGCAAAGATTAAGTGTGAGGAAGTTGATAAGTCAGGAATTTGTCTAAGTTTACTAGACTAATTCATGCTTAATTGTCTACATTATGACTTTATATTCCTTCCTTAATGCTTTATTTATACTTTATTGTTATATTTGTCTCCAATGATCAATTTGTTATGTTTTCAGGATAAAATGCTCAACAAAATGCTTAAATGAAGATGTTAGAGGTTGAGTCAACAAGTGGAAGTCAAATCAGAGTCAAAGACTGAATTTTACCAATTACTGCCGTGATCTAATGAGGGTCCGGGTTTGTTTCCGACTTTGTAAACCCGGACCATCTCATCGTAGAACTCTCTGCCTAATTTCAGATGTGGTTCGGGTTTGTATCTGACTTTGTAAACCCGGACCATCCCCAAGCGTAAGTCTTCTGCCGAGTTTTAGTGGTGGTCCGGGTTTGCGTACTTGTTTGCAAACCCGGACCAATGCAAGCGGAGCGCCAGAAGGTCGGCTACGAAGATAACGGAATTGGTGTATATCTTTAATATTTGTTATTATATCTTTAAACCGTTGCTTATTCAGACTAGATTAGAGATAGATTAAAGATAAATCTCTGTTGTTATAAAAGGGGGAGTCTGGCCAACGTGAGAGATATCCCCTCATACACTTCGACAGCGCACAAAATCCCCACAATACAGAGAGTTTAGTTGGAGTTGGAGTCTGAGTCTGGTTTGGAGTTTGGAGCAGAGCAGGAAGTCACCACGGAGACTTCTCCAGAAATCTCACCAGAGTTCCTTCTTGTTCTCTTAAATTACTCATACAGTTCTGATTATTGTAAACATGTCAATGGCTGAGTAGTTCCTTTAGATTTCGGTTTGCTATGTATCCCTAAATTGACTATTCTTGTTCCTTTGTGATTTAATGCAATTTGATTGAGTAAAGTTATTTTCCTTGCTTAATTTCTTTAATCTTTATAATTTGGCCAATTATAAGGATTAGTATTTTGTTAGCTTATATGTGACGACTGCGGCTTTCAATTGAATACAGGAAAATAACCGGTTAGTTTAGAGATGGTAATTCCTCTAAATTGCTAATTGACCAATAAACTAGATTGTTCTTAAGGCGGTTAGTAAACAGTGGGTTTGTAACGAGAGTTAAAATTCAGTCTTTGCTAACTAGTATTTGCTAAGCGGGAGACCGGAGGTAAATTATCTTTGTTCTAGGGTTTTACCAGAATTGTCTTATAAATCACTTAGGGATAGGAATCACAGATTTAGGGTGCAGTAGTAAACCGGGATCTCCTTTCCAAATCAGTTTCACAACATTTATTTTCCTGCTTGTTATTGTTTGCAATCTGTTTACATTTTCTAATTATCATAAAATCAAACCCCAATTTCCTGTTTTAATTTGTCATTAACAAAGATTTAAACTAGACACATCGCCTCCTCTGGTTCGATACTTAGGGAATTCTCTCTATTAAAACTTGCTAGAATTGACCGGTACACTTGCCGTTAGGTTTTACCCCAACAGAACCTAGCTGAAGAGGCTCAGCTGGTTTGCCCTTCTCAGCATGGGCACTGCTCTCACTAGGGAAGTTCTTTTGGGATTGCTGAAAGAATTTCCCCTTCTTCTTTTTCCAGCTCTTGCCTTGGTTCTGCTCCTCAGCACTGGTGTTTTTGCTGTTTGCCTTGCGCTTAAGCGCCTGTTCCTCATCCCTTAATTGGCAAGTGATCTCAACGCGAGATGTCGCGTGATAGCACTCCTGAAGTTTCAGGTATTAGATGGTGCTCTTACTCATAAAGATAAAGGGTTAAGTATTTACAATGGTACTAAGGGTTCAACCGGTATTTACCTGAAGGGAGGTAAATCTGGTATAGCCCATACCGTACCGAAGGCGATGGCTCAGACCGTCATAGAAGCGATCGACCAACACCTGGCCGGTGTACCCAAGGTCGGGTAGAAGACGAAGGATAGAAGTAAAGGTGCGGTAGTACTCATTAACAGACATCTTTTCTGTCATCCTCAAGGCGTCAAGCTCTAGTCTTTTCTTGGTTTTGACGTGCTCTGGATAGTATTTGGATCGGAGGAGAGCGGTGAAGGATTCCCAGTCGAATGTAGGTTCGTTGACATGTTCTTGTTTGACTAACTTCCACCAATCCATGGCAGCGTCTTTGAGGTAGTAAGCTGCTACTCTCACTCGAACTCCAGCAGGAGCTTTGGGGGTTTCAAAGGCTGTTTCCATCTCGGAGATGTAAGCTTCAAGCTTTGCTGGGTCAATCTTGCCTCGAAAGCATGGAGGTTGGAGTTCAGCTACTGATTTTACCCAGTTAGCTTCTCTGGGTGGAGGGGGAGGGATTGGTCCCGTTTGAGTTTGCTGGTTTTGTTGAGTTTGTTGCACTGCTGTGATTACTTGAGGTAGCATTTGTGCTACCGTGACGGTGACGATCTCTGCTATCGTCTGCACGCCCGGTCCATCATTGGCCCCTCCTCTGGGTCGGCCTGGACCTCGTCCTGACATCTGAACACGTAACATTTACATTAGGCTTTGTAACACCATGACCAATGGTCTTGAATTCAAGCAAAGGTATCGTCCATAAGGACACCAAGGGTATCCGTTGTTAACAACGGTCATTCCTAGTTAGGTTTCTAAATTTCCGTTTTAAAACGGTTGTAATCCTAACTCGGTAATCCCTATGCTCGGTAATTTTAGGACATCAGAGCGCTACTGCGCTCTGATACCACTTTTTGTAACACCCCTACCGCTAATCCCTTACTTACCGTCTAATTGTCCCGTTCATCCTACTACTCGCAGCGGAAATACTAATACTACGGCGGGTGATACAACGCCGCTAACCGCCCATACGGCTAGCAAGGCTCCTACTACATACGTAACGGTCTGATGTCAAGAGAATACTGAGCTACTAAACATTACTTACCAAATACAAAATATCATCTACTTACATTGCTGGATTACCGAGTATCTAAAGTAAAGTTAATTACATCCTTTCTCAAGTTTACCAAAAATAATGAGTTTAACAAACTACTCATCTATACCAATTCATAATCCCCACAATATCCAAAAGGGTGTACCCCATGGTACACCGGCTAAACAAAAAGGCCTATAGCCATGTACAACTTGGTACACCTTTCATAGTCCACTAAGTACACAAAAGAAATCATCTTGATCTCATTACCATCTTCACCCTTCTCGAGCACCAGTAAAATTAAAAACAGTGCCCCAAGGGGCTCAGCAAAATGCTGCATATAAACTTCGCATATACCGTGTGCTAACTAGGGCACGTCAACTATTTTTGGTCGACTATACATGTGGTTCATTTTAGACATGCATACATGCTTTACATATACAACACATTCATACACAATACAATACACACAACTGCAGACAATATACAAGCCAAACAGTATATCCATACCATACACAATACTTACCTATTCAAGGGTTAGCCAGTTACACATCCGGGTTAATCGGATGTTCTTTACTCTTTTACTCGTTACACAATACTTACACAATCATACTCATACAATTCTTACTTACTTTTCCATACTTACTTACTTACTCTTACTTACTTACTTTTACTCATGTTAAGTCGGTATGACCTCCGGGCAGGGACTACACCGTCCCACCACCGGGCGTTAGGTGGCTCACTAATCCAGGATGCTACCCATTTAAGGGGTTTGGGCCGTGGAAAAGATTAAAGCTAGGATTTGGATCCAACCTCTTGTGTCTCCGCCTCCTCACGCGTGGTCGAAACTATATGAGACTTCTACTCATTCCAATTTACCAATTTATTATGTTAAATTGGTTAGCTTGTTAGGAATTAGTTAGAAGTCCATCACAATACCATTCGGTCACCACAATGTACATCAAGCATACACACACTCATTATCATCCATACATTTCATGAATTATACAAACTATGATTTAAGATAATATTCAACAAGAAACAATATCATATTATCACAAGTAAGCATAATAAATCCGATTCGTGCGTTTTATCTTATTTAGGTGATCAATTAGCACACAAACACACAAATCAGAGTAACCAAGGTAGCATACGGGGCATGAGAAGTTCATACCGTTCACCGTCGTACTCGAAACCGACTTTCCTTCGGTGTTCACAATTCAAGTCCTATAACATACATGGAGTTGTATGGTTAATGACTTATTATTGATCTAGCTCTTTCTTCTATTAATTTCCCCTAGGTATACTTACTAGTTCTTACATGTTACAAGTGCTTATGAATCCATTTCATACTTTAGGTTTACTTCCTTACTCAACAATGATGTACTTCTACATATATGTATATATGTATATGTATGTTTATTATAATTATTAATTTATTTTTATTTTATTTTTTGTATGACTCGACCGACCTTACCCTGGGTCGGCCCCAAGGTCGGTCGAAGTCAGTGTGTTTCATTCCCGCAAATTCCAGACCCGACCGACCTTGCCAAGTCCGGTCCCAAGGTCGGTCCAAGTCAGTAAGTTCTAGTTCTGGCGATTTTAGACTCGACCGACCTTGCAAGGTAGGTCCCAAGGTCGGTCGAAGTGAGTGACTTCTGGTTACTCATTTTTACGTCTCGACCGACCTTGGCAAGTTCGGTCCCAAGGTCGGTCGAAGTCAGTAGACTTCCGCCTTTGCAAATCTGGGCTCGACCGACCTTGCCAAGGGCGGTCCAGTCCAGTGGTTTCATTTTTATTTTTGTTTTCAATACTTCCTCTTACCCATTACTTCCCCAATACTCCTATATGTAATCCCACATGTTTTAACACTAATTAAGCCAATCATCTTAGTTCATTCATTAACTCCTTACGCTTTTCTATACTAATTCACACCTGTTATTTTCTAAGTTTCATTTCAGCACTCATATACATTCTTCCTAGTGTTGTTTTGCTACAGATTTTGGTTCTCACTTCCTCCATTCATGGTTTCCTCTCCTAATGCCATTTCTAAGGTTTATAATGTATTACCTACCTCTCTTAACCTACCCACAACTTGGCCTCATCTAAAATCTGTTTCAAAGGTATTTTTCTACCTAGTTCATACTCTTAAGTCTCTAGATTCCTAGGTAAAATTTGACATAGTCTCCCCTAGATTTTTACATTCTCACCACATGTGTTATTCTCACAATGCTACCCATATCACCTGTTTATAAACAACATCAACATACAACTCCCCAAGACAATTACTAGACATTAAACACCCATTTAATTCATGCACTCACACATTTATTTCCTTATGGTTTATACTAGTTTTTAATCATCTTTTGAAGCTTTAAAACAGTTTAGTCTTCATCCACATTATACTACTACTCAATACCATTTACAATACTCAATTCAAGCTACTAAAATCTGTTACATAAAGCACTACAAAACTACACAAGGTGAGCATAGTTTACCTTGTTTTCCTTCTAGCTTTTCTTTCCTTCTTCTTTCTTCTTTCCTTTCCTTTCCTCTCTTCTTGACTCACCGGTAATGGAGATTCAAATCGCTAAAGCTACAGCCCTTTACACACCACCATTTTAATTCAACTAACCCCTAAATCATCTTTAAAGCTTTAAGGTATATTTTAGGGTTTAGGAATTGCATTACCTTGCAAGTATATGGATGGAGTGTTGGATAGCAACAAGGACAAGATTTCCACTCTCCAAAAGAAGCCAAAATCGGCTGGGCAAACAAGGAATAGAAGTTTCAAACTTAGAAATTTCTATTTTGTAAATAAGAGCAAGAAATGCTAGTATTTTCGGATTTCTTTTTACCTTAGACCAACAAGGTGAAGAAGAGGCTTCTAATGGTGGTCTTCATCTTCAAAACCAAGAACACCCATGGAGATGAAGTTGGTTGTTTTCGAATTCGGAAAAGAGGGAAATGCTCTCCTTGATGAGAGGAACACAATGGTACAAATTTTGTAATTTTTGGAGAAGATTTAAGGGCTCAACAAGAAGAGAGAATATGGAGGTTGTTTTGGTTTCTCAAAATCACCATTGGAGAGCTTGTTGGGGAAGAAGAAAATGAGAGAGGTGCAGTACGTGAGGAATGAGGGGAAGAGTAGGAGAGAGAGGGAAATATTTGCTTTTTGACTTGCTTTATTGCATTGTCTTCTAGCATATTAGCAACAATTAAAATAAGAGAGGGAGGGAGTAAGGCAGCCGGCTCACACAGCCCTCACAAGGGTTTTAAAAATTTTATTTGCAGTAGTGGACACACTAGTTTGGTTTATTTACACTCTCACCCCACAACTTCCCGTTTTTATAGTTTTTACTATTTTCTCGTTTAATTGATTTTATTGGTTCTAAACCTTCATTAATGTTCATTAATGACTATTTGGTTGACCAAAATTATTACGAGTATATTTGACCCGCTTAAAGTTGTGTTTTCCCGGTTTCCTCGAAAAACGAGCTTTAAGGTTCTTTTGTGCTTTTAATCCATTTTAAGGATCTGTTTTCTTCGGGATTTGTTCCCTCGTGATTATTTATGCATAATTAAGCTTCTAAAATACTTATTATCCTAATTAATCACTATTTTTAATTACGAGGTATTTCAGTACCAATCCCGGTACTGCGGGTCGCAAGCATGCAACCGAGCACTTGTACGCTCATACCCAGGAACTAGCACTTTAGGTGTGCTATCCCACACACTATACATGGGGGGGGGGGGTATACACAGGTGTATGGTTGTTTTTTTCCTCTTTTTCAGACCTTGAGTTCGGTCTAATAGGATGTGATGGGATACACTGAATGTAGCCAAACTGGCGTAGACAACACTCTGGCATGTACGGCTCATTCACCCCCATAATCTGTATGGTACCCTTGTACCATGTACTTCCTCCATGAACATTAACATTTTCCCGACCGTAGGGCAACCAATCAATCTACAATGTCTGATAGTAAAATGTAAACAACAATGAAAGACAAAAATAATAATAATGGTTCAATGTGTTAACAACTACAAACACTTACATTAAGAGCAGTCAAGGCATCTAGATGCTCATGATAGCCTTGCAGTGAACGATGATCATGAATCTGACAGTTAGACCTCACCCATCTCAGAGCCCAAGGTCTGTCATACTGAGCACGCCAGTTTGGGATAATCGCTGGTCTTAAAGTAGGGAAGTATGCATAAATCCAGCACTGTGCATATAAAAACAATAAAATGATTATCCATAAATAATTATTAATACTCAATGAATCGTCAGATACTAGACGCACATTAGCACATATACCTCAAGCAATGTCATACAACCACCTATTCCACTAGAGTCGGCACGAGAGGCTATCCCGAGCTGGCAATATAACCATGCAAGAGTACCAGCTCCCCATGCATATTTATTAAGCTTCATAGCACGCCTCATGGGAGCTACTAACCAAAACAACTCTGGACTCAGACGACCATGCGATTTTCCAGCTAATATGGTGGTACCGATCAGATGATACAACCAACCACACGCCTGCTTCATTGGATCTTCAGGTTCATACCTACAGTGCTGCACAAAGCCCGCAATGGATACAACACCGGTATTCCATAGTGTCTCTGTCATAGTTTGAATATCTTCCCCAAAATCAAGACACACAGCCATTACTTCCTTCAGCTCAGGGGTGGACGACTGCACTTGCACTGCGTGACCAACGATGGGGATTTGAAGTATCATCCACACATCGTGCAGGGTAATCGTCTTCTCACCGAATGGAATATGAAATAAGTTTGTATCAGGCTACCACCTCTCCACAAAAGCACTGATGAGGGACATATTGTTGTGTGGCATTGTAATATCCTGTAGGTGTTGTATACCAGAATACTTAATCATGTTCCTTGCTCTTTTGCAAGAAACTTTATCTTTTGGCCAGCTAGTAAGCACCGCCTTACGAGATTTGAAATTCAAAATCCCACGATCCTAGATAATGACCAACAATTTAACAATTACAAAATGTAATGTGATTTACGTGATCAAATACAAATGAGATAGAGAACATACCTGAGTCGAGCACCATAAGTCAAGCGCTACATGACCCTCAAAGCTAGTGATAACACTAGCAAGTAGTGGACTGCCAGGAACTGGCACCTTTGTCAACTTCCAAGAGGTAGGAATCACTACAATCATACTTAGCGCTGCTTCCTCGTCAGTGTCATCCTCCTGATCAATGACAGCATCATCTTCAACATCCTCTTCGTCATCCACGTCGGGTGAATCATCATCAGCAGCAGCACCACCATCGTCATCAATATATGGCGAACACTCGATCATCACATAGTCCTCATCAACACGTGCGTGTGATGGGCAAGGTAGACATGATGTGTAACACCCCCGAATAACAATCAATAATTAACGACGAGCCTAACGGTAATACGAGATGTCTACGCAGCGGTTTCCAACTTCATCCGGGTGTCACAGATGCCAACCACCCATGTGGTTGACAGACCACAATACCAACTCCAAGTTACGGTCTGAATGACTGGAAGTCCAACCTTGACGAAATCCAAATACAATATAAAGTACAACCCAAGTACCGAGCATCTACAGTTTAGTTAATAACTTAAACAACTTAGCCCATACATAAGGAAGCATACTACTTAAAGTCTTGCCATGTGGACTACCCCCATGATAGTCCTTCACCTACACTCCGTCACGTTCCAGATGGTCACCTGTAAAAATAAAGGACTCAGCAAAACTATGCCGAGTATGAACGTGTGAAGCCCGTATGTTACCGGGCCACACGACTAATTGGTCGAATATTATTAAGTCAATTTTACATGCTATGATAAAGCAGTAAAGCACACATCAGCACATCAGGATATCATACACACTCATCGGTAGCATAGCAATATCAGCAAGTAACCAAGCACATCTTGCAAGTAGCACATCAATATCAATAAGCAACCAAGCACAACTTGCCAGTAGCATAACAATGTCAAACACGCAGTCCAGCACAATAAGCTGCTAATGTAGCAACAACAATCAAGTAATTCATAGGATGTGTGCTCACTGTCGATTCTCACTATGGAATCATTCAAGAGATTACGTATTGTTTTCTTGTTCTCATTACACATGTTTTTCATTTCTTCTCTTGCACCGAATCGGGGATATAGGTTAGATCCCGAGACTTGTTATGTAGGTGCTATTTATTCCTTGTTTCTTAAATGATCACATTTGTGACTTCTCTCGTTTGCTTGATCTCATTACACAAGTTTTCCTTTGTTCTCTGGCACCGAGTCGGGGGATATAGATTAGATCCCGAGACTTCATTATGTAGGTGCTAATCGTTCCTTGTTTCTTTAAGGATTGTTTGTGAACTCTTTTATCACCGCACGTTGGAGGTCGTCGCCTCCAGAGCTAATCCCTCATTCCCGGCGTCATGCGCCGAGAAAGCGGAGTCGCCTCTTGACTCCAGGATAAGCTCCCCCAATTTGTCACTCCCCCATTCCCGACGTCATGCGTCGAGAAAGCGGAGTCGCCTCTAGACTCCAGGATGTGCTCCACACAGAAGGGCGAAGGATCTGATGCAGATACCAACTCCCGAATATTCCATACCGCGCGGCCCGAGATGTCGTCTTCCCGGGTTATCCTCATGTTCCACCAGTTGGTACTTTTCATTTCATTATATCATTATAATCTCGACACCATAGTGGGTGTCATTACGGTCCTCTAAAGTTAGAGAGGATTTGTCTCTTCGTATAGTTCTTTTGTTTTGTTTACGTGGTTCGTCATGTCTCACTAAAGGAGACTTGCTCTTCATTATCATTAATGAATAGACACCATAGTGGGTGTCATGGTAGTCCTCCATGGTTTAGAGAGGAGTTCCCCTTATAGAGTTTTCTTTGTTTTCATAGTTCGTTGTGGTTCATCTCAAGATCCAAAAACGCGAAAGGACTAAACTACTGTGTGCGCGCAATGATATACACAATGATATAGAAATCACGCAACATGATAAACAAGAAAACCAATTTCATGCTTTGATCTTAAAGTCTTTTCACACAGAGCACACAGCACACAAAGCAAACAAGCCGTGTAACACGGCAACATACGAACCACACATGTCCATACCTGGATCAAAAGCAAGTGTCGTCTCACACACGGGGTCCCGGTCGGAGTTCGCTATGGCCCTAGCGTTAATTAAAACAGTGTGTCAGTCTATGATTTTATGTGACGACCTTTATGACACTTCCCGAATTTATTTCATTATTATCGGGTGTAACTTCCTAGGTGAGTTATCGAATGTACAATTTATTCTAGCCCTTAGAACTTCTCAAGTACTCACCTTAGACTTTTATTTGCCTCGTAGGATGTTTATATCGTTGTTGTACAAGTTAGCTAAATACTCCCTCTAGTTATTGTTCTAGAGTATTTTTAAGCACCAATCACATGACAAGTTTAAGCTACGATTTGATCTTAGTCCACCCAGGATGTACTCCCTCCTCAACTAAGTAAGTTAGCATGGTTTTAATCTTGTTGTCATGACATTATAATTTTTACAATACCCCTAAACCCCGTTTATATAGAAGCCCCCAGGTTTATAAAATTGCAACATACTTTCGGCGTTTTAATCTCACTTAACCTCCCCTTAAATGTTTCAACTCATGTTTACCTTCCCCAAAATGTTTCATCATCTAGTTAGACGTATTAACAGGGTTTTAGGTTCATTTCCAGACCAATCAACACTCCTAATCCCTGCTGTAACTCAGTTATACAGGGCTTACAACCTTAATGGAATTTGAAACAACAATCTACGTATTCCTTTTGGGTTCTTGCACCTAGCTAGTCCAAAAGGTGTTTGATTCTTCCCCACAGTACTTATCCAACTAGCTATGGGTATGAACAATGTTTTAACCTCAAAATCAATCATCAAAACACTCATCTAGCTTCTGTATTCAGCTATACAGAAACAGCCCACTATCGAAAGAAAGAAACTGAAAAACTGAATTTGGATGTTCCTTATTGCTTCTAGCTAATTAAACTGAGTTCTAATCTTTCCCCTAAGTCTTCACCCACTGAGCTAAGTGTGTTAACTAGGTTTTAAACACAATACCAATCCCAAAACAACATGGACAACCCCTCTGAAAAAACTCTTGTACAGAACCGGTGAGCGTTGTAGAAAACTGAGACATTCAATCCATGTACTCTTCTTTAGTCATTGATTTAGATTCCCAAAATGTTTTACCAAACTTGCTACATGTATCAGCTGTGATTTGAGTTCTTTATTAGACTGATTCAACACAGTTACACCTTCTGTATACCAGGTACGTAAACAGTCAAGTGTTGAGAACCTGAAAGCCAAGAATCTGCAGTCATAACCGATATATTCCTATGTGGTTCTCTGTTTGTTCCTCTAAACTGACCTACAACTCCCTCTAAGTTCTGTACCCACTTAGTCAATGTTTTATCAAGATTTGAAACTTAAAAGCACATCCAAGCAACAAGGGCCACACTTCTGAAACTTCCTTATACAGAAAACAGAAACAGCAACTGCATTTCTGCACCTTCCAACTTCTGACTTCTGTTCTAGTGTGTTGACTGTTTTTTTTTTCTTCCAAACCCTATCAGTTTAGTTACTACTTAGTTGGGTATTTAATATAGGTTTATCCTTAAAACTGACCCACCCTAACATGGTTGCAGCCACTGAAATTCGTATTACTGAAACTGAAATTGACTGAAACTGAAACACTGAGATTTGATTTCATTTCTACATTGTCCTACTCCTGCTATTCTTTGAAATGTACATGTCCACTTAGTTCAGTACGTTAGCGACATTGTAGACCCATTATCGAGCCACTGCAGTTTCTCTAATCCCTCTGAACTTGTTTATACAGAGGACAAATGTTACAGAGAACTGACTTCCTGAAACAACAAGCTGGTACGTTTTATCCCATCACTCATTCTGTTGCTTTGTTTCTGTCATTTACCCCGTCTCCTAGTTTCCCCCAACTTACTTACTCACGTAGTTAGTAGTTTTACCAAGGTTGGAAACTCTAGACAGATCCACGACAGTACTGCTCAGCTACTGGACTTCATGGAGCAGAACTGGGCAATTGAGCAAGAAAGCTGAACATAAGGTTGGTGTAGATATATATAGTTTTTTTTTTTGTATCTTCCTTTTAATACTTTGATCTGTCTTCTAGTTCCCCTCAAGATATTTACCCGCTTGGTTACTGTTTTATGAATGTTTTAACCTTCAAGACTAATCCAAGACAATGCTGATCATACTTCTAGAGACCCATTTTACAGAAGGCAGAACTGAGAAAGAAGCTGAATTCATACTTCAGTGCACTCCTCCTTTCCTGTATTACATTGATTTATTTTCTTCTCAAAGTGTTCATAGCCTTGCTTAAGTGTGTTAGAAATGTTTAGGGTTCATTAACACACAATACAACCCCTTATAACCCCTCTGTAACCAGGTTATACAGAAACTCAGGTTTTCAGAAAAAAAAGGTATGAAACTGAAATACCCATATCCGATAATTCTCTCTTTTATTCCTCTGTTGACTCACCAGTTTGACTTTACATTTTCCCCCAGGTTTTTCACCCATTTAGTTAAGTGTTTTAACAAGATTGTGACCCTAAAACAATTCAAAGCAATGCTGTTACAACTACTGGAATTCCATTATACAGAACAGAAGAAAATGCCCAACAGCACCTGATAACTTCCCTTGATTCTTTCTGTCCACACACGTATCTGTCATTAAGTTTATCTCCAAGCTTTTACTTACTTAATTCAGAGTTCTAGACCTGTTTCAGTTTCAAAAACTACTTAGGTAACCCTGTCACACCTACTGAGGTATTTCATATACTGAAGCAGAAAATCTGCAAAAACTGAAAACACCCTGATAAGAACTGAAATCTGAGATGATGTTTACTTCTTATTACTGTTCCCTCTGTTCTTTTAATCTGATTAGTGGTTTTTTCCCCAAGCTACGTTCTTACTCAGTTAAGTGGTTCACCCTGACTTTCGTTCCAAGGACATACTTGAACAATATGGTTTAAACTACTGAAAATTCTTACACAAAACTGAAGTTGATGTACAGTTTCTGTTATTGATTCCTTCTGTTCTTTTAATTTGATTTCTGTTTTCCCCAGTTATCCTCTCATTCAGTTAAGTGTTTCCCCACGATTTCACTTAAAGACCAGACCTAACACAACATGGCCTGCACTTCTAAAGTCCCTGTGCACAAATCTGTAAAAAAAACTGAACAATGAAACCTCAGACTGATATATGTATTTTTTTTTCTATTTCTGTTCCTTACTCACGAATAGATTTTCAATTCCCCCCAATTTGTTCAGCCACTAGTTATATGTTTTAGTACCATTTTAGCTTTTAGACAACCCCAAGCAGTGAGCTAAAGTTACAGAACTTCCTACACAAACCTGCAACTAGAAATCAAGAACCAGAACTGATAGAGATGTAAAAACAGCAATGGGATTGAGCTTCTCTGATTCTGTTTGCTTACGAATTTGATTGCTGGCTCATGCATAGGTTTTCTAGTTACTTACTTGGTGTTAATTCAAGGTTTCCATCACAAAACATACCGAGGAGCAAGGTAAAGCTACTGAAGTGGTAACAGAAACAGAGACATAAACTGATGCATTTGTTTTCTGCTCTCTCTAAATTTGCTAACTGCTTTCTGTTTCTTTTTTTTTTTTTCTTCTGCCCTCTCACGTTTAGATAGCTTAGACAGGTACATCTATACTGTTGTAAGTGCTTTATTAGCTCAATACCAGGCCAGGACAGCTAGTATACTAAGGGTATATGTTAATGAACTCGAGATAATTACCAGTTTGAAATTGACAGATTCATTCTCTTTTGTTTTCAGTTGAGGTTTTAAGTTTAGAGATGGCTCACCTCTTTATCTTGGCTGTCTTCCCTTGGTTGTCTCTGGGCACCAACGAGACTTCTAGGACCTTGATAACGTGAAGTGCATATCAGGAATGTTCTGGTTTTTCTTGGCAGGTCTCTGTACACTTAGTGAAGGTATTCCCAGCCGCTTCCATGCATGAAAGAAGGAGAAACATGGGAGTCAAGAACCATGGATCTCGAACAGAAAAGTAACAGAATGGAGGAGTGAGTTGGTCACCGGGTTTTTTTTTTTTTTTTCTTGTTGGTCTTCCTTGAGCTGCTTCCAGTTTCTTTCAGAAACTTGGGCACAGGGTGCGGACATGCACAAGGAACAAGAGAAGGGTTTGAGTAAGAAAAATTCATGAGGAACTGAAGGAACCAAGCTCAGAGCATTTCGGAGTAAGACTGACGGAAGAAGAAAATGTAGTTGACCACTGCTTACCTTCTGTTTCACGTCTGGTTGCTCCAGTTTTGCAGGGGCTCAACATCTACTTCAGGACATGCGCAAGGAGAATATAAACGGCTTAAGCCTCATGTACAGGCGTAAGGTATTGATGGGTAACTGAGTATTTAATTGTTACTGGTTTTTAGTTCCAACGAGAGTTTGTGGAAGTTTGGGTGTTTTAACTCAGAGGTTTGGAATTTTTTGACAGACAGAATCTATGCCCATCTCCTTTCCTCTGAATATTTTGCTGAAATCAATACGGTCCAATTGTTCTGTGGTCTCCAAGGTACTGTCTCCTTGATCACTTTTACAGGACTCAAACCTCTCAGTTCACACTATCGGCACCAGTAGAGACCATGGAAATCTGTCATGTGTTTTTTTTCCTCAAATCAATTCCAGCAACCGCATGGCATGATGTCCTAGCCCCCTTTTCTGTTTTCTTTCTGATTCAGGAGGTGTTGCATTAGGAAATCGGGGGATTAACAGATTATTTAGTAAACACCAGAGTGATGGTCTCAAGTTACAAACGGGTGGTGGAAATAATTTCGTGCCTGCTGTCATAATATGCAATCGCTAACATCGTGCTTGAGTCTGGTTGGGATTTTCTTCTCGGTTTAAATCTTCTTTTTTTTTTGTATATAGCTTAGTTGCTCGATACTAGTTTTAACTTGTGGGTTTTAGTAGCTGAATTCAAGCTTAGCTCAACCGGTTAAGATGTTCACTAGATATACGGGAGGTACGGGGTTTGAACCTCAACGGGAGCGTTGCTCCTTTTTTCTTTCTTTCTTTTTTTTTGTATAAGCTATACACATGTCTATTTATATTTATATGTAAGACTATATATTATATCGTGTTATTATTATTTTTTGTTACGAAGTTACACGACGTTATTATTACTTATTACAACGTTACAATATCGTAACGTTACGTACATGTATAAGTACGTGACTATATAATTATGTAACGTCGTCATGCTTCCGGACACGTATACACTAAATTTAATTATTCACACATTGTTTTATGTCCAACTTATATAACGTGTTATTTTCGGATAATCCCGTCGCGTTTTAGTTGTATGATCATAAAGGTTACTCATAATTAAATTTAACCTTCACGAATTTGGACTGTTAATTATTCGGGGTATTTCATGATGAACTACCACCGCCTGATGTCTGAGCTTGAAAGGGAGAAATCTGGTGGCTTCCTTCACCCGAGATGTTGTGGCTAGCGCTGTGCAGTGGTTCAACAGACCAACCACTACTAGATGATGACAACACTGGCATGTGTCTCTACGGTATATGATCGTACATCGTCGAGTCATCCACCGCTTCCCTTGTTGGTACAGGTATCTGAAACGCCGGGTCGTTGAAAGATTGACCCGGATGGAATGATGAGTGACGTGCTGCTTCCATGCGGGGGGCAGGATTACTCGGCCCTTCACCAGGAGCACGTGCACGACGGTACGAGGCCGTCATAGGCTACCCATTTTGCCGGTCTTTCTTCTTCTTCTTCGAGTATACATGTTGCACTGCTTTTTTTTAAGTCTGTCCATTGCTGCACATGAATATCAAACAGTTATAATTCATTCATCAAAAATTTAACATAAAAAAAAAGAATAAAAAAATATAGGTTCGAGCCCTAGTATGGCTCGCATTTGCAGATGGAAAAAAATTTTACTCAAGCACCAGCATGGCTCGAGATGCACTAGGTCGAGCCAAACAAAGGCTCTAATCGCTCCAGGTCGAGCCCAGGCAGGGCTCGCGTCTACCGTTCTACAACTGAAAATTCACCTTCAAGCCAGACAGGGGCTCGCATCTGCCCAGTTCGAACGGCACGGTGGCTCTCCTCACCCCAGGTCGAGCCCAACAAAGGCTCTAGTCGTTCCAGGTTGAGATCAGGCGAGGCTCACGTCTACCGTTCTACAACCAAAAATTCATGTTCGAGCCAGACAGGGGCTCGCATCTGCCCTGTTCAAGCGGCACGGTGGCTCTCCTCACCCCAGGTCGAGCCCAACAGGGGCTCGCTTCTTCCTTTTTTCCCAAAAACATCATTCGAGCCCAATAGGAGCTCTACATTACCCAACTCAAGCTGCAGCGGGGCTCTCCTCAACGCAGTTCGAGCCGCAGCGGGGCTCTCCTCAGCCCATTTCGAGGCACGGCAGGGCTCGAGCTTGTACTTATTTTTTTTCAAAATTTGCAAGTTTGTTTCGAACTTTCCATGCTAGATCTAGCTCAATTGAAGTTTAATTTCAAAAAAATAAAAGCAAATTCATACTCAGGACACCTAAATTTATAAGTTGGAAAACAAATTCGAAAAACTCACTAGAAAATTCTTCCGGCGGTGGTCCTGCGGTGGTCAGTGGCGGCGGGTGGCGGCTCCGGTGGCGGCTCCGGCAGGCAGAAGAGGGGTTCTGATGGAAGAGAGAGAGAGGAGAGAGAGTGAGTAAGAGATAAATAAAGATTTTAAGGGAGGTTGGGCTATATATAGTGAGAGCGTTTTTTACCTGAAATTGGCATTTTCAACTATGATTTCAGTACAACGTTCTGATAGTGTAACAATGTTTGTAATTTAGTCAAACGTAATAAAATATCATTTACTTACATGGATTCACAATTATAATGTTCAAATGCGATTAAAAAGGGTTTAACGTCTTTTATTACAATTAGAGCGTTTTTCACCCGAAAATGGCGTTTTCAACTACAAATTCAGTACGACATTCTGAAAATGTACCAATGTTTGTAATTATTCAAATGTAACGTAAAATGTTGTTTACTTACGTGGAGTCGCAATTATACGTTCAAACACGATTAAAAAGGGTTTAACATCTTTTATTACAATTAGAGCGTTTTTCACCTTAAATTGGCGTTTTCAACTACAAATTCAGTACGACATTCTAAAGATGTACCAATGTTTGTAACTTAGTCAAACATAACGTAAAATGTCGTTTAATTACGTGGAGTCGCAATTACACATACAAACACAATAAATACGAGTTTATCGTCTTTTGTTACAATTAGAGCGTTTTTTGCAGTTTATGCTAACGAAATGATTTTTTAAAAAAAAATTACAACACAACATCATTACATGTTTACAATGTTAATATGATTTAAAAAAAAATGTACTATGGTGAATAGTAATTTTGTACTGCAAATAGCAACCCAGTTTATGATATTTCATTTTTTTCTCAATTTTTTAAGTTTTATTGTATTTTGAATTTTTTGTGAACATTTTAACACTTAAGGGCATATTGTGAACTTTCAAAGTACTTTGTAAACTAGTAGGGTATTTTTGTCTTTTCTCTATCTGGTCAATGACTATAGTGGCATTTCATGAACTTTTATGAAAATATAGTGGCATTTTGTGACTTTCTATTTTTTAGTGGCATTTCATGAATTAGCCGAAAATATAGTGGCATTTCATGAAATTTCCCTAATTAAAATTAAACTAATAACTATATGTACATATAAAAGTATATAAACATTAGTTTATTAGTAAGATACGAACTAAACATTAAATTGATAAATATGTACAATCAAAGTAACAAAGAAAATTGTGAATACTTCCTTACAATAGATCAGATTTCTTTGTTTTCTAATACTTTTGTGTACCTTTGTTATCTTGTCATGCGTGAATTGGGCAAATGGTCTGGTCATCTCCCGCAACAACCGTCATCTCCCGTGTAACACCCCTACCGGTAATCACATAATTATCTCCTAACCCGTCTCCATTACCAATACACAAGCAGCGGAATTTTCAATACAACTGGGGGTGATACATTGCCGTTACTCACCCACGTGACTAACAAGGCCAATCCAAACTCAAATACAACAGTACAAATACAATATCGGTCTGATGGGTCATTACACCGAGTATACTAACCAACAATACATCCCAATTCCTTACCCAAATCTCAATTCAATTACAAACCTCAAAACTATAATATACACTTACAACATTCATCCATTGCTATACCGAGTTACTACAATCATTAAGTTGTCGGTAACAATTCGGCTTACAAATCAACATTTCAAATAAATACAACCTCCACTAATCACTACCCTTGCTTACATAGCAACCCGTCCTACACTCGAACGGTACTCGGCTTCATTGTACCTGGAAAATAAAAACGGGGCCCCAAGGGGCTCAGCAAAATTGCTACATATGACTTCCGCATACCTCGCGTACTAGCGAGGGTACGCCGACTATTTGGTCGAGAGCATGCGATTCAATTTAGTTCAAACAGCATGCAAGACAACAATACATTATGTATGTATATCAACACAAACAAGGTTCAATGAAGAACATAACCACTAACACACATATCAAGAGGTTAGTTTGATATATTCCTTTCTTAGGCTTGAGGGTTTCTACCTCATTATGCCTTACTCAATAGCTCATTGTCTTACCCACTCTCTTGGGTACTTTTACTCACCATCTCAACAAGTTCTACAATACTCAACTCAATTCTCCACTCAATCTCAAATCCTCAAGTCTCTCAAGTCACAATTCAATTCTCATTACCACTAACACACATATCAAGAGGTTAGTTTGATATATTCCTTTCTTAGGCTTGAGGGTTTCTACCTCATTATGCCTTACTCAATAGCTCATTGTCTTACCCACTCTCTTGGGTACTTTTACTCACCATCTCAACAAGTTCTACAATACTCAACTCAATTCTCCACTCAATCTCAAATCCTCAAGTCTCTCAAGTCACAATTCAATTCTCATTACTCACATACTCAAATCAATGCTCAAATACTCAAGTTCTTAAATCAATTCTCAATACTCAAAGGTATATGTTAAGTCATTGCTCATGACCTCCGGGCAGGGTCATACACAAGACCCACCACCGGGCTTACAAATACAAACGGGGCTATTCAATTAGCTCCTCAAATTTTCAAATGTCCGGTTCTCTACCAGACTACTCAAATTCCCAAAACTCCTCTCTCGGAGTCATTTCACAATCTCAAGGATTAGCCTAGAGGTATCTCTGTCGATAACATCTATTGGCTTAGGGAATTCCTCAATGTCTAGTATTCTAAGATTTAAGGTTTTACCCAACTTATCGAATACTCTCATGTTCGGGACATTGTTCATTTTAGTCGGTTCCTCTCATTGGGGTTCGACTATATTTCTAAGGGGTTTGGTGATCCCTTACCATACTTTACTTTACTCAAGGTTCATATTTTGAATAGATATCAATCCTCCAGATAGAGGTTTCTCATACACTTCCATTAATAATTATTGTGGGGATTAAATCAATTCGGTTCTCTAACCATTACCGGGAGTTTACTACTCCCGTATACTTTCTCACATTCTAGTGAGTTCATAGGTTTATGTTATCGTTTCTTGGTTCGATAGTTTTACTGTGTTACCACGTTTATATTACTTCGCAACATGACTCTTTCTATGAGTCATGAATCAAACAAGACTCAACTATGAGTCGCACTACCATACACAATCAACATTCAAGCAATTCATTCACAATTCACACATTTCATGAATTATACAAACTTCAGTTCAAATTACAATCCAACAAACAATATTACAATACAAGCACTAATAAGTGCACACGATCCGATTCGTGCATTTATCTTGTTAGGTGATCACACAATCAAACAAGCACACAAATCGGGTAACCAAGTTAGGATACAGAGCATGAGAAAATCATACCTTTCACCGGGATTAACTTTACCGGGTGTTCTCACGTTCCTTGGTTCACACTTGTTCCCCGTGTCTTACTCTTTAACCACTAATTACATGTCAAATGGTGCAATTAATATTAAGGCGTTTCGGTATGTAAACTTATACTCCCGTACATAACCCCGTTAACCCATTGTTCTTTGGTTTTGTTTAGGTGCTCTTAAACTCACAACTTTCTCAACCACTTCTCCAACTTGTTTACACTTCTTAGGACCTTTAAAGGTCACCAAACAACTCCTAAACATCACCTAAAACCATTACCATTCACTTCCCCATCATTAGACCCCTTTAAAACACATTCTGTTACAATTTTAGCCTGGTCCGGGTTTGTGTCCGGGTTTACAAACCCGGACCAATCAATGGAGTTCGATTCTGCCAATTTTTCTATGTGGTCCGGGTTTATGTCCGGGTTTAAAAACCCGGACCACCCCCTGAAATGACTTGCTGCCGTGTTTTTGCTATGGTCCGGGTTTGCGTACCGATTTGCAAACCCGGACCACCTCTGGAACTGTCAAAATTTACAGTTTTTGGACAGTTTTCAACCTCTAATTCACCCTTAATCATTTCCTAACCTTTCCACATGTTTCCTACATGTTTAAACACCCTAAAACACTCCTTAATCATGTTCTAAACCTCCTCAAAACATTAGTCAAATTCCTACTCCATCCTTGCTCAATTTCCACAATTTTTCTTCCTTACTGTAACAGGTTGCTCACTTGTGCACTTCCAACCTTTCCTTAATGGTTTACAATTCTCCATCACCTTACCCAATCCTTTATTGACCATTACTACTCATTCCTAGACAATGCATTAACTATACCCAAGTTCAACTCCCATTTTCTTAAGTCCTGCACCTTAGTTCTTTTCTAGCTTTTCTACATATCCTTATATGTTTTTTGCTACAGATTTTTACATCCTTTAAACCCATTCTCCATTCACCATTTCATGACTATTAATCCACTCAACTCAACACTACTAACACCTAGATTCCTTCATTTACCAAGTCTCCTTAAAACGCTTATTTCCTATCGAAATTTCGCCATAACCTCCCCATAAACCTAGCATGTCCAAATTCACCATTCTCATCAATTTCCATTCCTAATCTAGCCACACCCTTACAAGGGTCCTACCAGCATATATCCTCAAAATTATCCAAACAACAATATGGCTCCATATTCAAATGCATTGGCCCTTAGGCCTTTAAATCAACACAAGCTCACAATTATCTCTAAAATCAACTACACACATTCTCCCACATAGATTTCAATTCATAATATGGGTTCATTAATTTATTTACCCATCCCAATCCTAATACAATTAAAACAAGGTTTAAGGTAGATTTTTACCTTAATTTTCCAAGTCTCTTTTCAATTCTCCTCCTCCTCTTCTCCTTCTCCAATTCGGTCAAATGGGTAATGTAGTTGCCAAACTCCATTCCCAACATTCAAGAGGCACAAAATGAATATAATCAAACCTCTAAACCTTAGAAAAATTCTAATTCAAAGAAAGAGCTTAAACACCACAAGTTAGGGTTTACCTTTGGAGTGTTCAAGAGGGGTTTTCACCCATGAATCAAAGTGAGAGTCCCACCACCATTGGAGGGTTGAAATGAAGCTCAAAACAAGGAGAAAACAAGGTATCAAAAGAGGGGAAAAATCGGTCACCAAGGAGGAGGAAGAAAAATGAGTTTTTCTTGGAGATTTTTACCTTAGGACAGAGAGGAGACTCCAAGCTACTCATTGATGACATTTTCTCTTCAAATGGGGAAAAACCATGGAGGTCAACTTCATCCTTTTGGAATTTTAAAAAGAGAGAATGATAGAGGATGATGAGAGGAAGAAGAATATGTGATTATTTTTGTGATTGGAGCCTATATGTAGCTAGAGCATGACGAGAAAGAGGGAGTAGCTATGGCAGGAGCTCAAAATCGTTCAAACTAGAGAGGGGAGAAAGGAATCAGCTGGGAGGAAGAAAGAGAGGAAAGATAAAAGGAAGAAAGGAAATGAGAGGGGAGAGAAGAGTACTCACCTTTTTACTTTTTTCACTTTTTCCCCTTTTCTTTCTTCTTTTCTTTCTTTCTTTACTTATTAAGGGTCAAATGGATAGGGATGGTCAAAAATAAAACCGGCCCCCTTATAACATGTGAGCTGGAGCGTTTTTCATCTTTTACAGAAGACGCTCGTTTATTTACCCGGTTTTAGCACTATTCACTAACCGGGCCCGTTTTCCGGAATTTTCTCATTTCTTTATTTTTAATGGTTATTAAGCTCCCATTAATTTTTATTTATAGTTATTTAATGAACTATATTTTTTACGGATTTGTTTGACCACTCAAAGCAATGTTTTCGGGTTTTCTCAAAAAAATGTGCACTAAAGCTTTATTAGCATTTTAATACATTATTTGGATCCGTTTTCTTCGGAAATTGTTCTCATATATTATTTAGGTATTATTAATCCTTTTAAATTCATCTAAGACCCTTGTCGAGGTCGTATTCCTCCTACGGTCACATAACGCTCAATTTAGCGTTTTTCTTGTTTCTTTTGGATCTATTCTCTTTACCAAAATTAATTAGGCACTAATAGGCCCTCAATATCATATTAGAGTAATTTAATCACCCTAATTAAGTTCGGGGTATTTCAATCTACCCACCTTAAAGAACTTTGCCCATAAAGTTAGTGAGTCTAAGTTGTTAGTCATCAAGGTACCCAATACTAAGGTTATGCTCTCTCTATAACCTGTCAGACTCCAATGAATGACTGAATACAAATAACATATTCACACAACATTTCAAGCATGCATAGCAACTAAAAATATCTTTGCCCAAATCTCTCAATGAGGGTCCATCCGCAGACAATTAGGCACTAAGTCCTCCCCCAAATCGAGGGATCCCTCAGGTACCGGTCACGGTTGAACACTTACGCTCTCTGGTTCACGGCCTTCATGAGATTGAGCACTTACTCTTTCTGGCTCTATGGTCCTTTGGTTCTGATCAAATTCATTTGCACCTCTAGAGAATCCTCAGGCTCCAAAGTGGGTACTCTTCCCTGACCGGACTACTCATATCCGGCGGCCCTTGGACAAATACAAAACACACACTACAAACGTCCTACAGGTCACTTAGTACCCTTGCTCGTCCGTTGTAGTGGTTTCATAACTATTCATCACCTCCACCGACTCACAACCAGCTTCACCTCCATGGTTCAACCGGATACCCGTGCCTAGCCATGAAAGATCCACTGGCGCCCGTGGGAGTGGTTTCAAAACCAATCCTCATCCTCAAGTTTGAAGAAAATCATTTGCCAAAATCATTTTGGAAATTCATTTTGAAAACTCAATGCATCTCCAAGTTCCGATTTAGGTTAGTTTCACCTATTACTAGTGTGATTACTTGTGGCCACTTATACGGAGCTTCAAGAGTCATTCAACCCCAATGTGATCATCATTGGTGTTGAACTATCCATCCACCCCACTTTAGTGTTCGGTTTCCCTTGATCGCTAGCAAACCAAGTTCCACCTCCCACCTCAATTCACCCAATCAAATAGTCAATCATTATTTCATTTTCTATCTTCTTAATCTTTCTAGTTATAATCATACAACCATACATTTACCAATTTCTAGGATTCCTTTACTCATTTACTACTCATCTCATCAATTGTTACTTACTAGCCATCTGGTCAATTATTACTCAACCTATCTTCAACCTCTATACCCAAGAATTTCAACAGTTAGTTTTCCAATTGGTTTTTCTATCCTCAAATAGTTCACAAGTCAACTCAAATTACCTAGGGGAATCACTTCCCACTAGGTTCAACATCGGTTTCATACCGATTTATACTCATCAAACTCCTCAAACATACTCATTTCCCAAATTATTACCAATCGGGCTTCTCATTCCCCATGGAGTTTCTCTACTCCATTCACCTTAAATCTCTCACAATCAATACTCCTTTCCACTTCAAATCTCACAATCAACCTTAATTACATTATGAATGGATACATATGTTTATGTAACATAAGTACTAATCATCACAACAAATTCTCTTGCGCTATGCGCATTGTAGTTTACGCACTATCACGTAAAACATACATTTTGCGGTTTTCACCCTACCCCCCTTAAAAAGGATTATGCCCGCGTAATATACCATGTGTCAACATCGGACATAGGTCTAAGGCGTTTAGCCGTCACGGAGTGGTTTAATTCCATGCGGTCTATTACACAATGTATTCTGGTCAAAGGGTCTTAACCATATTATTGGTTAGTCCCTGCACCAAGAATTCTCATCGGAGTTTGTTTAACTCTTGACCGGGTTCGGTTCTAGCCTTAGAGGCTTCAAGGCATTGATAATTATCCATTCATTCACTAGGTGTATTAACCTTAGAATTGGGCCTACTAGCTTGTGCTGCGCAACCCTGATAACTTGGGTTTATTCGCCTTTCTCGTCATCCTTAAAGTGTTATACATACCCTTTATCCCTTTTTATCTTGGGGATAAGGTTAATCAATCATGTGTGGTATCTCTTACCGTATGCGAATTCAATGAGCTTCGGATTTTCTATCTAGCTCTTTGGGATCAATGTACATACTATTGTGTACTTGAGTGATTATTCACTTGGTTCTCCCAACCTGTTGTCGGTTGAGGTTGAGCCGCTACCTAGTTGTAGTGCTTCCTCTATTGTTAGTATCTTCTGAATTATGACCTTGCATTTTCTATGCTTCGGTCCTTATGACTTCGTACGTTTCCTTCTATATTTTACCACAATTGTCATCTTCCCAACTTCCTAGCTATCCCACTCGATCATTACTGCACAAGTGCAATACCAAAACACTCAGTCCTACAGAGTGTAGAGGCGTAAACCCCTGGGCAGTAAATCTCTTATGTGATAGCAATAGGAATCAACATTACTTCCTTATGTGTTGCTTTACTGTCTACCATCTTATTCATCAACTCCATATTATTGTGTGATTTATTCACATATATCGGTCGCTTACTGCGCACCATGTTCTTGTTTATTTCCGACTCTGGTTCCTATGGCATCCGCTGTTTCATTAGCTTCTGCTCATGTTCCACTACCATTTAGACAATGGTTTTCCATTTTCTTGGCTGATTAAAGAATATGACATTCTTTTATATTTCTGAGCTCCTTGCGCGTTATTGGTTTAATGCTTCAGGTTATACCCATACAACGTTCCTTCTGAACCGGTTACTCTTCGGTTTCCAATAATTGCTATGGTAGCATATTTCCACTTTGCTTGGCAATAATTGTATGCTCAAGCTTCACTACTTTAGTAGTTCTGAAAGAGATATATTTCTAGACATTTATCGATGGTATCCTCTTCTTTGGGATCCGTGTATTCTCCGCTCTTACGGTATCACATTAACGAGGGGTATCTTTGCTCGTTAGTTATTAAACTATTTACCGGTGCCGTTCTTGGCAACTCTCATATGGTTCACAATGGTTTTGCAACCGTTGAGTTTTTATTGTAATGGGTTCCTGGCTTATTAGCCACGTTGCCTAGAGCTTTGCTCATCTTAGGCGGTTCACGTATATTTGCATTACTCCGTATGCCATCAAATGGCTTGGAGGTACTCAATGGGCTCCATGATGGGATCATCACATCACGCTTCTGTTTGTTGGATGCCCTTCAGGTGTCTTGGTATTGATTGGTATCATTTACAAATTTAGGTTATCCCCTGGTAAGTGGGATCCCTTCGGTGTTCTAACCAAGTGTTCGTTTAATTCTTATGTCTTTATCACAACAGTGTTCTACACCCTT
Organism: Limonium bicolor; assembly: GCA_023374045.1. NCBI lineage: Eukaryota > Viridiplantae > Streptophyta > Magnoliopsida > Caryophyllales > Plumbaginaceae > Limonium > Limonium bicolor. The sequence goes on from CM041777.1 coordinate 290,572,260, forward strand.
CCTGGATCATTCCTGGGTGTTGCTCATTAAGTTATGTCATTACCTTTGGCTAGCATTTATGAGAATGTTCAATTTACTCCGCATTGCGGTTCTGGATTTCAAGTTGTCCCGTTTAGGGTTATACGTCTCCCGTTCTTAGGGTAGACTACAATACTTTTCTTATGGTTTTAACCAGTTTGGTAATTCCTTCGGTGGTGAACGGTATCCTCCGGTACCTTAGATGATCACTCTGGGGATTCCACCTTGTCCATTGGACATTGGTGTGTTCATGTTAGGCATTGCCTTACTGCGTTTAGACCGGGTATCCATTCCGGCTATTTCATGCTTTTGTTTCAAATTCTTGAGACATCTCCAATGTCTTTAGTCAATTCCTAGTGCTTCTCACACTTCCTAACTCTTAATCATTCTCCTGGGGTGAGTTCTTGACTCCTTTAGCTTGTAAGCTCGTCTGGGTTCTTTGATCATTTGAGGTATCCAACTGTTTCGGTTTGCATTCACCTTATGGTCCGTAGAACGGAGCTGACTACTTCCCATGTTTCATACACTACATGTATACATACGGGGGGTACCTTATTGGTACGTTACCACTTACCTGATTAACTCACAAAAGGGTCTGTCAAGCCCGCAAGCTCCTTCGGAGTGCGGTCGTCCCACATCCCGTAACTGGGTACACTCGTAGTGCTCGTCACATGCCTAGGTGAAGTATTCTATTGTCAACTCCTCTTGTATCGTTCTATGATACTTACCGTGATTCTTCTGGTTTGGTTTTAAAAACTGAGGTTTAAAAGAAAGGTTGAGGTTTTGAAAGAAAAGGTTTGTGTTTGAAATAAAATTTTGGGTCTTGAAAGAAAATCTTCATTGTGTTGCCATGTCTGAGGTATTGACCAAGTCCAGCTTCCTGCTGACTGATATGTTCGCTAATATGATGGTCCGGCCGTTAGGCCTTTCCAAAGATTCCTCCTCCGAGTCCTTGGGACTAGTGATCCTCTAATTGCTTCATCTTCATGGTGGTACTTTAGTAAGTACTTGTTAATCGTCACAAGTCTCCCAATTTGCCTTGTTATTGCTGCACTTGCCTTGGCAAGTGCGCGGGTACGTCGGTTTTTAGGTTACCTTATACCGGTTGCGGTATTGTTTCCATCCGTATTTGGTGGTTTATTGGGTCTTTCTTCGGTCTTTTGATCTTAGTGATCAATTCCCTGAGTACTTCTCAGTGTTCTTGGTAAGGTTGTTGTTAATTCGGGTGCTTCCTGATCCTTGTGGTACTCCATGTACCTTGCTCCATAGCTTGTTCCCACAATTGGCGGTGGTTACCGAGGTTGACTAATCCTTAGGAGCTACATCGTAGTCCTGTTGGTGTATGTTTTATGAATATTTTCATAATTGTTTGAACTATGTTGTTCGGGTATTACTGCCCTTTTGGCATTGTAGGTTTGGAGTTATCCAACCTCGACTAATCCTTAGTCGGTTGTATACCGTTGGCGATATTGTCATGCATTATAGTCCGTAGACTCCCTTGTCTCGGTTTTGTTACTCTGCTTTTCCGCTTCATTACGTAGTTGCACTTCCCTTCTTGCTGGTTACACATGGTTCTCGTGACTGCGAAGCATGTCGCCCCATGTTGTCGCAAATTCCTTTATCCTGCTGTTAGGATTACCCAATCTTCTGCCGTTAAGTACGGTTATTGTTGTTCAAACAGGAACCGTCTTCGGGATTTCCAGTTCTTGGAATTTACTGTATGACAAGTTCTTTCTCTTATAAGATTTATTTTACAACTGCCAGATCGGGTTAACCCGAGTATGAGAGGTCTTCCCATCTCTATGGCGTCCTTCCCCAACTTACAACGGGGGTTGCGGAGGGCGGGACTGGTTATGTAGGTATCCAGATCACACTGGAATCTCCTATTTAGCGTACCTCACACGCTAACATTCAACCCTTAGCCATAAGTCTCTAGTTCCTAACTCGGATTTTCCTAAACTCGGTATTCAGACCATCAGAGCGATACTTCGCTCTGATACCACTTTTTATAACACCCCTACCGGTAATCGCATAATTATCTCCTAACCCGTCTCCATTACCAATACACAAGCAGCGGAATTTTCAATACAACCGGGGGTGATACAATGTCGTTAGTCACCCACGTGACTAACAAGGCCAATCCAAACTCAAATACAACAGTACAAATACAATATCGGTCTGATGGGTCATTACACCGAGTATACTAACCAACAATGCATCCCAATTCCTTACCCAAATCTCAATTCAATTACAAACCTCAAAACTATAATATACAATTACAACATCCATCCATTGCTATACCGAGTTACTACAATCATTAAGTTGCCGGTAACAATTCGGCTTACAAATCAACATTTAAAATAAATACAACCTCCACTAATCACTACCCTTGCTTACATAGCAACCCGTCCTACACTCGAACGGTACTCGGCTTCATTGTACCTGGAAAATAAAAACGGGGCCCCAAGGGGCTCAGTAAAATTGCTGCATATGACTTCCGCATACCCCGCGTACTAGCGAGGGTACGCCGACTATTTGGTCAAGAGCATGCGATTCATTTTAGTTCAAACAGCATGCAAGACAACAATACATTATGTATGTATATCAACACAAACAAGGTTCAATGAAGAACACAACCACTAACACACATATCAAGAGGTTAGTTTAATATATTCTTTTCTTAGGCTTGAGGGTTTCTACCTCATTATGCCTTACTCAATAGCTCATTGTCTTACCCACTCTCTTGGGTACTTTTACTCACCATCTCAACAAGTTCTACAATACTTAACTCAATTCTCCACTCAATCTCAAATCCTCAAGTCTCTCAAGTCACAATTCAATTCTCATTACTCACATACTCAAATCAATGCTCAAATACTCAAGTTCTCAAATCAATTCTCAATACTCAAAGGTATATGTTAAGCCATTGCTCATGACCTCCGGGCAGGGTCATACACAAGACCCACCACCGGGCTTACAAATACAAACGGGGCTATTCAATTAGCTCCTCAAATTCTCAAATGTCCGGTTCTCTACCAGACTACTCAAATTCCCAAAACTCCTCTCTCGGAGTCATTTCACAATCTCAAGGATTAGCCTAGAGGTATCTCTCTCGATAACATCTATTGGCTTAGGGAATTCCTCAATGTCTAGTATTCTAAGATTTAAGGTTTTACCCAACTTATCGAATACTCTCATGTTCGGGACATTGTTCATTTTAGTCGGTTCCTCTCATTGGGGTTCGACTATATTTCTAAGGGGTTTGGTGATCCCTTACCATACTTTACTTTACTCAAGGTTCATATTTTGAACAGATATCAATCCTCCAGATAGAGGTTTCTCATACACTTCCACTAATAATTATTGTGTGGATTAAATCAATTCGGTTCTCTAACCGTTACCGGGAGTTTACTACTCCCATATACTTTCTCACATTCTAGTGAGTTCATAGGTTTATGTTATCGTTTCTTGGTTCGATAGTTTTAGTGTGTTACCACGTTTACATTACTTCGCAACATGACTCTTTCTATGAGTCATGAATCAAACAAGACTCAACTATGAGTCGCACTACCATACACAATCAACATTCAAGCAATTCATTCACAATTCACACATTTCATGAATTATACAAACTTCAGTTCAAATTACAATCCAACAAAAAACATTACAATACAAGCACTAATAAGTGCACACTATCCGATTCGTGCATTTATCTTGTTAGGTGATCACACAATCAAACAAGCACACAAATCGGGTAACCAAGTTAGGATACAGAGCATGAGGAAATCATACCTTTCATCGGGATAAACTTTACCGGGTGTTCTCACGTTCCTTGGTTCACACTTGTTCCCCGTGTCTTACTCTTGAACCACTAATTACATGTCAAATGGTGCAATTAATATTAAGGTGTTACGGTATGTAAACTTATACTCCCGTACATAACCCCGTTAACCCATTGTTCTTTGGTTTTGTTTAGGTGCTCTTAAACTCACAACTTTCTCAACCACTTCTCCAACTTGTTTACACTTCTTAGGACCTTTAAAGGTCACCAAACAACTCCTAAACATCACCTAAACTATTACCATTCACTTCCCCATCATTAGACCCCTTTAAAACACATTCTGTTACAATTTTAGCCTGGTCCGGGTTTGTGTCCGGGTTTACAAACCCGGACCAATCACTGGAGTTCGATTCTGTCAATTTTTCTATGTGGTCCGGGTTTGTGTCCGGGTTTACAAACCCAGACCACCCCCTGAAATGACTTTCTGCCGTGTTTTTGCTATGGTTCGGGTTTGCGTACCGATTTGCAAACCCAGACCACCTCTCGAACTGTCAAAATTTGCAGTTTTTGGACAGTTTTCAACCCCTAATTCACCCTTAATCATTTCCTAACCTTTCCACATGTTTCCTACATGTTTAAACACCCTAAAACACTCCTTAATCATGTTCTAAACCTCCTCAAAACATTAGTCAAATTCCTACTCCATCCTTGCTCAATTTCCACAATTTTTCTTCCTTACTGTAACAGGTTGCTCACTTGTGCACTTCCAACCTTTCCTTAATGGTTTACAATTCTCCATCACCTTACCTAATCCTTTATTGACCATTACTACTCATTCCTAGACAATGCATTAACTATACCCAAGTTCAACTCCCATTTTCCTAAGTCCTACACCTTAGTTCTTTTCTAGCTTTTCTACATATCCTTATATGTTGTTTGCTACAGATTTTTACATCCTTCAAACCCATTCTCCATTCACCATTTCATGACTATTAATCCACTCAACTCAACACTACTAACACCTAGATTCCTCCATTTACCAAGTCACCTTAAAACGCTTATTTCCTATCGAAATTTCGCCATAACCTCCCCATAAACCTAGCATGTCCAAATTCACCATTCTCATCAATTTCCATTCCTAATCTAGCCACACCCTTACAAGGGTCCTACCAGCACATAATATATCCTCAAAATTATCCAAACAACAATATGGCTCCATATTCAAATGCATTGGCCCTTAGGCCCTTAAATCAACACAAGCTCACAATTATCTCTAAAATCAACTACACACATTCTCCCACATAGATTTCAATTCATAATTTGGGTTCATTAATTTATTTACCCATCCCAATCCTAATACAAATAAAACAAGGTTTAAGGTAGATTTTTACCTTAATTTTCCAAGTTCAATTCTCCTCCTCCTCTTCTCCTTCTCCAATTCGGTCAAATGGGTAATGGAGTTGCCAAACTCCATTCCCAACATTCAAGAGGCACAAAATGAATATAATCAAACCTCTAACCCTTAGAAAAATTCTAATTCAAAGAAAGAGCTTAAACACCACAAGTTAGGGTTTACCTTTAGAGTGTTCAAGAGGGGTTTTCACCCATGAATCAAATTGAGAGTCCCACCAACATTGGAGGGTTGAAATGAAGCTCAAAACAAGGAGAAAAAAAGGTATCAAAAGAGGGGAAAAATCGGTCACCAAAGGAGGAGGAAGAAAAACGAGTTTTTCTTGGAGATTTTTACCATAGGACAGAGAGGAGACTCCAAGCTACTCATTGATGCCATTTTCTCTTCAAATGGGGAAAAACCATGGAGGTCAACTTCATCCTTTTGGAATTTTAAAAAGAGAGAATGATAGAGGATGATGAGAGGAAGAAGAATATGTGATTATTTTTATGATTGGAGCCTGTATGTAGCAAGAGCATGGAGAGAAAGAGGGAGTAGCCATATGTCAGGAGCTCAAAATCGTTCAAACCATAGAGGGGAGGAAGGAATCGGCTGGGAGGAAGAAAGAGAGGAAAGAGAAAAGGAAGAAAGGAAATGAGAGGAGAGAGAAGAGTACTCACCTTTTTACTTTTTTCACTTTTTCCCATTTTCTTTCTTCTTTTCTTTCTTTCTTTACTTATTAAGGGTCAAATGGAGAGGGATGGTCAACAATAAAACCGGCCCCCTTATAACATGTGAGCTGGAGCGTTTTTCGTCTTTTACAGAAGACGCTTGTTTATTTACCCGGTTTTAGCACTATTCACTAACCGGGCCCGTTTTCCGGAATTTTCTCGTTTCTTTATTTTTAATGGTTATTAAGCTCCCATTAATGTTTATTTATATTTATTTAATGAACTATAATTTTTACGGGTTCGTTTGACCACTCAAAGCCACGTTTTCGGGTTTTCTCGAAAAAACGTGCACTAAAGCTTTATTAGCATTTTAATACATTATTTGGATCCGTTTTCTTCGGAAATTGTTCCCATATATTTTTAGGCATTATTAAGCCTTTTAAATTCATCTAAGACCCTTGTCGAGGTCGTATTCCTCCTACGGTCACATAACGCTCAATTTAGCGTTTTTTGCTTTTTAAGTGTTTTTCTTGTTTCTTTTGGATCTATTCTCTTTACCAAAATTAATTAGGCACTAATAGGCCCTCAATATCATATTAGAGTAACGTTTTACGTAACGTTTGATTAAACTACAGACATTTTTACAATTTCAGAAACGTCGTACTGAAAACGTAGTTGATAACGCCAATTTCGGGTAAAAAACGCTCTCGTTGTTGTAAAAGCCGTTAAACCCGTTTTTATTGCGTTTAGATGTTATAATTGTGATTTTATGCTAAGTTATTGATGTTTTACTGTATTTAGTACGAAACGACATTAATATGTTGAAAATGAGTCAAAACGAGCATTTTTTGAAAAAACGCTCCAAAACGTGCATGTTATATATAAACAGGACGTGTCCGGTTTCTTCATTTCTCACGCACGCACCATCTCTCCTCCAAATTACCTTGCCGGAATCCTCTCTTCTTGATCACTGGACCACCGCCGGAAAAAATTTCCGGTGAGTTTTTCATTTTTTTTTGCAAGTTATAGATCTTGATGTGGTGATTTCAAATATGTTGTTAGAATTTAGAAACACGCATTAAATTAGCCTAGATCTACAAAAAAATCTGGAAAAAATCTTGAAACTCCAACAATGGAGTCACCTCCTCATTGGGCACGCCTGAGGCCTGCTCGCTAGGGGTGAGCATTCGGTTCCGGTTATTCGGTTATAACCGAGAACCGAAATTTTTTTCGGTTTTTTTAACCGAAATTTTTAACCGTTTTAAAAAAAATTCGGTTATTCGGTTTTTCAGGTAGAACCGAAATATTATTCGGTTCGGTTTTCGGTTCCAGGGTTGGGTAATTCGGTTTACCCGAATAACCGAATTACATATATGGAAAATATTAGTTAATTCGGTTCTTTTTTATAATTCGGTTCTTTTTTTGTAGTTCGGTTCCTTTTTTGTAGTTTGGTTCCTTTATATAATTAGGTTCCTTTTTAAAAATTGGTTACTTTTTACAATTTTGGTTCTTTTTTATAATTCGGTTCTTTTTTATAATTCAGTTATTTCTTATAATTCAGTTCTAACTGAGAACCGAATTAAAAATTTTGGTTTACGATTCGGTTTTCGGTTCCAATCTTTAAAAAATTTTGGTTATTCAATTATTCGGGTCTCAGTTATTTCGGTTCTCATATACTGAATTTCGGTTATTCGGGTAGAACTGAACAAAAACCGAAAACCGAACTTTTTTTCTAATTCGGTTTTCGGGTAGAACCGAATAACCAAATGCTCACCCCTACTGCTCGCCTCTGATGAAGACACGACCTGTGCTGGCTCACCGCGCCGACAAAGGCGAACTCGCCCAGCTCGCCTCCTCTGATGACACGACCTGTGCTGGCTCACCGCGCCGACAAAGGCAAACTCCCCCAGCTCGCCTCCTCTGATGACATGAGCTGCTCTGGCTCACCGCGCCGACAAAGGCGAGTTGATGCTGCTCGCCTTGGCTGAAAAGGTGACGTTGCCCAGCACGTCTCTGATGAAGACACGACCGGAGACGACTAACCGTGGCGACGGACACTAGTTGTCCAAACTCGCCCTGTCTGTTGGGGCGAGAGTTATTTTTTTTACAATAAATCTTTTTTATATTTATTAAAATAATTATAAATCATGAAATATTGAATTTAATAAGTGCTAATAAAACAACTAAAATATTAAATAAGAGAATGACGATTATAAAGTCAAGAGTTACAATTATATAGAATAATTATAAAAATCATAAATGACCAAGTCATTTTACTAAGTTATAGTTCTATTTTTTTAACTTTCTTTTTTTCTTGTATTATGGCAGGAAATTGGAGCTTGGGATGGGAACCCCTTGAAACCGCCAAGAAAAACAAAGGAAACAAGTGTGGATTAGTCCATCTTTTTAAAGGTAAAAACTCAAAACTAAACCTTGAAATTAAAGAGTTGGTTAAGCTTCAAATTTGTATCAATAATCTAAGTGAAACCCTTCTATAAATAGGGCCGACGAGCAAGGAAAACTTTTAGCTACAAGCCTCTTGAAAAATCAACTTTTGGGCATTAGGAGGTAAGCTCCTTAAGTTAGTGTTTAATGTCATTTTAATGGTGTTTTGGTGTTGTAACAATTAAGGCCGAATCCCTACTGTTTTATTTACTGTATTTTAACTTTATAATGTGTTTAGAACAAAGTAAAAGCATTAGAATGAGTTAAAGGGCTTATTGGTACAAAAGGATAAGTAAAAAGGGGCTAAAATGCAATTTTTAAAAACTAAAGGGTTAGTTATGTATAGGGCCGAACTTTTTCTGTATAAAATGGTTTATAATGATATATTTATGTTTATGAACTTATATTATAAGTTTGACTAAGTTAAAATAAGGTTTAAGTACTTAAATGACAAGTTTGTGAAATTTTGGGGTTAACGAGTAAAATGAGGGAACTAGGGGCATTCAAGCATAAGTCCTCTACCGTTCTGGTTAGTCACTCCCATGGGTACACATATTAAGCTAAATAGGTACGCAAGGGGAGCAGGTACTCTTGCGTGGTTGTATCGCCAGCTGGGGATAGCATCTCATGCTGACTGTGATAGCATTGCTGGCTCTTTGACCTTTCTCGAGGTAAGTGTTTTAATGTACAACAATGTGTAATAAATTTTCATGAATTCACATTAATAGTTGGCATAATTTCTTTTTTAAATTTATGTAGTGCTGGATATATGCGTACTTCCCCACTCTTAGACCAGCAGTTAGTGCTGACTGGCATGATGGGGATGATAGACCGTGGGCTATGAGATGGGCCAGGTCCACCTCCCAGTAGAAAAATAAAGATTCACTGGAGAACTGCCGCAAGCATCTAGATGCTCTGACAGCAAGAAATGTAAGTGGTACAATAATTTCAATTTGTATTATTTACATTATTGTTTATTATTGATGCTTACGTTTCCCTGTGATCCAATGTAGATTGATTGGTTGCCCTATGGTCGCGAGAAGGTGAATGAGAACAAGGGTCGCTCTTGGTACAGGGGTACCTTGCAGTACATGACCGTGAATGAGCCATATATGTCGGAGCGTTGTCTTCACCAATTCGGGTACGTTCAGTGTATCCCACCTCCCCCTATTAGACCGAACATTAGATCCGAAAAAAGAGGGAGAAAGGGAACCCCCTATAGATGTGTGTACCCCCCATGTATAGTGTGTGGGACACCACACGTGAGTGTGGTCCTGCTCCGGGGTTCACTAAGACACGGGCGGCCCTGCATGCATGTGACGGAGATTATCTGGATTGGTACGTCAAACACACCCATCCGAAGATCATGAATCCTGACATGTACGAAAACACCTTCGTTCATCAGCCGGATCCCGCCTTAGTAAGTTGATCTCTACCTTTGTATAATTTCAGTTGATTATAGCATTTTATTAATGCTAGGCTAACTTTATAATATTATGTTACAACTCATGAGTGAGGCAATTGAGGTTGGTAGGCCTTACTTTCCTGGGAATCGTAGCTAGGACTGGTGTTACTACCGTGAGCAGATGCCGGACGAGGAACAAAGGCAAACTGAATAGGGGATAGATGAGGTCTTCAGTACCTTATCTATATGGGATTCGTACTATCACCAGTATGGCGCGCCATAGTTTAGGGTTTTATGTTTTTATTGTTTTAAGATACAATATGGATGTAGTTATTTTCTAGTGGACTTGGTGATGGTGAAATTATTGCTGAAATTATTGGTGATCTTATTGATGACCTTCTGGTTGATTTTGTGGAGGTTCTTAGAACCGGGGGAGAGAAGAAAAACAGGGGAGACTATGCCAAAATTTTCCTAGAATTTCATTTACTTTCGTATTGTAGTACTTTCTATTCTGCCCTACTATCTTTTTAGAACCTTTGTGACTATTATGCTATGGGACTCATTTATGAGTCCCCTTTTGGGTATCTAACTATGGCCTTTTATGAATTCTTCAGAATCAATTTTGCACCTAGTTTCTTTTTTGCTATGCATTGTAGATATAGAAACACCAAACACTAGAACTCCTCAAGGATGAGTTAGGGAAAATTCAAGAGGAACTCTTGTAAATTTTTTCAATGGATCTTCACCGGTTTCTTCAATGGACAACACGAATGTAAGTACTTATTCTCAGTATTCTTCTTAATTAAGTAATACGGTATTAAAGTAGTGGAAGGAGAGACGGTTAAGATCCATTACAAATGTTAGGCTAACTTAATGGGTAGACGTTTCTTCAATGGACAGGGACTGCTAGCAGCTCACAAGACTCAACCACCTGCATCAAGCTATTACCCTCCATAATTCCAGGTAAACTGTCTTGAATACCATAAGTGCTAGATGGATCACCAAAAGATATTTGATCAACTTGAAGATTCACTGGATCATCACTATCAACCAGCATCGGGTATATAAATGAAAAACATTCATTTTTTCTTTCTTAGTATCTATTTTAAACCCTATGAATCACAGAATTGAAAGTGAATAACTATCTAACATCTACTAAGCGGAACAAACCTAATGTTTATGTCACGAGAACTGAAATATATCAAAATGTAGAAATTCCTAACAAAAGTCCTAGAATTCGAACCCTATGAATCACAGAATTGAGAGTGAATAACTATCTAACATCTACCAAGCGGAACAAACCTAATGTTTATGTCACGAGAACTGAAATATATCAAAATGTAGAAATTCCTAACAAAAGTCTTAGAATTCAAACGCTATAAATCACAGAATTGAAAGTGCATAACTATCTAACATCTACTAAGCGGAACAAACCTAATGTTTATGTCACAAGAACTGAAATATATCAAATTGTAGAAATTCCTAACAAAAGTCCTAGAATTCAAACCCTATGAAGCACATAATTGAAAGTGAATAACTATCTAACATCTATTAAGCGGAACAAACCTAATGTTTATGTCACGAGAACTGAAATATATAAAAATGTAGAAATTTCTAACAAAAGTCCTAGAATTCAATCCCTATGAATCATAGAATTGAAAGTGGATAACTATCTAACATCTACTAAGTGGAACAAACCTAATGTTTATGTCACGAGAACTGAAATATATCAAAATGTAGAAATTCCTAACAAAAGTCCTAGAATTCAAACCCTATGAATCACAGAATTGAAAGTGGATAACTATCTAACATCTACCAAGCGGAACAAACCTAATGTTTATGTCACGAGAACTGAAATATATCAAAATGTAGAAATTCCTAACAAAAGTCCTAGAATTCAAACCCTATGAATCACAGAATTGAAAGTGAATAACTATCTAACATCTACCAAGCAGAACAAACCTAATGTTTATGTCACGAGAACTGAAGAAAAAAGTGTCTCCCCATAACATTCCAACTTATTCAACTATGTTTGGTGAAAAAAAATTGTACTGCAAATAGTAAAGTTTTTACTATCGCAGTACAAATTAATTTTAAATCATATTAATAGTGTAAACACATAAATAACAACTCCAACACTTTTTTTTTGACAAAAAAAGATTCCAGTATTGATTACAACAAAAAAATAACTAGCAAAAATCGCTACTAATCAACTATAAACTTCTTGGGTTAAATTACTTTCAAATATCATTTTTTGAAAAACAAAATTTACGAAACGATGTCACTACATGTTTACATCGTTAATATGATTTAAAAAAAATTGTACTACGGTGATTAGTAATTTTGTACTGCGAATAGCAACCAAGATATATATATCTTTTTAAATTTAATTTTAATATCAAATTTACATTTAATTTTTAATTTATGCTATAACTAAAAGTATTTTGTAAGTTATACTGATTTTTTTTTAAATTTTAACTTTGAATATTATTTTTAATCTATTATAAAAAACATTACTTCATATTTTTTAGAAAAAAAAATTCAATCCCTCCTATTAAAATTTGAGGGATGGAGCACGAAACAAGACAACTGCTGGATAATTAAACCGCTGTATTTTTTTTTACAAATCAAGAGATTGTTAATTTCATATATTTTGTAATATTCATATGCAGATGCTTGTTGGGCTTTTGTTACCACCTCTCTCATCGAGAAAGATGTGAGAATGATCACAAATAATGAAATCCAGTTGAAGCTAGCTGTACAACAATTGATTGATTGTTGTACACAAGAAAAAGAAGACCCAGAATACATCACCTATGGAATAGGGAGAGCGTTCAAATGGGTGAGAACAAACGGCATCTGTGAGGAAAAAGTCTATGGTGGATACACGGGAATCAAGGAACGGCAAAACAAATGTAAGTTCATTCAACTTTTATTTTTTTATTTTTTTTATTTTTTTTTATCATAGTTGAGATTCTAGTAGTTAGCTAGTGATAATAAACCTATACTCAAGCTCGTTAAAGATTATGAAGTCATTTTCTTCAAAAAGTACACCACAATTCTTGAATGGGAAGAATCCGTCAAACAAGTGGTCAAAAATGCTCCGGTTGGTGCAGGACTTCTTTTTGATGAAAATTTGAGATATTTGCCTCCGGTAAGTTAATTTTTTTTTTACAATTTAATATCAATTATTATAGAATACAAGTTGTATCATTCATTATTTATTTTATAGGGTCACATATATTATGGTCCGAATTTGAATTTAAACAACCAACATTATATGAGGCATGCCATCCAAATAGTTGGATTTGACTCTGAAAATGGTATCAACTATTGGACCGCTGAAAACTCTTGGGGAGCTGAATGGGGTGAAGACGGATTTTTTAAGTTTGTCCGGCCTTCAAGTTGTGCTCGTGTATACAACAGAAATCATCCCCTGATAAAAAATGTGACATATCCTGCACTTGATGACTCTTACATTACAGGTAACCATTTAATATTGGATACAAAATATGGCAAATTATCTTTATAGTATGATGTCATTGTCATAGACCTTAAAGATGCGAAGACACCCTATAGATTGAAGTTTCTTGTTAATATCATTTGTAGGTGAACTTCCAAGTCTACTCCGCATCCAAGAGACAAAAGCTCCACAAGTGTTGCGGAAGAGAAGGATCCTTGATGAAATGAGTACAAACATGCAGGTCGATGACTAGTAACCTGGTTGTGGTAGGGACATTGATCCTCTCCTTCGTGGACTGTTTTCATTTTGGGAGTACCAAACACGGTTGATGTACCTCCAGTGATTTTATCGCTATATAGGGATTAGAGTTACAGAAGACGATGATAGTGAGCTAGAGGAGGAGCAGAAGCAAGAGGAAGATGATGGTAGAGCTGCTCAAAACCTGTCCGGCCCGGTGACCCGGCCCGGAAAAAGCCCGGTAGGCCCAAATCCGACGGGCTTGGACAAAAAAATGAGCCCGAATAAAAAACCGGGCCGGGCCGCGGCAAATTTTCAAGCCCGCGGGCCGAGCCCGCCCGGCCCGATTTTCAATATTATTTATTATTTTTAAAAAATATATATAAAATAATGTATGTCTTATTATTTTATATAATACCTATATCAAAATTATATTTAATATACATACAATATAAAATTTTACTCAAATTTATATATATAATAATGATTTTGAAATTAAATATATATATATTTTAATTTTTTTAATTAAAAAAATAAAAATAAGTAAATAACCGGGCCTGGCGGGCCGGGCACCGGCAGAGCTGAAAAAAAACCGGGCCTAGCCCGGCCCGGCCCGACCCGAATATATTAAAAACCGGGCTTGGTCTTCATGAGTAGGCCCGACGGGCCAAAAAATCTCCCTAGCCCGGCCCGAACCCGGCCCGCCCGCCCGGATGATCACCTCTAGATGATGGGGATGCACTTGCTAAATTTTGTGATTTTGCTCATACTGTTTGACATTTAAGTGTTAAAAATTAGTGCCTTCACAGATTCGTGTGTTTGTAAATATGGATTTTTAGATGAATTCATTTTTGGATAGTTATCTTACGTTGCTACTTACCATTCTAGCTATTATGAAGCTTTGAACTTAGATGCCTTTAAATTTCTACAAGCTCTTCTACACCCTCAAATAGTGTTTGTCCATATTGGAAGGTTTACATTATCACATTCTTATCGTTTATGTTTATGGCAATCCTATCGTTTGTGTTTTGTGATGATAGATTTGAAACATGAGTTCGGAAACTATTTCAATGACCTATGAACAGTCTAAGGTCTCTGTTGATTCCTGTCCACAGTCAAATGGGCAGTGTAACACCCCATCCAACAATAACACACTTACACTAAACTGCAGCGGAAAAACAACCTCATCACATTACTTATCTCGTTGGTGTTACACGCCGTTAGCCACCCACGTGGCTAACAAGGCTAATACGTACACATCGTACCGGTCTGATGGGCTAAATTCCCGAGCGATTACACATTACTATCCCTTTCCATTAATCACAACAACAACATACACCTTCCAACTATACCGAGTACTTATAACCAATGCCGATAACAATTTCGGTCTTACTACACCTACTGTATATATACAACATAAACGATTACCCATGTACAACGACTACCCGTCCTACTCTCGAACGGCTTCCAGCACTTCGTACCTGAAATAGGAAAAGAAGAGAAAGGGTGGCCCCCAAGGGGCTCAGCACCTTTGCTGGTATGGTAATCCCGCAGCCCACATGCTACCGGGCCACGCACAACTAATTGTCGTCTTAGCATGCGGTTGATTAATTTTAAATCATACATGCAACTGTAAACACAACACATAATCATTCGCCTCAACGGGCTCACAAACGATAATAAATCCATACTTAATAAGTCACTCATGGTATTCATCATCCCTAGAGTGTTCCTCCTCTAATGGAGCTACTTCCTTAATAGACGACACATACCCTTAAATCGGGTTATCCTTAAACGCCTCTTATCACAAACTGGGAATCATATCCATGATCCACATACTCCATACTATGCAACATATAAAACACTACATACAACACCTAACAACACACTCTGCACGTTTCCACGTGCACAACATAATACCGCAATGGATATTGCATCACAACGAAACACATAACATAACGGGAATGGTTCTCTTAGGAACCGACCCAAACATTGTTTACACACTGGTGAGCCTAGAGAATGTTGCCAGTCTCATGATAAGCTCGTTACATAACTCGCTACCGTCTCGTTAAATGAACGGTTAACTTAACACAAGGTGTCTCGGATATAGTGATCCAAGCACACCGAAACAAACATAACAATAGTATGCCCCTGTGCCCGACGTGAGTCAGTATAGCCTTGGTTAAGCTAAAGGGAAGGTGGGAACCAAATTGGAAAAAACCATAACATACAGAGAGGATCGAACCTGCTATGACAACGACCCCCATACATCACACGTGGCCGGAACAGACCGGACTCCTCATTCCCCCCTTATCACTTATTAGAAGTTCAACTTTGAACTTTATTAAACAATCACAACATTGGGTTAAGTCTTGTTAGACATACACAAGGGAAGAGAGAGTCATACATTCACATACAAACATCACACAACAAACATCACATAACCAACTCACGCATAGCCGTGGTTAGAACGTTCCTTAGGTCGGAAACGTTTTACCGGATACCGTTCTCCTACGTTTACCTAATAGTGGTTAACTAGCCCTTCAACGCATTTCGAGGTTACCGGTATCGGCGCGAAAAAACATACAATAACAATACGACTGTAACTCGTTTCATGATTTCTCATACGTGGCAAACATACAGAAAACACATTGGCATACAAGCCGTGGTAATCCGGTAGGACACAGGTTGCAAGAAAACCATACCTGTCACCGGAGTCATTACCACGTCCACTTATGTCCTCGAGCAATTCTCGAACAACTTTAACATCACATGTGTTTTTATTAACATCGGGGTGTGCTTGATTATTTAATGTCTAATGCTTAACTTTCCCCGTTAACTTAGTTACTTAACTTTACATTTTAACTTGTTTTACTTTTACATTTTGATACAACTTTTCACCCACTTAATTGCCATTTAAACTCACCTAACAAGTCCAAACAACCTTATAACATCATTACCTATCAATCCCATCATACACATCATTTCTATACCTTAAAACAACAATTTTGGTCCATACAGTGGCCTGTCCGAACTTGTGTCCGAACTTCCAAGTTGGACGCAAGCCGCGACCTAATACTGAAAACTATACACACGTCCGAACTTGGTCCGGACTTCCCA
>CM041777.1:290589289-290725179 GCA_023374045.1 Limonium bicolor
AAGAAGTATTATCTAATGACATATTCTATATATGCACAAAATCGTACTAAGTATGCTTAATCATTTGTAAAAACCACTAATATATATGAGATTCAAAGATGTTTGATCATCGGAAGAAAAAAAACTTTTTGAATGAGTGCACATTAAAATAGGCCTTTAAATGGAGGATGATGTGTGATGGATCGGATGGTGGATGAAAAATTGTCTCCCGGATCCGACACATATCCATCACTCAGTTATCTATCACCCTGTTATCATCCATTTTTTTTGTTTTTATTCGTTTATTTTAACTTGATGGTTCAGGTTAGCAAGACCCACTTAGGCACATGGAATCAAGGTGAAGATTGTCTCAATGTGCTATAAATATATTATAAATATGTCAAGATATGCCAAGAAAAAAGTGTTATGAGTGTGGTTCGCAGTTTAAGGGAAACTGTGGGATACAATCAGAATTACGTACTGGCACAATGAGGGAACCCGCAGCGGCTACTCTTCGAGTGCACTCTGCGTAAAAACTGGGGCTGACGCAATAACCTGGAAACCATGTCAACCAAGTAAGCCACACAAAGCAAATCCTGTGTGACAGGCTCAATCGAGAAGGGTGATTTGGAGGATTCGATCTGAGACCAATTGCTACTCTACTTCATCCTCCACCAACTCGATGGTTCATTTAGAACCTCAGTATCACTCTTCTGTTGAAAAATTTCAACCACTTATCAAAATAATAATAATAGGTCAACCTTCCAAATCGTGCAAGCTGGTATAAATGATGGTCATGGGCGTTTACACCTTCATTTATCCCTTGGCTGATCTACCAACATGGCAACATCTACGATATTTTGTTTAAGGTTAACATTGGGTTTTGTTCAAGCCCTCCTTTACATGAACACCATCTAGCCCATTCGGTGACACTCAAATTTTAGGCATTATTAATGTGGACATTAATATCAGTGCAGATCGCAAGTTGAGGTCGACATTAATGTGAGCCAAATTGTGTTCAGAATAAATAAGCTACCAGATAAGTTTATACATGTGACATTATACATTTACCTTTGATTTATCATCGTTTGATTTTTGTCAATCTCAATGGCGAGGATCATGTATATCTTTTATATACAATACAGTTGTTGTGCTATTCCTCATCACCGATTCTGTTCGAATCCTAGATGATATTATAGCTCCTTAAATAAGTTCAACATTACTTCCGCATCTTCCATATCCTTTGATTACCTTCTCCATTATGCCTTATAAGACATTGGTAGTTTGGTGAAACTCTTAGATAAGTACACATATCTTCTAATATAGAGGTAATCGACAACTTAATTGGAATAAATTTTATCAGATATTATTTAGTTAACATATTAAACCCAAGTTACTACGTAGTGAAGGGCATTTATATCTGTTTGAAACATTATTGTTTAGTTAACTGTCCTGTTAACTAAATAATATGAGATAAATTATGTTAACCCAAGTTATACTATCTGGTGAAGGGCATTTGTATCTTTTCGAAACATGAATCTTATTGATTATTATTTGAATTCGATATCTTTTTATTTTAAGTTGGGCGCGTTTATGTTTCTTATTCAACCAATGAAGTGCATGAACTTCATGACAGAATCGTGGCACAATATTATAGCTAATGCATCGGCAACTGTGATGACTTAATTTTCTGCTTAGCCCAAGAGAACACGAGACCTTAACAACCCATTCGATAATTACCTTCAACAAACACACAAACCAGAGAATGAAACTATCAAAAGCTATACAACACACATTGTTGCCTGTCGCTCCGTCTCAAATTTCTCTTTTAGAAATCACCAAAATCCGGTTGAGCTGCCAAATGCCAACCCTTATAATGTGTTATATTATTGAGGTTGTTAGGTTTTTTTAGGTGTCATGTCATCAAAATATATAATTTATTATGTAAGGATTTCTCATCTTTATGTAAAGTTAACATTCTCTCTCATCTCTCCATAATTTTTACTTTAGAAAGATATTATGATTTTTGTTTATTTTATTAATGTTGGCAATGTTATAGCCAATAGCACGGATTTGCAAAGTGTTGCTTAAATAAACAATGCTAAGAGAGAATTAGGGTGAATTCCATACCACTGCAACAATATTTATTTTTCTAAGGTGGAATCCACACGGCTGTGGATGCCCCTAGGATATTATTCGCGCTGTCAAGTTCAATTATTTTAGAATCCGTTCGTAAACATAGATGTTATCTATATTTGTCATCAATTTCAGTTATCGGAGAACTTGATAAGTTCTCGAGTCGGAGAAGTACCTATTGTTCTTTCCCAGCCTAAAAATCTCACCTTTGTGTAGATGGTAATTGGTCGGGTGACGATCCACCCGACCTGTCACTCGTTTTTCACTCGTACCACCGGACCTGACCTGTAACCCGCAACTTCATCATCGTCACCATTTCACCCGTGGTGAAATAGGTAAACCTGTCACCCTTTTTTTCAATCAACATTTTTTGTCTTTAACACCTTATATAAGCTTAGTTTTACAAAAAAATAAACTCATATTTGTTCAATAATACATACCACAGATGCCAACAATATACTCAAAATAGAGTACTAACAAAATATTTCCAAACTATCTCAACAAATATGGAATAAATATAAATTCTTAATTTAATATAATACATATGGGTAACCGGTTGGTGAACGATCGGATGACCAGGTGAAAAGTGTTCACCAACCCGACCCGTCACCACCCATTTCACCCATTTTTTTAGATTTTCATCCGTTTTTTCTAAATTTCTCACCCGTTTTAGCGGATTAACGGACACCCATAACCTATTAACACCTTGAACAAAAATACTCCAACGCCCACTCCCCAAACCCACCCTCGCGAGGAAGACTTCTTTCCACCTAAAGTCCATTCTTCAGTCTTCCTCGTCTCTCCTTCCACTGCCATAGTTTTCTACTTTTCCGTGTTTTCTTGTGCTTGTCTACGCTGTAAAGCTACCTTACTATCTGGCCCCACAGTTCTCCTTCTTCCCCTGTCTCGCTCACGTCCTCGCCATTTATGACCCATAGGACCCACCAATTTCTTTTCGTTTTTCCTTTTTACTTTGTAAATAACACAATTATGCCTCAGCTCCGCTGTATCCCCTCTCTCTCTTCTGGGTTCTGGGGCTTTTGAAGTCTCTTCTTTCTCCTGCCGTGGACTCGGCATTTCTCGGAATTTCTGGATTGCAAAGAGGTAAAGGAAGGAAGAAAGTTATAGACACGTTGTGGGCATTTTTTAGCAGTGATGGTAAGGAAACATGGATGGAAATTGCCGTTTCACACGTTGCAGGTTTGTCTGTGAGGCCTTTGCTTCTCTTTTCCGCCTTCGCCTTAGTTTTTATTTGCTCTTGAATCCTTGCCAATTACCTGCTTTTGTTATCTTTTTCGGGGTCCAAATTTTAAACATGATATGTTTCAACTGCTGAACTTCAATCAGAGTGTTGTAGCTTTCCGTTTTACGCTCGACAGAGCTGAAAGTAGTCGGTGCTGACTGCCCTTTTTTCTAATTGGCTCTTTGTTACTCTTAAAAATGCCATATAGGTCTTTGTCTTCTGTTCGCTCAGATTCTTTAATTCTAAAAAGGGTCGTTTGTCTGATGTTGGAACTTCGACCTTTTCACCGTGCTGGGTTTTCATGTTCTGATCAAATATTGTGTTCAATGCGCATTACCCGCCAAACGTTTTGCAACTGTGATTTTCATTTGCTTGGTTTAGGACTGTTTGGATCTTTCTTTGTGTCAGGAGTATATAGATGCTGGTGAGTTGAAATACTATAAAAGTGTTGTTCTGTATCCGGAAATTAAACATTTCTTTCAAGCTCCATTGCTCAATGGACAGTCTTCATTGAACAGATATTTTAGCCATTTGACCTATAATAGTAGCTCTTTGGCTCACATACATCCCAACAGACACTACTTCAAAATTCGCATTGTCATCTGCATTTGAAGAGTTTTTTTTTTTTGAAGATTAGACTGTCTGAGATCCACTCTTATATTATAGGGAAAATTACATCATCCATCCTTGATGTTTAATTACATCCTGCACCCATGTGGTTCGATGAATTAAATTTCCACCCATGTGATTTCCCCGTTTTGCATCGGACATCTTCCGTCCAAGTTGATTTTCTTTAGTTTTCGTTCAATTTAGGAGATGCTTAAACGCTGTCCGTAGTTGACCTTTATGTGGACGATGATAAAGTGCTATTTTTCAGACCTATGCCAAATACCAAGTTTTTAAAGTTCACATGTGCCCCGTGCGATCCAATGAAAACACGTTTAGAGTTAGTTTTTTTTGCGGTTTTTGACGCAAGTTGGTAATCTCTAGTTTTCTGATAGAACTGGTCAAGGGAGTGGGGAAAACCACTATTCTATATCAGTGCAGGCGCCACCATAAGAGGGGACCACACCAGCTGACTAGAGAATCACATAAGTGGGAGCATTTCCATAGACCGTTAGGATGTTTATCTGCTTTTCTCTTTTGTTTTTCCCCTTTTTTTAGCTAGTATAAGTAGTTAGTAAGTCCTTTTAGTAAAGGACATCTCTGGACATTACCCATTTTGGCCACAACCATGGATAGACAGGGCTTGTCCTTGAGTTTGGTTCCCTAGGGAGGTTGTTCCTATTAGTTCCTATCTGTTTAGCTAATTCCAGTAACCTTCTGCTCATTTTTCCCTGATACAAGTGACCTTAATATCTACTGATTTCCAAGCCTTAAAGGGTGATCCTATCAATTGGTATCAGAGCCACCTTCTTGAGCGTGGAGGTGGGCAGGCGGAAGATCAAGAATAACTTAGCCATGGAGTCATTACACACATATGAGCCTCCAATATTCAACGTAGAAGACCCCCTGGTTGGCTGAACAAGGTGGAGGAGTTTTTCACCGCCACATCTATCCCTGATTGTTTCTGGTTTCAAGCCACGGGAGAGTGTTTGGAGGGAGAAGCTTTTCGCTGGTTTGGAGAGGTGTGGATGAATTTCGGTGAGTTGCCTTGGGTTGATTTCTAGAAACTACTTTTTAAAAGGTTTGAAAAACCGGTTCAATCGGGGTTCGTTTGCTCAGTTATGAAAACAGAGGCGGAACAAGTTCAGTGGGTGGAAATAATCGAGACGGCAAGGGCTGTAGGGTTCGCGGAGGAAGTGGTCATCCAGAAACCACAATCGGAGACTGATGGGGATGATAATTCCATTGCCATAAAAAAGGGGAAGATTCGGAGGTGGCAGAAGAAGTCAAGAAAGAGAATACACGAGGAGAAAAAAAGGCAGAAAGGCAGAGACGTCAAGAGGGGGAAGTATCTTGTCATCGACAAAGTAAACTCAATGGATTTGAAGAATCCGACAAGAGAAGAAGACAGGGGAAGATCATTCGAAGGAAGAAAGAGAAAAGAAAAGGATAAGGCGGAAGAAAAAAAAGGAAAAAGTTGATAAACACCTGGTCATCGATTCGGAAGAAAGAGGGAAAATAGACAACAACCATGTTCAGCCACCAACATGTCCAATCGAGCTTCGTTCTCTAGCCGTCTGCCGAGCATCTTCCGGTGAGTAAGAAAACACTTTGTAAATAGAATCATGAAGAACACGCTGGAGGCGATGGTAGTTGGTCAAAGGTTTGGTGTAGGTATGCGGCGGAATCAGTCTGCCATTGGGCCATCTTCCCTTCTTCTTGTCAAATCCAGCTTAATTTCTACAGACCGGTCTGGAATGGGCTTAATTCTTTCAAACCGGTCCAGACCCAACCTTTTTTCTAGCAATCCAGGTTGGATTGATTTAATTCTTAACAGTTATAATCCTAACCCTAATTCCTTCCCTGTTTGTAGTAGCTGTTATCCCAACTCCACTCTCAAATTGCTCAAATCAATATTTATTCCCTATTTTACCACTATCTCATCCACATTTAACTCAACGCTTAGTATTCCCAAGCTTAATCAAACTCTCAACAGAACACAGTCTTGGGTCAATGGCTCAGTATTCAGTCAACCATCGTCACACCAAAGCGATTTGGCAGAACAGCTGGCTAGAAAAGGTTTCACAGCTGGGATAGGAACAATGATCACCCATGAAGAAATTGGAATCTACTGGGGACTAGAACTGAATTCTGAGGGAAACAGTTTGAAAGACTCAATTGCTTCAGCTCTAGTGGTGGGGGTGATCATTTGGATAATTCGGTTAACCGAAATCCAAATTATAAAAAATAAATTGGATTTCGGTTATTTCGGTTAAAAACCGAATTATCCATATTAAGACCAAAACCGAATTAACCATTATCCAAATTATCCGAAATCCAAAATTTTTTAAAAGTGAAATCCGAAATCCAAACTGAAATCCAAATTTTAGCTAGTTTGGATTTCAACTTACCAATTTAGGGTTTATGTTTGACTATTTGTCACTAAAGACTAGAATTAGAAAATAGAATATTCTTTTGTAAAGAAAATTTGGATAATTCGGTTAACCGAATTAGACAAAGTCAAAACCAAATCCAAATTATAATTAGGATAATTCGGTTAACCAAAATTTTCAATTCGGTTAAAATCCAAAAAACAAAATCGGTTAATTCAGTTTTTGGATAAATCCAAAATATCCAAACTGGATGCTCACCCCTATCTAGTGGGTGATTCGGTACATCACCACCTTGAGGACAAGGTGGTTGTCTACCGGGGAGGGAAGGATGAAGGAAGATATGGTAGGCTTGGCTTCATTATGTTACAACCAGACGGGAGTTGTCGGGCCCCGAACACCAACGGTGTCACTAGTAGAGACCGAATCAAGACAAAATAATCACCTATTTTTTTAGGCATCACCTTGGGGACAAGGTGGCTGTTAACCGGGAAGGAATGATAGAACCAAACAAGGGAGTGGGGACCAACCACCTATTCTATATCAGTGCAGGCACCACCATAAGAGGGGAACGTACCAGCTGACTAGAGAATCACAGAAGTGGGAACAATTCCATAGACTGTTAGGATGTTTATCTGCGTTTCTCTTTTGTTTTTTCCTCTTTTTTTAGCTAGTATAAGTAGTATGCCCTTTTAGTAAAGGACATCTCTGGACATTACCCATTTGGCCACAACCGTGGATAGGCAGGGCATGTCCCTAAGTTTGGCTCGCTTGGGAGATTGTTCCTATTAGTTCCTATTTGTTTAGCTAATTCCAGTTACCTTTTGCTCATTTTTCCCTAATACAAGTGACCTTAATATCTACTGATTTCCAAGCCTAAAAGGGTGATCCCATCATTTTCGCTCAATTTAGGAGATGCTTAAACGCTGTTTGTAGTTGACGAAACTTTACAAGGACAATGTTAAAGTGTTATTTCGCACCTATGTCAAATCTTAAGTTTTGTAAGCTCACATGTGACTTGTGAGACCCAATGAAACATGTGTTTTAGTAAGTTTTTTTGCGGTTTCTGGTGCAAATTGGTCACATGTGAGCTTACTTTGAATGTGTTTTCATTGTGTCTCTCTGGTCACATGTGAGCTTACGAACTTGGGATTTGACATAGGTCCGAAAAATAACACTTTAACGTTGTTTATGTAAAGTTTCATTAACTATGGACATCACTTAAACATTATCTAAATTGAACAAAAATTAGAGAAAAATAACTTGCGCCAGAAACCGCAAAAAAAGTTTATTCTGAACTTGTTTTCATTGGGTTGCACAGGTCACTCCTGAGCTTAAAAAACTTGGGATTTGGCATAGGTCCAAAAAGTAACACTTTAGCATCATCAACGTAAAGTTTGGTAAACTACAAACAGCATTTAAACATCTCCTAAATTGAACAAAAAATTGAAGAAAACCAACTTGGATGGAAGGTGTCAAACGCAAAACGGAGAAAACCACATGGGTGGGGAATCTAATTAATCAAACCTTGTAGGTGCGGGATGTAATTACGTCGAACGTCATGGGTGAGGGATGTAACCTTCCCTATATTATATATATCTACTTGACCTGCTTGTGGGTATTGAACTGTCTTCTGGACGATGAGGAATGCTCTATTGCTATTTTATTCATCATACTGGTGTAATTCAACTTGAACTAATTGCGGTGCCTATCTTCTTTTGCCAGGTGGTTGCAATAACTGTTTTCTCCTTGCTAGTTGTTGCATTCTACATCTTCCTTGTCCCTTTCATAGGAGGTCAAATATGGGAGTACATCTTAATTGGGATTTATTCGCCCGTGGTATGTAAACCTCATCTCACTTGCTCATTAATCTATAAAATTCATGCAATTCGAATAAATTTGCTCCACCATTTTTTGTCTAATTTACTAAATTAAACTTGCAAATATCTTTGACTGTTGAATAATGATATTTGTTCTTGGTATAGCGGTGTATCCTATGAAACATTTGGACATAATAGATGTAAGGGACTACCTCAAAGCTGATTTAAAGGAAATACTATGGCTATGATGTTATATTTTTATATTCTACTGGATAGTGACTACTGTAAATTGACGCAATATGAGAGTAGATTGAACTGATGTCCTGGAACTTGCTATTCTTTGCCAATGTTCAACATATAAAATTTAGGCTGCCTTCAAGACCAAATTTTTTCTAATAGCATTTCTTTCTACAAGTCTCAAGTGTCCGGGCATTAGACCGTTCTGTGTGTGCCTCTTATGTTAAGTAATGTGGCTACACACAACAATATAAGGAAACCTCATCATATGTGATAGTACATTCCTGTCGTGTTATTTTGTTGAGGCTATGAATTTTGATGAGAGAACATTTAAAATAGGGTTTGCTGGTGTTGTGCAAAATAGTGGTGAAACTAAATTGCTAACTATGAGCAGTGAACCCAATCATTGTAGTACAACAAGGTCGTATCCACAGAGATTTCGTAACTGTCTAGCTAATTATAAGCTTAGTAAATGTGTAAGAGGATATATATAAAAGTGCATAAATGTAAATTAGGGGTTTTGGGTTTTTGGGTTGTAATTAGAGAAATAAAGAAAAGCAATAAACACTAAACTAACTATCTAGGATAGGTGTAGCCCGGGATGGATATTTGCACCCGTCCTCCCCTTACTACCGATTGTCAAACCTCGAACTCATAGCTAAACCACGGGAACGCTTAATTAATTAGCAACCTAATCTAGGCCTACTAATCCTAACCAATTTAATCGAGACTTCTCATTCAGCTAAGCCCCGGGTCAATCGATAGCACTAAGCTCAAGTTCCACTAAGGTTGCAATGTAGTCTAATCTCAAAATTATCGAAATCAGAGTACACCGTTTTAGTCTCTAACAGTTTAGGTTTCTATCTCTGAATAACATTTTGATAGAATCCCACAATAATGCTAAACTAATCGGTAGGTCAAACCAACCAATTTAACACATAGAAGACAAATTGAGCAAAACCCTTAACAAATCCCCAAATCATGAGCAACAAGTTTAGAAGTCATAAACACTCAATAATCATCTTCATTAAGCTCAAAGACTAAAATAAAACCATAAATGAGTTCAAGAATCTACAATGGAGTTTAGGGATTTTGGGACAAAATCCCCAATCCCTAGCTACAAATGATTCTACACAGCCATAGGAGAGAAAATAAACGAGCAAGGGATAGAAGTAGCCATTAATAGCTTGGAAGGAGGTGAGCTTCTCTTCTCTTCTCCTCCTTCTCTTCTCTTCTTCTTCTTCTTCTCTCTCTCTCCTCTTCTTTTCTCCTTTAGAATCGCCCTTCCTCTCTGTTTTTGGGGCGGAACTCGACTGAATGAAGAATGGGGAAGTTTTCCCTAAAATTCCCCATTTTAAAGCGCAGATCTGGGCTAATTTTCGACCCAACCGACCCACCCTGGGTCGGTCCTGTGGGTCGGTCGCGTCCAGAAGCAATTTCGGGGCCGAAAACGCGTTTTTTTAAGTCCGACCGACCCAACGACCGACCCAGACCTATGGGTCGGTCGATTCCAGTAGCTCGGGGATAAAAATCGCGTCTTTTTAAGTCCGACCGACCGACCCACCGACGATGCCAGTAGGCTAACTTTGAAATGCTGTATCTTCTTCGTTGAAGCTCCGATTTTGGATCCGTTTGCGTCCACGCGTTCCTCTCTTCGTCTACTTTACTCCTAGCTATGTTACTCCTCCTGTTTAAACAATAAATGTGTAAAACACCAATGAAACACAAGACTAGAGGAAAACAAGCTAGAGTGAAGAAATAAGCATGAAAAGTGTTGATTAAACATATGAAATACACCCCTAAAACATGCTCATTTGGACACTCATCACACCCCCACACTTACCTTTTTGATTGTCCTCAAGCAAAACCAAGCACCCATGCAAGTAAGGATTGCTCAAGACTAACAAACACTAACATGAATTGTAGGATAAAAGAAGAAGCAAAAAGTGATTAAAACCTTTAAGGAGTGTGAACCATCTCTTAGTGGTGGCATGGGTGTGCTTAGGGCAAAACAAAATCTAGAGTTTCGGGGTATGATCCAAAGTGCTTCAAAGTTCTAAAGATTAGGTGACTTGGAGACTTTTACCATGTCCAACTTCTCTCAAGAATGGGCATTGAGAAGAAAACAAAAGGAAAAATAGATTTATGCATTTGTTTCACTTTTACATAAGAGATGAGAAGATAAAATTTTGGCATCAAGCCTTTGCATTTAAGAACACTCAACTCTCATTGTTGGTTAACAATGGCGTCTCACAAGTCCCTTGAAGGATTTTCACAAAGAAGCACCCCTTAGCAATCCCTAAGAAAGAAGACAAAAGGAACCCCAAAGCAATAAAAATCCAACCATATAAGATCACTTGGCCACACCGCATGTAAAATGCTCCTCAAAAGCAATCAAAATGAAAAATGTAAGCATTTATCCCACAATTCATAACAGTATTTGTTCTTAATGAGAACAACTCACAACACAAGGGTCCAAGTTTTTTATTTTGGACAATCGCAAGATAAGCATGAAGTATTAAGCATTAAGCACACAATTCACCGAAAGGTCACTCCCCCACACTTAAATTGAACAATGTCTCCCCATTGTTCACCAATCAAAACCGGGGAAGGTTCCAGAAGACCTTTGCGGGAAGCAGACAAAAGGAAAATCACACGGAACACAAACAAACAGTATAGCACAGAAGCTATCCCCAGATTTGCAGATTCAAAATTAGAGAAGAGAGAACAAAAACTAAAAGGAACTAGTACTCCCCTGAGATTGCTATTGCTATCAGTTTGTAGAACTCCCCCACACTTGAGCTTCAGCCTCAAGTAGCGTAGCTTGATTGCGGTGTGGACTGGAAGTTGCACCCGCATAAAACACTAGAAGCAACCAAACTACAACTGGAGTTAAGGGTTAGCAAAAACAAAACCAAAGGAGAACGAAAACAAAAACAAGAAATAAAAATAGTGGAGTCATTGTGTGCAAGTAATAAAGGAGGGGTGAAATGAGTACTCCCCGATAAGATGTGGATAGAAGATAGGGTGCCCGCACACTTGCTAGTGGGAGGGGTCGTTGAGGTGCTACCTTCAATCGTTGGAGATGAAGGTCCTCTAGGAAAATTTCGCCAGAGGTTCCTTTGTAATTGTTCCTAATTCCATCCCTTTTTCAGAGGGGCTCACCTGTTGCCAAAATATTCACAACACAGATGCCACCAATTGGGCGCAAAAGGGCAAGTCCGAAGAATGCCAAAATAGCTCATTATTGAAAACAATGCAAAATCTAAACTAGCAAAATTTAAAAGACAAGACACGAAATGAAATCCGGGTTGCCTCCCGGTAAGCGGCCCTTCTTTAAGGTCTTTGGCTAGACCATACCACCGTGAAGTCATCCGGGATCGAATATGAACGTTGAAGTCGGCTTCAACGGGTGGGTTGGGTGGGCATCATCTAGCAATGAAGAACTGTTGACAGACCTACTGAACAGGCACCATAACTCTAGGAAATAGTGCATTTATTATTCTGTAATTAATTAGATTCTTATGTCTGTCCAGCATGTAATTAATTGTATTTAATTGTATCTGTTCAATTATTTATGTTTCCTAGACAGACACTTCTAGGTGTCTCTTCCTTTAGGTTATCTAGATCCTTCCTAAGATGCCTATAAATATAGGGCTGTATATCTCCTTTCAGATCATCAAACACTGAATAAACTCACAGTAAACTACATGGTATCAGAGCTCAAACCTGCTCCTTTCTCTCCCTCTGGCTGCCGCCAGTTTCTTCAACCCTAACCCTAAACACTGCAACCTCTTCTTTAATTTCTGGTTGCGCTTCCAGCTCTAAATCTCCAGCACCAAACCTTTTTTTTTCTGGGTATCTTTGCCCTATCTTAGTGTTCCTTTCTTCTGCGGTGCTCTCAGCTCACCTCTCCCTAGTGCATCTTCAATCTTCTTGCACTAGCTCATTCTTCTAGGTGTCTCCACCTTCTCTTCATTAATCCAGTGTGAGTCTCTCCACCAAGGATTTTTTTTTTCTTTAAAAGAAAAAAAATGTCTAAGGAAGATACTTCAAATTCTGCATCAAGTCACCCAGACCACTCCATTGTAAGTGCTGTTGTTGCTGCTGCTTCCGCCCTCAAACACCAGAAGTTCGACCTACCCCCAGTCCATTCATCCTATCGTTTTAATGGATCAAATTATCTTGGTTGGTCTAAACTGGTGAACACTCTTCTCCGTGGCAAAGACCTTGATGACCACCTTACAAAATCAAAGCCAGCAGAAGGGGACAATGATGCTGAGTGGCAGAAAATCAACGCCAATATTCGTGCCTGGTTATGGGACTCCATGGACCCAAATATTAGTAGCACGTGTCTTTATCTAGACACTGCAAAAGAAATTTGGGATTTCATACAACAATCCTACTCTTCAGCCAAAGACGGTGCCTTTGTCTATGATTTATGGCTTCAAACCATAACTCTCAAGCAAGGTACTCGATCTGTCACTGAATATGCTACTGATCTCCAGCGGCGGTGGTCCGAACTTGATCAGTATCAAACCTTTACTTGGTCATGTGCTGCTGATGCCACTCAACACAAAAAATACCTGAATCAGCAGCGCTTGTACTGCTTCTTATCTGGTCTAAATCCGGAATACGATCAGGTTCGTGCTCAAATCCTTAACAGCACTCCTCTTCCTGCTCTACCCTCTGCTATAGCTACTGTAAAGCATGAAGAGAGCAGACGCAACATCATGTTGGACAATAAGACAGTGGACAACACAGCTCTGGCTGCTAAAACAGTTTCTACGAATACAACACCCAAAGGAAAAGAAGGAAGATGGTGTGATCATTGTAAGCGGTCTAATCACAACATTGACCAATGCTGGAAGTTGTATCCTCATCTACAGAGAAGCAAAAAGGGTCAAGAAAAACGTGGTCCTGGTGCTGGACGCGCTAATTCCGCTTCTTCTACACATGGCAACTCTGCCACACCCTGATCCATATCTCAAGAAGAAATCCAGCAACTTAGAGCTATGTTGCAATCGTTTCAGACCCCTAATGATTCTGGTCATTGCTCTCTTGCTCTTCAAGGTAAACCCTCTACAAATTTTTGTCTTAATGCTTCAGAACAGTCTCCACATTCAGATTGGATCTTGGATTCAGGTGCTACCTCACATATGACCTCAACCTCATCTTTACTTACACACTATTATCCTTGTTCCACTAATGACAATATTACTACTGCTAATGGCACGTCTACACGTGTTGCTGGACACGGCAATGTCATACTTTCTGACCGACTACATTTGAAAAATACCTTACATGTTCCTAGACTTGCCATGAACCTTGCATCTATCCACAAATTGACTACTGACCTCAAATGTGTTGCTATTTTCTTTCCTTCTTGGTGTATTTTACAGGATCTGCACACGGGGAAGATGATTGGAACTGCTAAGCAACGGGATGGACTATACTACCTTGATATACCTGCTGCCTTGAATTCCTCATCTAAAGCCCTTGCTTCAACCACTACTAATACCAATACTATTTGGCTTCATCATAAACGCTTTGGGCATCCTTCATTTCATGTACTAAAAATCATGTTCCCACACCTTTTTAATGGTATTGATGTTTCAAATTTTCAATATGATGTGTGTGAATTTGCTAAACACTCTTGTGTGTCTTTCCCTCAAAGTAATACCATGAGTCATTCTCCCTTTGATCTCATTCACAGCGATGTTTGGGGACCTTCTCCGATTGCTAATATTTCTGGAGCTCGTTGGTATATTACCTTTATTGATGATTGTACTCGCTTTATGTGGGTCTTTCTCATGAAAAACAAAAGTGATGTGAGCTCAATTATTCCCACCTTCTGCAACATGATTCACACCCAATTCTCCACCACTATAAAACGTTTTCGCACTGATAATGCTACCGATTATTTCAACCAAGTTGTTAACTCTTTCTTTCTCTCTAAAGGTATCATTCATGAATCTTCCTGCCCATACACTCCACAACAAAATAGCACGGCTGAAAGAAAAAATCGTCATCTGCTTGAAATGAGTCGTGCTTTACTCTTCCATTCAAATACTCCTAAACACTATTGGGGTGAAGCTACACTAACTGCATGTCATCTCATCAACAAATTGCCCACTCGCATTCTTAAAAATAAATCCCCACATGAGTGCCTTCGTCAATTTTTTCCCACTCACAAAATCTCTTCTGATCTAAACTTACGGGTTTTTGGGTGCACTGCTTTTGTTCATATTCCCACTCCTCATAGGGGAAAATTGGATCCACGCTCTACTAAATGTATCTTTCTAGGATATTCTCCTACTCAAAAAGGATACAAATGCTACAATCCCACTACAAAAAGGAGTTACATAACTTTTGAGCTTTAATAATTTTTCTTCTTCTCATGCCTTGTTTGTTCAAAGCTTGAATGAAATCCAAATTCCAAAATCTGTTTCTGAAGCATTGGCCAAGAAAGAGTGGAGGGATGCTATGCAAGAGGAAATCAGAGCTCTTGAAAAGAATCATACATGGGTTGTTGTATCAAAACCACAAGGAAAGCATGTTGTTGATTGCAGGTGGATCTTTACTGTTAAATACAATGCTGACGGATCTCTAGAGCGGTACAAAGCTCGACTTGTGGCTAAAGGGTACACCCAGACATATGGGATTGATTATCAGGAGACATTCGCTCCTGTGGCTAAGCTCAACACTGTTCGCATCCTATTATCCTTGGCATCACACTTTGATTGGCCTCTATTACAGTTTGACGTCAAGAATGCCTTTCTCCATGGTGACCTGCATGATGAGATCTATATGCGAATCCCTCCAGGCTTTAATGGTGAGTATACCTCTACCAAAGTATGTCGACTAAAAAAGGCTCTCTATGGCCTCAAACAGTCCCCTCGAGCTTGGTTTGACCGATTCACCAAAGTTGTTCGAGCTGCTGGTTATAGACAAAGTCAGGGTGATCATACGTTGTTTTTCAAACACTCTCACCCAGGGGGAGTCACTATCCTTCTTGTCTACGTTGATGACATCATTGTTACCGGTAATGATTCTATAGAGAGACAACGTCTAGAAAAGCAGCTCAAGTCACAATTTGAGATGAAATCTCTTGGCTCTCTCAAATATTTCCTTGGAATTGAAGTTGCCCGCTCATCTCAAGGCATCTTTATCAGCCAACAAAAGTATATCACAGACCTTTTGAGTCAGACAGGCAAGAGTGGGTGTCGACCAGCTTCCTCACCGATGGATCCCAATCATAAGCTTGGCAACGCTCACGATGAGCCTAAAGTTGATTCATCTATGTATCAGCGTTTATGTGGTAAGTTGATATATCTTTCGCATACTAGACCTGATATTTCCTATGCGGTGAGTGTCCTAAGTCAGTTCATGCATGACCCAAGAAAACCGCATCTAGAAGCTGCCTATAGGGTTCTACACTACTTAAAGGGGACTCCAGGCCAAGGGATCTTGTTCAAAAAAGGGGAACAACTAACAGTTCAAGCCTTTACTCATGCTGATTATGGTGGCTCTCTTACTGACCGGTGGTCTACTACAGGATTCTGTGTGTTCCTGGCAGGAAATCTCGTGACATGGAGAAGCAAAAAACAGAATGTTGTGGCTCGATCCTCAGCAGAATCTGAGCTGAGAGCTCTTGCAAACGGTCTATGTGAGCTTCTTTGGATCAGAATTATTTTATGTGATTTACGAATCAAATGGAAAGGTCCCATGGAGTTGAGATGTGACAACAAGTCTACAATCAGCATAGCCCACAATCCGGTCCAGCATGATCGAACCAAACACATTGAGATTGACAGACACTTCATCAAGGAGAAGATAGAAGGAGGTCTAATTGATCTAAGCTATATCCCTTCTGAAGAGCAGATTGCTGACGTGTTTACCAAACCTCTCCATAGTCCCAGATTCCATAATCTTATCTTCAAGCTGGGCATGAAAGACATTTACAAACCCAGCTTGAGGGGGAGTGTTGACAGACCTACTGAACAGGCACCATTAGTCTAGGAAATAGTGCATTTATTATTTCTGTAATTAATTAGGTTCTTATGTCTGTCTAGCATGTAATTAATTGTATCTGTTCAATTATTTATGTTTCCTAGACAGACACTTCTAGCTGTCTCTTCCTTTAGGTTATCTAGATCCTTCCTAAGATGCCTATAAATATAGGGCTGTATATCTCCTTTCAGATCATCAAACAATGAATAAACTCACAGTAAACTACAGATACGTTTCGAGAAGTATCACTCTCCCAAGTCTCAGTGAGACCTTCTTTATTAAACTCCAGAATGATTTACAATCTAAGAAGCTCCCCTTAAGTAGGTTGCTAATCCCAACTTGACAGTAACACATTACTAAACTGCCCCTGAAATACAAACTAATGACACACCCTAACATAATATGCTAATAATGTCAAACTTGCCCAAACATCTTATCAACTAGGGACTTATCAACATGGGAATTACAGTAACACCCTCACCTGCTCACGAGCATCATCACTAGCAGATGTAAGAAGCTCCACAAACTTGGGAATAGCACCATGCTCAATCACAACTCTTGTGTGCTCAGAAGATCTAGATGCCACATTGCTCAGGACCCATGCAGCTTCAAACTGCATAACACATACATTAGAGTATCATGCATCCCAATATTATAAGACATTTGTATGAACCCAACAGCAAAATGCAACGCCGAAGTAAAATGTATAGACCTGTAATTGAGGTAGATCAGGCCTTCCAAGAAAGTCCACAAGCCTTGAAACTACTTTGGCCTTGACAACCTCATCAATAGGAAGACATTGTTCTAACACAATTGATAAGATAAATGAGTCAATTAACCATAATTTACTTCTCACAATACAGTGAGAACCCGACACATACCCATAGATAAAAGCTTTCCAAGATGAGTAGTCACATCAGGTTGAGTAGAAGGATGTTCAGACCATAATCCTTCAGCCAATAGCGGAATGCTCTCCAGTTGTTAACGTAAAAAAACAAACATGCAAATCATAAAACTTGAGAGTCATTTATCCTAATGCAAGAAAACATCTGATGACGATGATTAACAAAGATAAGAAACCATGATCAAATACCAAGAATAAGAAAACGTGAGAAGATTAACAAAAAAAGAGTAACTCTACAAGACAGAGGATCTAAAGTAAAACAATGTAACGTCTTATGCAACCTGTCTAGCACCATCAAACAAAAAGCAATAGCTAAATATAACTACAACAGAAAGCAGTTGGAGACAACTGGATTTTGTATCAGAACTTCTAATAGTTCAAGAATTAAGGCTCGGGAAGGAGGTAACTGGTCAAACAAACATGAACCACAGTAAATGTGAATAAGGAGTAAACTAATCCCAATTCTTACAATAGCCAAGACCAATATTGGATTACGTTGCTGCAAAACTCCATATAATTTAGAAGTTCAGCACAATCAAACATTCTTTTCCCATTTTGCCTTCCAATAGTAATCAAATCCAAGAACCTAGAGTGGCTGCATCTGTTTACTCAGAACTACTACCTGAGCCCTAGAATTACAGTTTATTATCTTTTGTTCATGTTTTTCCCTTATCATATACCTTATTTATATCATCCTTTGTGTTATTAGAGCACAATCTGATTAATACCAAGTTCAGAACACTGCTCCCCCAAACCCCTCTCCCTAACCTGCAACTGATTTAATAAATCAGCTTTGCGCCTTTCGCTCAACACGATCAACTGCGTTTCCATAAAGCTTACTCTTGTTAACTTACAGAGTGACACATATGCCTTTTGCTGTGGCTAGTTAAAGTTTCAACCACTTACAAATGGACACATGTCTAGTGTATGATTTCTAAAGCCTCCAGCGAACGGGCCTGTACAAATTCAGCGGGCACAAAGAATTCAACCAAGCAGCATAATTCACCTTCGATCACATATCACCCCAATGAGAATCAATCACCAACAAATCAAAACATAAGCGGGGGGTTTAGATACGGACCACGGTGTACAGGGAAGCGTCATTGTAATGAGTTTGCTGAGGCACTTGTTGAGAATAGAGTAGCAAACCCACTCTACGCTTTTTTAAGAGACTGTCCTCTCTCTTGCGCTTCCTGATCGCAACCATATTTTCCTCCCTCCACCTCCTTGCATCGTCGGCGTTCACTCCCTTCTTATACGCCTTCCGGCGAATCTCAGACGGGGGACTCGGCCGCAGCATGGTTCTCGAACGGTTCCACGCCTTCACGCCGTCTCCCACTCTATCTCGCCTACTCCTGCGACCGCCAAAGGTCGGGATCAGAAGATAAACAGTAAAAGAGGGTCAATTCGCACAGTAAAATTACAATATACTGTATACCAAAACGTAATTAAATGATATTCAAATCGAGTATTTTTTTTTTTTTGAAACAAAAATCGAGTAGGAAGTGGAGGAGGAGAGAAATTTGTTTTTTAAGGTTTGAATAATTTTTTTTTGAAGGGGGAGCAAGGGGATGGAGGCAATAATAATAAAGGTGACAGATGCGGTTGTACATAAATGATACTAATTTCGACGAGAACTTATGTGGGGCACTATCATACTCTCTCCGTCCTGAATTGACCGTCTTGTTTATTTTATGACATGTTTTTTCATTTTAATATTAAGCATATAAGATAAAGTTATTTTATAAAATTAAATTTTGTAATATATAGTTTATCATGTAAGGAATCATATGCAAAACTTAAATTTTTAAAATTATTTTATCTTATATGTTAAAAATTGAAGTCAAACGACATGTCCAAATAGTAAACAAGACGGTCAATTCAGGACGGAGGGAGTATGTACTTTTTATGTTTTTTCATAATTTAAGTTTGATTTGGGTATAAATACAGAACAAATT
Source organism: Limonium bicolor (assembly GCA_023374045.1). Lineage (NCBI taxonomy): Eukaryota > Viridiplantae > Streptophyta > Magnoliopsida > Caryophyllales > Plumbaginaceae > Limonium > Limonium bicolor. The sequence continues at coordinate 290,608,576 of CM041777.1, forward strand.
TAGGTATTATACAGTTAGAAAAGGTGAAAATGGAAAACCGGGAATCAGGTGCCCGACAAAACACCGCCGGCGGCATTGACGAGCATCTTTTCTTACTGATGCTGACGGGCACCGCTCCTTGTTGAAGGCGACGCCTGGGGACCGACGGTCGTTTGAGAAGGTCGATCTTTAAAATGCTCTACCTTCGTCATTCTAGCCTTGATTTTGGATCTGTTTGTGCCTACGCGTTTCTCTTTACGTCTACTTCGTGTCATTACATTTCAAAGATAATTTACTTGATATTTCTGGGTTTGTTGTTTAAGTACGCACTTTTACAATTTACGTAGTTAGTACTGCAAGCATTAGTTGACCATACGTTATTATTATTTATCTGTAGTTAGGGTGAGAATGATGGTGGATTTGATGATGAAGAAGTGAGCATAGACACATGTCATCTTTTTAGTACGAACCAAATATTTGCGGATAGAGAAGAGGTTGCTGTCTATGTGATATGCGTTGCCGAGAATAACAACATTTATGTAATCAGGCAAACTGTTAGGGATGATGGTGAACAACGTTATTATTTTATGGTGCCTAATTTTTAGAAAGAGTATTAGCTATATTTTAGCATCATTTATTTAGATGAAGGGTAATATAATTAACCATTGTATTCTTATCTGATTATTTAGTCGTTGTCTTCTTATCTAATTAATTAGTTGTTGCTAGATTTTAGGTAACAATTATTGTTACTCTACTAGCTAGTATTTTAGTTTTCACTATAAATACCCACGTAACTCAGCAAAATAAAATCACTTCATCCAATTCTCTATAATATTTTTTATTGCAGTGAATATTTGCAACCCTTTATTTTCTACATTGTGGCTTCACAACCAGATCTTATCTCTTTTTCCTTTATCCAAATTATGCTAAATTAGTAGCAATTATAGCAAAATAGTTTCCGGGTGATTATCCTTCTGCGTACACAAACCTAAAAAAACGTTTAGCCTCCACATACGATTCCTCATTATTCTCTATAGTGTATTACTTGTTGCCCGTTGCACTCACTCGTGAGTTGTTAGTAGAAAGAGAGCAAAAATGAATGATCTTCACGTTGTCGACGAAATCAAGAAGTTTAACAATCAGAATTAAAATTCTTGGTCTACTTGCATGATGTCATATCTGCAGGGACACGATTTGTGGGAGGTTATAAAGGGAAGTGAAGTGCAACTGTAACACCCCTACCGCTAATCCTTTGCTTACCGTCTAATCGTCCCGTTCGTCTTAGCACTCGCAGCGGAAACTACTACTACGGCGGGTGATACAACGCCGCTAACCACCCATACGGCTAGCAAGGCTTACACTACAATACTTACAGTCACGGTCTGATGTCTAAGCAATACCGAACTACTAAATTACTTACCGAATACAAAATACCATGTGCTTACATTAATGGATTACCGAGTACTAAAGTAAGTTAATTACATCCCTTTCAAGTCTACCAAAAATAATGAGTTTCTACCAACCTACTCATCTATACCAATCCACCATCCTTTCATTATCCAAACGGGTGTACCCCATGGTACACCGGCTAACAAAAAGGCCTAAAGCCGTGTACTACTTGGTACACCTTTCACAATTCATTAATTACATCCAAAAGAAACTATCACTCTAGCATTACCGTCTTCATCCTTCACGAGTACCTGAAATATTAAAAATGGTGCCCCAAGGGGCTCAGCAAAAAGCTGCATATAAACTTCGCATATACCGCGTGCTAACAAGGGCACGCCGACTATTTAAGGTCAACTGGACATGCGGTTCATTATTATCATACATACATGCTTTACATACATCATACATTCATACACATGGCAATACTCAAGTCAAACAGCAATACAGTATCAATCACAAGCCTTACCTTCACAAGGGTTAGCCAAATTACACATCCGGGTTAATCGGATGCTTATTACTCTTTTATTCATTACACAATACTTATACATTCACATTCATACTTTACTTACTTACTTTGTCATACTCATTTACTTACTCTTACTTACTTACTCTTACTCATGTTAAGTCGGAATGACCTCTGGGCAGTGACTACACCGTTCCACCACCAGGCTTTAGGTGACTCACTAATCCAGGATGCTACCCATTTAAGGGGTTTGGGCCGTGGAAAAGTTTAAGAGTCAGGAGTTGGATTCAACCTCTTGTGTCTCCGCCTCCTCACGCGTGGCCGAAACTATATCGGACTTCTACTCATTCCAACTTAATTACCAATTTATTAAGTTAGATTGGTTAGCTTGTTAGGAATCAGTTAGAAGTCCAATCAAAATAGCATTCGGTCACAACATAATACATCAAGCATATACACATTCATATTCATCCATACATTTCATGAATTATACAAACTATGATTTAAAGACAACATTCAACAAGATACAACACTACATATTCACAAGTAAGCATAATAACTCCGATTCGTGCATTTATCTTATTTGGTGATCAATTAGCACACAACACACAAATCAGAGTAACCAAGGTAGCATACGGGGCATGAGAAGTTCATACCGTTCACCGTTGTACTTGTAACCGACTTTCCTTCGGTGTTCACAATCCAAGTCCTATGACATACATGGAGTAGTATGGTTAATGACTTATTATTATTCTATTACCTTATTCCATTACCATTCCTTATGTATACTTACTAGTTCTTACATGTTACAAGTGGTTATGAACCTACTTCATACTTTAAGTTTACTTTCTCACTTATGTATATTTCTTCTTATTATTCTTACTCACAATGGTTTACTTCTATACATATATATATGTGTGTATGTACATATATATACATACATATGATTACTATAGTTAACATTTTTTTTTGTAAGTTTGGGCCGACCGACCCACCGACCGACCCAACCCCTTGGGTCGATCCATTCCAGTAAGTTTTCCGTTCTCTGAAATTCTCCCGACCGACCCAAGACTATTCCGACCGACCCATGCACCTCTGGGTCGGTCCATTCCAGAAAGTTTTCGTCCTCAAAATTCTATCCGACCGACCCACGGCCTTCTTGGTCGGTTGAAGTCAGAAACTTCGTTCCAGTGATTTTTAAGCTCCGACCAACCCACGACCGACTCACGGCTCCTGGGTCGGTCCATTCCAGAAGGTTTTAGTTACGTTATTTATGCCCCGACCGACCCACCGACCGATCCAACCTCTGGGTCGGTCGGTAGCAGAATTCACATACAGACTTTGTTTTTGCTTTCTCTTCTTACCCATTTCTTCCCCAATCTTCCTATATATATCCTAACATGTTTTAGTACTCATTAGACCCTCTATACTTATCTAAATCCATCACTAACTCATTACTTCCTTTCTTCATCAATTCACACACTTGTTTTCTAAATCTTCATTTCCGCACTCAAGTAGTTTCTTCCTAGGTTAGTTATGCTACAGATTTTGATCCTCACTTTCTCCATCAATAGCTACCTCTTAAAATGTCATTTCTAAAGCTTATAATGCACTCACCATCTCCCCTAACCTACCCACTAACTAGTTCAACCTAAAATCTGTTGTAAAGGTATATTTTCTCACCTAGTTAAACTATTAAGTTCTCTAGTTTCTAGGTAAATTTTGCCATAATCTCCCCTATATTTTCTACCTTCTCATCACATGTTTTAGCTCACAAGCATTACTCATTTCACCTGTTTATTAATCTCAACAATATACAAACTCTTCAACACAATTCTAAACATTAAACACTCATTAAAATTCTGCACACAACATCCAATTCCCTCTAGGTTTCAACAAGTTTTTAAATGTCTTTTAAGCTTCAAAACAGTTTGGATTCTCTTACACATTACACTACTACTCAATACCATCTCTACTATACACATTTACACTACTAAAATCTGTTACATTAAACCTTACAAAACTACACAAAGGAATGCAATTTACCTTGTTCTTCTTCTAGTTCTTCCTTCTTCTTCTTCTTTCTTTCCTCTTTCTTTTCTCTTCCTCTCTTCCCACCGGTTATGAATATTCAGTCTCTAAAGCTACAGCCCATTAACATACACCACCATTTCAATACAACTAACCCTTACTACATTAATGCTTTTAAGGTAAGTTTCTAGGGTTTAAGAATTTATTACCTTGCAAAGGAGTAGATGAAGCTTAGGATAGCTCAAGAACAAAATTCATACTCCACCAAAGAAGCCAAAAGCGGCTAGAGTACAAAGAACCAAACAAGGGTTTAGTTTAAATTTCGTTTTGCCCACAAGGGCTAGAAAAAGGTAAGCTTTCAAGACTATTTTTACCTAAAAATGACAAGGAGAAGGAGGTGGTTCTAATGGTGGTCTTGAAGCTCCAAATGCAGCACACCCATGGAGATGAAGTTGCTTGTTTTCGGATTTTGAAAAGAGGGAAATATTCCCCTTGATGAGAGGAAGACAATGGTGTAGTTTTTGTAATTTTTGGAGAAGGTTTGGACACTTAACAAGAGGAGAGAAGTGGAGGTTTTTGTGTTGGTGTTCAAATCTCCATTGTTGTCGCCAGGAAGGAGGAGGAAAACAGAGTGTGAGTGAGGGGGATGGGTGCTGTACGTGAGTGAGGATAGGAGGGAGTAGGAGAGAGAGTGAGTATAAGTAAAAGGGTTACTTTTTGCTTTTTAATTGTTTTGTCTTTTGCAAATAAGGAGAATTAAGAGAGTGTGTGAGAGAGGGAGGGGAACCGGCTGCTACAGCACACACACACACACACTTTACATTTTTATTTCAATAGTGGACATACTAGTTTGGGTTATTTATGCTTTTACCCCACAACTTCTCGTTTTTGACAGTTTTTACTATTTTCTCATTTTATTGATTTTATTGGTTCTAAACCTTCACTAATATTTATTAATGACCATTTGGTTGACCAAAATTTTTACGAGTCTATTTGACCCGCTTAAAAACGTGTTTTCCCGGTTCCCTCGAAAAATGTGCTTTAAGGTTCGTTTGTGTTTTTCATCCGTTTTAAGGATCCGTTTTCTTCGGGATTTGTTCCCTCGTGATTATTTATGCATAATTAAGCTTCTAAAATACTTATTAGCCTAATTAATCATTATTTTTAATTACGGGGTATTTCAATCTACCCCTCTTAAGAAACTTTGCCCTCAAAGTTGCTCAAGGTTAATAGTTTGATGATTCTACTCATTAGGCAACCAATTGCCATAATGTTTCTTACTACCACCTATGAGGTGTTTACTTCTTCCACATTGCAAACATACACAAATCAAGCATCATACGAAATTCACATACACAATGCACCATTTCCATACATACCATCACACAATACACCATTGCAATCCACAATACATATTACACCAATACATTACACATCATACATACACATCCATACATTGCACATTACACGTACATACCACATACACTTTGCACTACATGTGCCATCAAAACATACTACACTACATACACCCTATGCAATGCTAACCCGAAGCAATGCAAAAGCAAAAAGGCTCTACCCCCCTTAAAAAGGGGTACCCCCCGTACCCGTATCTACTAAGTACTAGACTACCTAGTCTATGAGTAACTGTGGGTACTTCGCCTTCATGGCGTCTTCTAACTCCCATGTCGCTTCTTCGACATCATGGTTCGGCCATAGGACCTTTACCATTCGTATGGACTTATGGCGAGTGTCTCTGGTCTTTCTGTCAAGGATTCTCACAGGGGTCTCGACATATCTCATGGTTGGCTCAATAGATAAGTGCTCGGGCTCTAAGACATGAGAAGGATCAGCAATATACTTCTTGAGTTGTGACACATGAAAGACATCATGTACACGTCCCAAGTCCTCAGGTAGTGCTAACCTGTAGGCTACAGATCCAACTCTCTCGGTGATAGTGTATGGCCCTACAAACTTTCGGCTCAGCTTGCCCTTCTGGCCAAATCGAAAGACACCCTTCATAGGTGAGACGCGCAGAAACACTTGGTCGCCCATGGCGAACTCAAGGTCGCGTCGTCGCACATCCGCATAGGATTTCTGTCTATCTTGGGCTACCTTCATATTCGCTCGAATCTGCTGAACTTCAGCTTGCACTTGCTCCAGATACTCCAGTCCTATAATGACCGCTTCGCTTGACTCATCCCAACACAAAGGTGTACGGCAAGGTCTACCGTATAGAGCTTGGAAAGGCGACATCTTAATCGAAGCATGATAGCTATTATTGTAAGAAAATTCGATAAGATGAAGCTTATCTAACCAACTCCCCTGAAAGTCTAAGGCACATGCCCTAAGCATGTCCTCCAGTGTCTGGATGGTCCTTTCTGTCTGACCGTCGGTCTGAGGATGGAAGGCGGTACTCAGCTTCAATTCTGTACCCAGCGCTTCCCGTGTAGCTCTTCAGTATCTCGAAAGAAATCTGGTGTCGCGGTCAGATACTATAGTCTTCGGAACTCCGTGGTGTCTGATGATCTCCTTGTCGAACAGCTCAGCTAGCTTCACTACCTTCCAGGTGTCCTTCATCGGTATGAATCTGGCAACCTTGGTAAGGCGATCGACTACAACCCAGATCATGTTGAGTCCTCCCCTAGCAGGTGGGAGTCCTACAACAAAATCCATGGAGATATCGTGAAATTTCCACTCCGGAATTGGCATCGATTGTACCATTCCGCCCGGTCTACGATGTTCAAACTTCACCTTCTGGCATGTTAAGCATCTTAGCACATATTCTGTCACATCTGATTTCATTCCGGACCACCAGAAATACCTCTTCATGTCTTTGTACATCTTGGAGGCTCCTGGATGAACTGACAATGTAGAACTGTGTGACTCTCGCAGGATGCGATCCTTCAGCTCAGCATTGCTTCGGGGAACGCATAACCTGCCATTCAGCCGAATCAGACCATCTTCATGCAACTTAAAATCATATTTCTTCTCCTCAAATGTACCATCTGTGATCTTCTGTCTGATTTCGGTCATATAAAGGTCGCTCAACTGAGCGTCTCGCACCTCGTCAACCAAGCTAGAAGAAGCGAGTAGCGAATGGAGCGAGTGTGCTCGACGGCTCAGGGCGTCGGCTACAACGTTTGCCTTCCCTTCCTTATACTGTAGGTCGATGTCGTAATCTGAGAGGAACTCCATCCACCTTCTCTGTCTCAGGTTGAGTTCTTTCTGCATGAACACATACTGTAAGCTCTTGTGGTCGGAGTAGATGGTGATGCTTACCCCATAGAGATAGTGTCGCCATATCTTCAAGGCGAAGACAATGGCTCCTAACTCTAAGTCGTGTGTCGGGTAATTCTCCTCATGCTTTTTCAGCTGGCGGGAGGCGTAAGCTACAACCTTGCCATGCTGCATGAGTACGCATCCCATTCCCTTGCCTGATGGGTCACAGTATACCTCAAATCCCTCCGTGCCCTCTGGAAGAGTAAGGATGGGCGCTGAGGACTTTCGAGAAGTCCTTTACAAATCTCCGGTAGTAACCGGCTAGACCAAGAAAGCTCCGAATGTCGGTAACAGTCTTGGGTCTAGGCCATGATAGTATAGCTTCGATCTTTGAAGGGTCAACTGAAATGCATGTGCTCGAGATGACATGACCAAGGAATGATACCTGATCTAGCCAAAACTCGAATTTGGAGAACTTCGCATACAGCCGGTTCTCGCGCAGTGTCTCAAGTACTTTCCTCAAATGGATTTCATGCTCCTCTACTGATTTTGAGTACACAAGGATGTCGTCGATGAAGACAACAACTGAAGTGTCTAACTGCTCACTGAATAGTCGATTCATGAGGTCCATGAATTTAGCTGGTGCATTTGACAAACCGAATGGCATGACTGTGAATTTGTAGTGGCCATATCTGGTACAGAATGTCTTCTCTATGTCTTGCTCTCTGATAGCAATCTGATGATACCTAGAACGGAGGTCAATCTTCGAGAAGACTGAAGCTCCTTTCAGCTGGTCGAATAGGTCGTCGATACGTGGCAATGGGTATTTATTTTTGACTATGACCGCATTCAGCTCGCGGTAGTCAATACAAAGTTGGAGACTACCATCCTTCTTCTTCATGAAGAGGACCGGTGCTCCCAGGGTGATACGCTCGGGCGTATAAACCCTTTGTCAAGTAACTCGCGCAACTGCTCCTTCAGCTCTGTCATTCAGCAGGTGCCATACGGTACGGTGCCCTAGCAATGGGACCGGTACCAGGCAAGAGGTCAATATCGAATTCCACTGCTCTCTGAGGTGGCATACCAGGTAGCTCCTTAGGGAATACATCAGGGAATTTAGATACAACTGGTACTTCATCACTAAACTCTGGATCTCTCTCCAGGTCTTATACATAACACAAATACACTTCTTTGCCCTTTCTGAGCTCCCGGTACATAGCCATAGCTGAGATGACTGTGGTTGAAGGCTCTCTCGGTCTCTGGCGGTAAGATACTGTAACCCCAGAAGGACTCTTGAGCAACAGTCTATGCTCGGCGCAGAGGATTCGCCCCTTGTGCCGCTCCAACCAATTCATCCCGACTATCAAGTCGAATCCTAATCCATTAAATTCGATGAAGGAGATGGGAAACGCTTCGCCTTTGATTTGAATCGTGGCTGATTTGTAGTATTTGGTACACTGTATTCGCTCCTTTGATGGGAGAGTAACCAAGAAGTTCGGTAGCTCATCCGCATCTAGCCCTAACCTCTTCACAAAAGATGGTGATACAAAGGTGTGAGAGGCGCCGGAGTCGAATAACACTGTGGCTTCAATGCCGTTCACTGGGAAGGTTCCCGTTAGAATGGTGCCGCTTTTGTCGGCTTGTGCTTCGGTGAGGATACTCAGGTTACCTTCGGTACCGAGTCCACAACCTATTGGATTCACAAGTGGTTAAGTAATGATGGTGGACACAAGTGGAATTTAAACCAACACTGCTCTTTATTGATTAACCAACCATCATACATACCGTGTCTCTAATACACGTTACTAACACATTACATGATACTACGAATTTAATACTTCCTAAAGGTAAGGTTCAGGCGTCCTGGTTTCATGTGTGTGGCATTGATTATTGCTGGTGGTGCCGTATTCAACTTGATCTTGTTGATCCCGTGATACAACATCATAGAGTTTCCACCCATGATTAGGACATCTCCTGATCTCAATACCAATTTCTCTACGAGGTCCATACGCTTTTGCTCGCTATATAAGAATATGGCGTCATCACCAATGGACCAAGACACTACGGGCACTCCTTGTTCAAGAGATTCCGCTGTCTTGTCCTTGTCTTGGTGTAACCCAAGTCATCCTTCTTTCTCATAGAAGTTGACGATACAAAGGCCCGCTTCAAGTGCGGGGATCGGATCATTTTCACATCGTTGTGCAAGTTCCGCTGCTTGTGTAACAAGTGTTTGGAATTCTGGGGGTATTGTCGGTGGCGTCGCTCCGTCTTGTGTTCGTGTCTCTTGGTATGTCTTGGTATAAGGGTTCCAGTCCTTTCCCAAGCACATCATCTTCAGCTTCATCTTTGCTCCACCGGGGAATTCGGGTGTATAAAATCCTCCTGGACCCGCTCCTAGCTCGTTGCATCGTCGAATGATTGAAATTTGGGCTTCTGGTGTCAGGTATCCCTTTAATAAAATCATACCTGGTCGGATGACCTGACACTGCTCGATTGAGTAGTGGTGTGTGGTGATGTCGTCGTCCTCATGGTTTGGGTTTGAAGGTATTGGGTAGCAAATGATAAATCTACCTATGGTTGTAAATTTCATCTACGATGAGTACTAGTTTCAACTACTTCATTTCATGCTCAATACATACTTCAGTTCATTTACTCATGCATTCACTCAAACAGTTACTCCAATACTTAGGCATGCTTCTCAAGGATTCAAGGTTTAGATTAATTACCTAGGCCGGACTTAGAACTGGACCCGTCTCGGTCAATAATGTGCAAGGCAGGCTGCCTCTGAGGTGCGCCCTCTGAGGACCCCGGGATCCCTGTCCCTGTGGCGCCTGCTGGGCTGGTGCATCGCCAGATGCAACCTCCTTGCCTTCCCTCTATTTAAAGCTCTGGAAGTTCCCCTTGGACTTCCCATTCTCTGGGCACATATTGGCTCAGTGTCCGGGCTTCTAACAGTTGTAGCACCGGATTTCTCTCCCTTGGCAATCCTTGCCGGGATGATCTTGGTTGCACTTCCTGCACACGTAGGTGTGGCCGTCGGAGTAGTTCTTAGTGAAACCGGAGCCCGAACCTAAGGCTTAGAGTGTTGGACATTTGTGTGGGAATGTTAGGTATGATACTTATGCAAATACGAATTTAGATTAGAAGTTTACCCTTAGGTGGGTGTGATCTCAGTGGCTTCGCAGCCACCGGCGCAGTAAACCCTAGCTGAAGAAGCTCACCTGGGTTGCCCTTCTCAGCATGGGCACTGCTCTCACTATGGGTACTCTTCTAGGACTGCTGGAAGAACTTCCCCTTCTTCTTTTTCCAGCTCTTCCCCTGGTTCTGCTCCTCAACACTTGTGTTTTTGCTGTTGGCCTTGCGCTTAAGCGCTGTTTCCTCATCCCTTAACTGGCAAGTGATCTCAACGCGAGATGTCGCGTGATAGCACTCCTGAAGTTTCAGGTATTAGCCGGGATTCTTAATTAAAAGACAAAGGTAAAGATTTAAGGATTCACATTGGTACTAAGGGTTTAACCGATATTTACCTGAAGGGAGGTAAATCTCGTGTAACCCATGCCGTACCGAAGGCGATGGCTCAGACCACCATAGAAGCGATCGACCAACACCTGGCCGGTGTACCCAAGGTCGGGTAGAAGACGTAGTATGGAGGTGAAGGTTCTGTAGTACTCATCCACAGACATCTTGTCTGTCATCTTCAAGGCATCCAGCTCTAGCCTTTTCTTGGTCTTAACATGTTCCGGGTAGTATTTGGATCTGAGGAGGGAAGTGAAAGACTCCCAGTCGAAGGTAGGGTCGTTGACATGCTCTTGTTTGATTAATTTCCACCAATCCATGGCGGCATCCTTGAGATAGTAGGCTGCCACTCTAACTCGAACTCCAGCAGGAGCTTCGAGGGTTTCAAAAGCTGTCTCCATCTCGGAGATGTAGGCTTCCAACTTAGCCGGATCACTCTCACCTCTAAAGCACGGAGGTCGGAGTTCCGCCACAGCTTTTACCCAGTTTGCTTCTCTGGGTGGAGGGGGAGGGATTGGTCCCGTTTGAGTTTGTTGGTTTTGTTGGTTTTGTTGCATTGCATTGATCACTTGAGGTAGCATCTGTGCTACCGTGGCGGCGATGATCTCAGCTATCATCTGCGCGCCCGGTCCTACGTTGGCCGCTCCTCTGGGTCGGCCTGGACCTCTTCCTGACATCTGAACATTTAACATTTACATTAGGCTTTGTAGCATGTGACCAGTGGGTCTTGAATTTAAGCAAAGGTATCATCCATAAGGACGTCAAGGGTATCCGTTGTTAACAACGGTAATTCCTAGTTAGGTTTCTAAGTATCCGCTTTAAAACGGTTGAAATCCTAACTCGGTAATCCTATGCTCGGTAACTTAGGTCATCAGAGCGTAACTACGCTCTGATACCACTTTTTGTAACACCCCTACTGCTAATCCTTTACTTACCGTCTAATCGTCCCGTTCGTCTTAGCACTCGCAGCGGAAATACTACTACTACGGCGGGTGATACAACGCCGCTAACCGCCCATACGGCTAGCAAGGCTTACACTACAATACTTACAGTCACGGTCTGATGCCCAAGCAATACCGAGATACTAAATTACTTACCGAATACAAAATACCATGCGCTTACATTAATGGATTACTGAGTACTAAAGTAAGTTAATTACATCCCTTTCAAGTCTACCAAAAATAATGAGTTTCTACCAACCTACTCATCTATACCAATCCACCATCCTTTCATTATCCAAACGGGTGTACCCCATGGTACACCGGCTAACAAAAAGGCCTAAAGCCGTGTACTACTTGGTACACCTTTCACAATTCATTAATTACATCCAAAAGAAACTATCACTCTAGCATTACCGTCTTCATCCTTCACGAGTACCAGAAATATTAAAAATGGTGCCCCAAGGGGCTCAGCAAAAAGCCGCATATAAACTTCGTATATACCGCGTGCTAACAAGGGCACACCGACTATTTAAGGTCAACTGGACATGCGGTTCATTATTATCATACATACATGCTTTACATACATCATACATTCATACACATGGCAATACTCAAGTCAAACAGCAATACAATATCAATCACAAGCCTTACCTTCACAAGGGTTAGCCAAATTACACATCCGTGTTAATCGAATGCTTATTACTCTTTTATTCATTACACAATACTTATACATTCACATTCATACTTTACTTACTTACTTTGTCATACTCATTTACTTACTCTTACTTACTTACTCTTACTTACTTACTCTTACTCATGTTAAGTCGGTATGACCTCTGGGCAGGGACTACACCGTCCCTCCACCAGGCTTTAGGTGACTCACTAATCCAGGATGCTACCCATTTAAGGGGTTTGGGCCGTGGAAAAGTTTAAGAGTCAAGAGTTGGATTCAACCTCTTGTGTCTCCGCCTCCTCACGCTGGCCAACTAAAGGAATTCTACTCATTCAATTTAATTACCAATTTATTAAGTTGTTTGGTTAGCTTGTTAGGAATCAGTTAGAAGTCCAATCAAAATAACATTCGGTCACAACATAATACATCAAGCATACACACATTCATATTCATCCATACATTTCATGAATTATACAAACTATGATTTAAAGACAACATTCAACAAGATACAACACTACATATTCACAAGTAAGCATAATAACTCCGATTCGTGCATTTATCTTATTTGGTGATCAATTAGCACACAACCACAAATCAGAGTAACCCAAGGTAGCATACGGGCATGCGAAGTTCATACCGTTCACCGTTGTACTTGTAACCGACTTTCCTTCGGTGTTCACAATCCAAGTCCTATGACATACATGGAGTAGTATGTTAATGACTTATTAATATTCTATTACCTTATTTCCATTACCATTCCTTATGTATACTTACTAGTTCTTACATGTTACAAGTGGTTATGAACCTACTTCATACTTTAAGTTTACTTTCTCACTTATGTATATTTCTTCTTATTATTCTTACTCACAATGGTTTACTTCTATACATATATATATGTGTGTATGTACATATATATACATACATATGATTACTATAGTTAACATTTCTTTTTTGTAAGTTTGGGCCGACCGACCCAACCCCTTGGGTCGGTCCATCCCAGTAAGTTTTCCGTTCTCTGAAATTCTCCCGACCGACCCAAGACTATTCCGACCGACCCATACACCTCTGGGTTGGTCCATTTCAGAAAGTTTTCGTCCTCAAAATTCTATCCGACCGACCCACGGCCTTCTGGGTCGGTCGAAGTCAGAAACTTCGTTCCAGTGATTTTTAAGCTCCGACCGACCCACGACCGACTCACGGCTCCTGGGTTGGTCCATTCCAGAAGGTTTTAGTCACTTTATTCATGCCCCGACCGACCCACCGACTGATCCAACCTCTGGGTCGGTCGGTAGCAGAATTCACATACAGACTTTGTTTTTGCTTCCTCTTCTTACCCATTTCTTCCCCAATCTTCCTACATATATCCTAACATGTTTTAGTACTAATTAGACCCTCTATACTTATCTAAATCCATCACTAACTCATTACTTCCTTTCTTCATCAATTCACACACTTGTTTTCTAAATCTTCATTTCAGCACTCAAGTAGTTTCTTCCTAGGTTAGTTATGCTACAGATTTTGATCCTCACTTTCTCCATCAATAGCTTCCTCTTATAATGTCATTTCTAAAGCTTATATGGCACTCCCCATCTCCCCTAACCTACCCACTAACTAGTTCAACCTAAAATCTGTTGCAAAGGTATATTTTCTCACCTAGTTAAACTATTAAGTTCTCTAGTTTCTAGGTAAATTTTGCCATAGTCTCCCCTAAATTTTCTACCTTATAACCACATGTTTTAGCTCACAAGCATTACTCATTTCACCTGTTTATTAATCTCAACATATACCAACTCTTCAACACAATTCTAACATTAAACACTCATTAAAATTCTGCACACAACATCCAATTCCCTCTAGGTTTCAACAAGTTTTTAAATGTCTTTTAAGCTTCAAAACAGTTTGGATTCTCTTACACATTACACTACTACTCAATACCATCTCTACTATACACATTTACACTACTAAAATCTGTTACATTAAACCTTACAAAACTACACAAAGGAATGCAATTTACCTTATTCTTATTCTAGTTCTTCCTTCTTCTTTCTTCTTTCTTTTCTCTTCCTCTCTTCCCACCGGTTATGAATATTCAGTCTCTAAAGCTACAGCCCATTAACATACACCACCATTTCAATAAAACTAACCCTTAAACTACATTAAAGCTTTTAAGGTAAGTTTCTAGGGTTTAAGAATTTATTACCTTGCAAAGGAGTAGATGAAGCTTAGGATAGCTCAAGAACAAAATTCCTACTCCACCAAAGAAGCCAAAATCGGCTATAGTACAAAGAACCAAACAAGGGTTTAGTTTAAATTTCGTTTTGCCCATTAGGGCTAGAAAAAGGTAAGCTTTCAAGACTATTTTTACCTCAAAATGACAAGGAGAAGGAGGTGGTTAAATGGTGGTCTTGAAGCTCCAAATGCAGCACACCCATGGAGATGAGTTGCTTGTTTTCGGATTTTGAAAAGAGTGAAATATTCCCCTTGATGAGAGGAAGACAATGGTGTATTTTTGTAATTTTTGGAGAAGGTTTGGACACTTAACAAGAGGAGAGAAGTAGAGGTTTTTGTGTTGGTGTTCAATCTCCATTGTTGTCGCCAGGAAGGAGGAGGAAAACAGAGTGTGAGTGAGGGGGTGGGTGCTGTACGTGAGTGAGGATAGGAGGGTAGGAGAGAGAGTGAGTATAAGTAAACGGGTTACTTTTTGCTTTTTAACTGTTTTGTCTTTTGCAAATAAGGAGAATTAAGAGAGTGTGTGAGAGGGAGGGGAACCGGCTGCTACAGCCACACACACACCTTTACATTTTTTATTTCAATAGTGGACACTAGTTTGGGTTATTTATGCTTTTACCCCACAACTTCTCGTTTTTGACAGTTTTTACTATTTTCTCGTTTTATTGATTTTATTGGTTCTAAACCTTCACTAATATTTATTAATGACCATTTGGTTGACCAAAATTGTTACGAGTCTATTGGATCCGCTTAAAGACGCGTTTTCCCGGTTTCCTCGAAAAACGCGCTTTAAGGTTCGTTTGTGTTTTTAATCCATTTTAAGGATCCGTTTTCTTCGGGATTTTTTCCCTCGTGATTATTTATGCATAATTAAGCTTCTAAAATACTTATTGGCATAATTAATCATTATTTTTAATTACGGGGTATTTCAGCAACAACCAGCTGATGATACAAACGGGGTGCTGCGCAAATGGAAAATCAAAGTTGGCAAAGCCATGTTTGCACTTAAGACAACAATTGAAGAAATGTTGTGCAATACAGTGGTTAAACTATCTTGTTATGTAACACCCCAACTCATAAAGCCATACTCATCCCATAAACCTTCATTTACTTATACTAACATTGCAGCGGAATTCCTTACAAGAATTGGTGTTACCGACGTTAGTCACCCACGTGACTAATTAGGCATACTAAATTCTCCAAGATCTAGCTACGGTCTGATGGACCTGAATATACCGATCATTAATACTTACAAGTCTTAACCAATTATATAACAATTACAAGTTCCTTACATCTTATACAACTTACTAACATAGATGACCATACGAGAGTACATGCACAACTCGTAGGTCACACTTAAACTCGTAATACGTCTACCCCATCTTACTCTCAGCCGGGTCATTGCTGCTTCTCACCTGCAAAATAATATGGATGCCCGGGGCTAAGCACCTTTGCTGGTATGAGTTAAAGTGTAGCCCCCAAGCTAACGGGGCTACGCAGACTACTTGTCGTATACATGCGATTGATTATTTATACAAACACTAATAGGAAGTAATAAACACACACAATATATGAAGCAACTCATAGCGTAACACAGTGAACGACTTAATAAGCGTCCTTAAGTAAACGAGTTAGTTTTTAACTCCTTAAGTCGAGAAACTTTAGTTCTCATATTTCCTCTTATCTCAAACATATCAACCTTTCTTTAATTAGAATTGGTTGTTCCTTAATTCATTGTTTATCTTGTCGGGTCAAAGGTAACCCTAGCCAATAAGCTATCAACTCCATTGGGTTAAATAAACAATATTTCTTAGAATTAGTTGGGATTTAGGTAGATCCCTCCACACCATCTTAATAATGCCTCCCACCACAAACAGAAATCGAGGTGACCGAGTCTATATGTCGACTCTAGGCGACGAGTCCGAAGACAAGTCATATTTGAAAGTCGGAATCTGATAAGGATACCAACCTCCTACTTAACACATGCATGACCGAACCATTCCGGATTCCTCACTCCTTCCAGTTAGTTGAAGTCTCAAAGACAATGTTTGTTAGTTAAACCTCTTTTGGTTATTAACAAACTAATGTTAGGGAGTGTTCCTTGTTCTCACACGATTGTTTACTAAACATTAGTTAGTAAGTTCTCAAAGGTAGGTTGTGTTAGTTTCATACAACACACAACACATACAATAAACCGGTTGCATGCTTTATCTTGTTCAGTCGGAACATATAAACGAATAGCACACAAGCCGAGGTACACCTCGTTAGCAAGCAGGCTACAAGAAAACCATACCGTACACTTGGAGATTGGCTAGCTCTCAAAACGATGCTCGTAATCCGTCGAACACCTCCGACTATCTAGATCCTATAACATATTAGCCGGGCAGGTTAATAACTTAATTATCTCCTAAAGATTCCGTTACCATATGTAACTCTCTTAATTAAACTTCCAACTATATATACATATGTTCTCGTAATTTAGGCATCCTATATTAATCCTTATGAGTCATATAACTCCAATCTCTTATTCCATTAACCAAAATCTCAATCCTTTGATTATATATTCATATCCACACATATATGTATATCTATATATATACTTCTTTCGAATAGATGTCATGCTATGTGACTTTTATCTACTTACTTAACCTCGGTGTGTCTATATAGACACACTGTTCTTAACTGTTATTGTTATCAATAACATTATATCAATCCTCCAATAATTCCAAACTTATAATTTAATCCCAACTATATATATATACATATATCCATACATAAGTGTTTTTCCATTATTCTAATGTTACACTAATATACACATTCATATCCTCGTAAATTTCTAAGTCCCATATGATTAATAGAAATCCTTTTGTATTAACTATTTAACTATATATACATATACATATTCACCTATATATAGTCTCATGATCGCTAAGGTTCACCCATTATGTATACAAATATATATACATCTAAGTTCTCATATAAATAACATCAAACTCAAAATTAATACCGATTTATAAAATGATTACTAAATTATTTTAATCAATCACCTAATCAACTTACGAAAACAAATTATTACAACTCACCAATTTCCTACTTAATCATTTAAAATCTGCCCAAAGCAATATCCAATCTTTTAACCACTTATAATTTTCATACCCATTATAAAATCAGGGCTGGAAGCCCAACTGACCAATCTACAATCTCAACCCAATTAATCTGAAATTGGTTTGTCCATTGAACCATTTTCTTAAGACCAACTACATTTTATTACTTCAACTACTTGAGCCTAATCAAAATTCCTAAGTTAATTTTGAATTCTGAAACCAAATTTTGTCTTAGTCAAAGTTTCTAATTCCAAACTTGACAAACTGCTAATATTTCCGAACTCCAATTTCGAGTTGACGAAATCGAATTTCTGGCAAACCCTAATTGATATGCCTTGTTGACCAGTTCAAATTACCAACTTAATTTTTTTACTAGTCTAATTCAATTCAGACCTAACCATAACAAAAATCCAGATTTACACTTCCGCCCCAACATTTTCCCAAATTACACTTTCACCCTTAAATTTTCAGAATTTACAAATCATCCCTTTAACTTTCCTAATTCACGTTTTTATCCCAGATTTCTCATATTTACGTTTTTAAACCCAAATCTATTACATTTTTGATTTGTCCAGAATTTTCCAGTAATTACCATTTCGCCCCCAATTTAGTCATATTTTCAGTTTAACCCCTAATTTTCCAATTTTACCAATTTAATCCCAGAAACCTTGATTTCAATTACAGAAACCTCAATTTTGTAATCCCCAATTTCAGTCGAAGCCCTAATTTTCTAACCAAGCCCTAATTTCAACTTTCCCCCAAAATTAGGGTTCGAATCCCTAATTTTATTTCAACCCTAAATCGATTTCAACACTACATTAACTTACTGTCAATTTCGATTACCAAAAACGATTCCTCTTACAAATTTTCAAAACCCTAAATTCATTCTAGGTTTCTTAATTTCGCACACCACAGCAATATGATTTCCAGATTTAAAGTCCACATACAATAGTTCGCAGTATACATAATCCACACAGAACAAAACAGTTTCAGTTCACACCAAAATCTAGCCGGATTTTACAAGTTTACAAGGGTATAACTCGGGCCATAATGGCCGAAAAATAGAGAGGAGTTAGGGAAATCTTTAGACTAGTTTTCCTAGTTCGAATCCTAGCCAAAATCGAATAAAATGTAGAAAAACGAAAGAACAAAAATGATTTCGACTCATATACACCTTAAAGGGTGGCTCTCTCTCGATTTCGGCCTCCTTTGGTTCGATTCGTCCGTCTCCGGTTTCCAGCCATGCCTCGCTGCAGAGTTGATTTATCGTGAGTGATTAGTACTGGTGAAATTGATAAAAGAAAGAAATTAATACTCAAAATATCCGTCGGGCTGCAAATAAAAACCCGGTCGCAGTAGTATAGAAGACAGAAGCGGCCGGGGTCAAACCGTGGGACTTATAGCGAGATAAAATAGTTCCTAAGCTTGTCACAAAAGAGGGGAAGTTAATTGACTTGTTTTAGAGAAAATATTAAGCAGATTAAAACTGAGTGCAGATGAATTAAATGGAACTCCGGGTTTAGGTTTTATATAATCTGATTAATTATGCTATCTCTACCGGTTTAATTTATTAGTTTGGCAAAATTCCTGTTATTATCCTAAGGACTAAGTCATAGACCCTTAAGAACTCGTTTACCAGAAAATGCTCGGTCTAATCAAGGTTCGAGCAATACTATGTAAACGGACGTTAAATTCGAGGAATTATAATTGCATCTGAAAATACTAACCTATTAAATCATAATAAGCTTTCTCCAGATTTACGGCTTAATTAACCTGTCTATTTATCACCTGGTCTGATCAAAATAGACTTAGGAAAGCATTTTAATAAATTCATGTAATTTATTAAAATGGTGAGAGAAAACCTTTAAGCGTAACAAACTGTATTTATTTTAACCGGTAGAAATATTGATTACATAACTAAACAAACCATAATTAAAACCCTTGCCCGGAGCAAATCCTCCTTAGCCTGACATATTAACTGGTAATAAGTCAGACAGAGGTTGGACGTAATAACAATACGAGATGCGTGGATGATGAATGGAGAAAATGAAGAGGAAGAAGAGTGGAGCGAGTACGTAGGATTTCTGTAAATGGAATGAGAGATTTTGAGTGTTGAGTTTGGGGATGGAACGTGTGTGAGCGTGTGTTACTTCGGGCAATGGGTGCGCAGGTTTTTGTAATGGAGTGGTAGTGTTTATATAGAGGAGGAAGAAGAAGAAAGCAGAAGAAGAGATGGAGTGCGTGTGGATTAACAAGATAAGGGAGCTGCAGGGGAGTAGATGGATTGGGGTTGCAGACGCGTGAAGATTGTCGGCTTATCTTGTTGTCTGTAGGCGCCGTGAAGAAGGAAGAAGAAAGCGCCGCGAAGAACGAAGAAGAAAAAAACTGTTTCGCGTGCGATTTTAGTCGCGTCCGCCTCTGCGTCCGCCTTAATCCCACGTGGACGTCTCACACGCCCTCACCTTGTCCGCCCGGTCACTTGTTCTGTCCGCGTGTCCGTCCGCTCGTCCGTCCGCCCGGCCACTCACTCACGTCCGCGTCTCCGTCCGCCTAGTTCTCACGCGGATGTCTCTGTCAACCGCGCCTCTGTCCGCCTTGGCATCCGCCCGGTTCATATGCGGACACAAGGTCTCGACTTATTTTATTTTACAAACTTTGACCGGCTCTAGATTCTTCGTTTGGACTCCGTTTTCTGAGCCGTTTGCGTCTATGCGTTCGTCTCTCGTCTACTTTACTCCCGGCTTGGTTTTCCTCATGTTAAACCAATAATTTGTGAGAAAATAATAAAACATAAACTAGAGGAAAACTAACCGAAGTGGAGAAATGAGCAAGAAAAGTGCTAATATTATATATGAAATACACCTATAAAACATGCTCATTTGGACACTTATCACCCCCACACTTATCTTTTTGCTTGTCCTCAAGCAAAACCACGTACCCAAGTAAGTAGGGAATGCTCAATACTAACAAATATTATTATGAAGGGTAGGATAAACATGATCTTTTTAACTTATTGTGGAGTGTGAAAAATTAACTGCTGGTGGCATAGGTGTGCTCAGGGTAAAAAAAAATATAGAGTTTCGGGGTATGATCTAAGGTACTTCAATGTTTCTTTTTTAGGTGACTCTGAGAACTTTTACCATGGCCAACTTCTCTCAAGAATGGGCATTGAGGAGAAAACAAAAGGAAAAATAGATTTATGCATTTGTTTCACTTTTGCATAAGAGATGAGAAAATGTAGGTATCACGCCTTTGTATTTAAGAACACTCAACTCTCTTTGTTGGTTACCAATGGTGTCTCACAAGTCCCTTATTTTGTATTTTTCTTTCTTTTTTTTAACAGAGAAGCACCCCTTAGCAATCCCTAAGAGAGAAGACAGAAAGAAACCCTGAGCAATAAAATCCAACCATTTGCAGATTATTTGGTCACACCGCATAAAAATGCTCCTCAAAAGTAATCAAATGAAAATTTTAAAATTTGTACCATTTATCCCACAATTCATAATAGTATTTGTTTTTAAAGAGAACAACCTACATTAGCAGGGTACATAATTTTAATTTTTGAACAAATGCAAGATAAGCAGAGATTTAAACAATTTAAGCACAAAATGCCCTGAAAAGGCTCTTCCCCCACACTTAAGTTAAGCAATGCCCTCATTGCGTAGATGAATAAAATTAATAGGGCATGCAATTAATAAAGGAAAGAGTGTACTCCCCAGATTTCGTAGAGTGTGTAGAGCTCCCCCACACTTGAGTGCAGCTGTGGAATGTCATGAATGAACCTGTAAAGAATATTCTACACAGCAGAAGAACTCAAGTGAAACCTGCATTTTATTATAACAAATAAAAGGGAAATATAGTACAAAAAAGAAAACAACATTAAATTAAAGGAAAGAAAAAGATAGATAGTGGGTTGCCTCCCACCAAGCTGCCCGGGTTTAACGTCTCTAGCTAGACGTATTTGACCAAGCTTTAGTTTGGAGAAGAGTTCGAGGGCGAGTTGTCCCGCTGTTCTTGGACAAAATAAGTTGCAGATAGGTCAGTTGAAATATTAGAATGAGAATTATACCTTTTAAGACGTGCCCCGTTGACCTTGAAAGTTTCGCCTTGTTTGTTCTGGAGTTCAAAGGCACCGTACGGAGTCACACTAACAATCTGGAAAGGGCCGGCCCAATGAGACTTGAGTTTCCCAGGGAAGATCCTTAATCTGAGTTATATAAGAGAACCCAATCACCAATTTCGAAGTCCCTTTGAGGATCATCCTGTCATGGAACTTTTGGTGCGCTCTTTATAATCTTGCATTCTGGTAAGCCTGATCTCTCAGCTCTTCTAATTCGGAAAGTTGGAATTTCCTTTTCTCTCCAGAGAATCATGTCAAAGTTTAGGGCCTTGATTGCCCAATATGCCTTTGTTCCACTCTACAGGCAGGTGGCATGCTTTCCCATAGACCAGCTTAAAAGGAGACATCCCGATGGGAGTCTTGAATGCAGTGCGGTAAGCCCAAAGCGCATCATCCAGCTTAAGTGCCCAATCCTTTCGTGATGAGTTAACCGTCTTCTGGAGGATCCATTTTAACTCACGGTTGGAAACTTCTGCTTGGCCGTTTGTCTGGGGGTGATAAGGTAAAGCTACCTTGTGACGTACCCCGTACTTAACCATAAGCGCTTCAAATGAACGGTTGCAGAAGTGAGATCCTCCGTCACTGATAATAATTCGGCACGCCAAAACGGGTAAAGATGTGCTTCTTGAGGAACCTGGTTACTGTCTTTGCATCAGCATGATGACAGGGTATGGCTTCTACCCACTTCGACACGTAATCAACTGCCACTAGAACATATTGGTGGCCCTGCGAGGAAGGGAACGGTCCCATAAAATCAATGCCCCAACAATCAAAGAGCTCCACTTCTAGTATCCCTGTTGTGGCATTTCATGTCTCCTGGATGTGTTACCCATTTTCTGACAATTATCACATTGTTTGCAGAATTGGTACACATCTTTATGAAGGGTCGGCCAATAAAATCCTGAGGCCAGGATCTTAGCAGCGGTCCTTGTGGGTCCATGGTGACCTCCGGCTTCCCGTGAGTGACAAAAATGTATGACGCTTGAAACCTCATCTTGGGAGACATCGTCGAATCAACCCATCAGCACTAACTCGGAACAAATACGGATCCTCCCAGAAATAATGCCTTGAGTCAGAAAGAAATTTCTTCTTCTGGGAGTAGGATAGATCATAGGGTACTGTTCCAGAGACTAAATAATTGGCCAGGTCCGCATACCATGGCTTGTACTTGGTGATTGAGAAGACAGTCTCATCGGGGAAGAATTCGTTGATAGGCACACTATCCGTAGGAGTCACCAATCTAGAGAGATGGTCAGCGACGACATTCAATTTCCGCTCTTATCTTTGACTTCGATGTCAAACTCTTGAAGTAGAAGAATCCAGCGCAATAAGCGAGGCTTGGCTTCTTGTTTTGTAAATAGTATTTGAGAGCGGAGTGGTCTGTGTGCACGATGACTTTGCTTCCCCATAAGTAGATCTGAACTTATCAAGGGAGAAAACTATAGCCAGAAGTTCTTTTTCGGTGGTCGTATAGTTTTCTGGGCGTTTAGTGTTCTGCTGGCATAAGCGATCACTCTCAAATTTTCTCTTTTTTCTGGCATAGAGCTGCCCCCACGGCGTAGTCACTTGCATCACACATGATCTCAAACGGAAGAGACCAATCAGGTGGTATGACAACAGGTGCTGACACCAATTTTTGTGTTATAGTTTGGAAAGCAGCTGAACACCTTTCATCAAAATGAAACGGGGCATCTTTCTGTAGCAGGTCGGTCAATGGTTTGCTGATTTTGGAGAAGTCTTGTATAAACCGCCGATAAAATCCTGCATGCCCTAGAAACGCTCGTATATCTTAACAGTAGTTGGTGCTGGTAACTTCTCGATAACCTCTACCTTGGCTTTATCCACCTCTATTCCTTTTGCTGATATTTTATGTCCAAGGACGATCCCGTCCTTGACCATAAAATGACATTTCTCCCAGTTTAAAACGAGATTCGTATCCTCACACCGTCTTAGGATCAAATCAAGTTGTGCCAAGCATTTGTCGAAACTAGAGCCATAGACTGAGAAGTCGTCCATAAAGACTTCTATGCTCTGCTCGATGAAATCAGCAAATATTGCTTGCATACATCTCTGGAAGGTAGCAGGGGCATTGCATAGACCGAAAGGCATTCGTCGGTATGCAAAGGTACCGTAAGGACAAGTGAAGGTTGTCTTGTCCTGGTCCTCTGGTGCGATTGGTATTTGGAAATACCCGAGAACCCATCTAGAAAACAGTAGTACTCTTGCCCTGCTAGTCGCTCCAACATCTGGTCGATAAAGGGGAGAGGGAAATGATCCTTTCTGGTTGCCAAGTTCAAACGCCGATAGTCAATACACATGCGCCATCCTGTGATCTTTCTTTGAGGGATAGTCTCTCCCTTTTCATTAATAACAGCTTCGATGCCCCCCTTCTTGGGGACAACTTGAACAGGACTGACCCATGGACTGTCAGAAATTGGATAAATGATGTTCGCGTCAAGGAGTTTCAGAACCTCCTTTCGAACTACCTCCTTGAGGTTAGGGTTTAGCCGGCGTTGAGGTTGCCTGATAGGATTGTAGTTTTCCTCCATATAGATATGGTGCGTGCAATAGGAGGGATCAATTCCTTTGATATCAGCGATAGTCCACCCGATTGCTGTCTTGTGCTTCTTTAATACCTCAAGTAACCTGTTTCCTCCCCGGAATTCAGAGAAGAGGAAATAATGACAGGCAAATGGTCATTTTCAGCTAGGAAGGCATACTTGAGGTTAGAGGGTATTTCTTTAAGCTCGAGTTCAGGTGGTTGTTCCACTGATGGAATTGATTTTTGAGGTTTTCTGTCGAGTTCTTCGATTGGTGGCCGGTACGCTTGATAACCAGCCCTTCCTTTCTTACGTACGCCAGCATGGCGTTAACTTGGATCCTCCACCTTTTCTTCTAGAGAAGTAAATAATACTCGCTCTAGCGGTTCAGTTTCAGCTTCCAAGATGGAAGATGGGGAATACATGTCCTCATCTGTAGCAAAATCGCTTTCCTCCTCCTCATCATCTGTGAATCCCACTGCCTTAGCATGAGGAGAAAAGTTTGAGTTCATTTTTTCATTTTCTGCATGTCGAATTCAATCGTTTCATCCTCGTACCGAAGAGTGATTTTCCATCATGGACGTCAATGATGGCTTTGGCGGTACTCAGAAACGGTCGACCTAGAATCAGGGGAACCTACATCGTCATCCATTTCTAGAATGACGAAATCAGCTGGAAAGATAAAGCGAGACACTCCAACTACCAGATCCCGGACTATGCCCATGGGCTTGATCTCTGATCTGTCTGCTAGTTGGAGTTTGAAAGGAACCGGTTGCATTTCTCCTCCTTTACTTTCAAGAAGGTGGCATATGGCATGATATTAATGCTGGCTCCTAGGTCGCATAGACCACTTCCACAGTCCACCACCTATAAAACACGGGATCACGGGATTTCCCGGATCTGTTTGTTTGGGAGGGAGTGCTCGAAGAAGGGCCGCAGAGCATTCCTCCGTGAGGTGCACTGTTCTTTTCCAGGTTTCTTTTTCTTCTTTGTCAAGAGATCCTTTAGGAATTTGGCGTAGTTAGGCATCTCTTGCAAAGCATCAATAAAAGGTATGTCGAGGGTCAGTTTCTTGAAAATGCTCAAGAATTTGGAGAACTGCTCATCTAGGTGTTTCTTTTTCATTCTGTTGGAAATGGGAGTTCACTGTTTTTATGAGTGGAAGTTGGGATGTCGATGTAACTCGAGATGGAGGTGGAGTGACAGGAGTAGGAACTTGGATTTCTGAGGGAGGTGAAGCTGGATTGGTAGTTTCTTCAACATTGATATAGGCATCTTCATGATTTTCTTTTTCTTTTCCTTTTCTAGTGGCAAGTTCCCTTCCACTCCTTAAGGAGACTGCACACAAGTTTGTTGATTGAAATGCCATCGTCTATAAGGATTGAATTGCTTGTTCCTTTGGATTGGGGTTAGTCTGTGAAGGGAATTGACCAGGTGGTCTTTGTTGAGTGAGTAACTGTTGGATCTGAGATTGCAAGGCTTTTTGGTCTTTGCGCAGAGCTGCGACCTCTTCTTGCGTATCTCGGGATTTACCCATCATCGCCTTAAACATCTTGCATTTGAGACATATCAGACTCAGGATTCGAAGGAGGTTGAGTGGTCGACTCGATGAAGCTTCATTGCCATAAGGCTGTTGTTGATATTGCCTTTGGCCTCCTTGGAAATTGGACTGAGGTCTGTATTTTGGATGTTGAAGGGTATGTGGGTTTTGGATATTTTCTGTGTTTGAGTAGCGAAGGTTGGATTGCATGTTACGTTGCCAAGGTTGTCTGTATCCTTGATTGTTGGTGATGTAGTTTGCCTCCTCCGCTGCTTTTAATTCTTGTAGTTGGGGGCATTGTTCATAGTCATGAGGCCCGCCAACATTGCGTACAAGAATTAGTTGGAGGATTGGGAAGAGGAGCATAGCCTGGAGGGGTAGTAGATGATCGGGAAACCATCGACTTAGCTTGCTGGGGGAAGGAATTCATAGCCATCTGCTCAACCACTTTTTGCAGAGTACTGACTTTTGTTGCCTGCTGAGCATTGCTCTCCATGAGTTGCTCATGGCTTTTCATCAATTGGTCGAACTTGTTATCACTCCCAACATGATATAATCCTGGAGTACCGCTCCTTGATCCACCGGAGGCCCAGTCTCTGATTTCCTCACAGAGAGACTCCATGCAGTTCAGAAATTGTGTTCCTGGCTTTTTCAGAATGTCAGCCCCTAACGAAGATAACACCATTGTTCTGCACGGACCGATCAAGCCTTGTAGAACAATTGTGATACTTGTTCTTTCGTCAGACCATGGTGAGGACAAGTAAGTAGTAGACCTTTGAAACGGTCCCAAGTTTCACAAATATTCTCCGAACCTAGTTGCTTGAAATTATAGATTTCAGCAATCATCTCCAATGTTCGGCTCGGGGGTAGGAATTTGTCGTAGAACTTGGTGGCCATGTCGTCCCAGGTACCGATGGTACTGGTGTTAGGCTATGATACCACTTGCTCGCGTTTCCCGTCAGGCTGTGTGGGAATAATGACAATCTTGCATATTGAAGTACTGTCGGTTGCAGTAAGACTGTTGGCATGTTGCAAGAATTTTGTAACATGTAACAGGGCTTCGTCTGGACTGGTGCCATCAAACATGCCCAACTCCTTCACACATCTGATTTGATGATATGGCTTCAGCTTCTGCCACTCATCGTATTCGGATGGGCTAAGGTGAGGAAGGATGATAGCAGGCTGTTGTCCTTGGTTAGACGGCCTGTTGATATTTCGAACCGTGCTGGTGTAGATGCCATGTTAGCTTCCGGGTCAGAATCTATCACTGTGGTGGTAATGTCTGTTGAGTTCGTCTCTGCCTTAGGGTGCGCAGAAAGGTTCTCTCGATCTCTGGATTATAACCAACCGTGTGATTATTAATATTTTCTGGGAGACTGTTTGACCTGGTAAAAGGCATTCACCACTCAAACAGAGAAAAAGAACTGGTCATGTGTTAGAATAAATAAAAATGTTAGGAATTAGTAGACAGGAATTTAAAGTTAGTAGTTAGGGACAATGGAAAGAAATGACAGAAAATTGAAATGACAATGGAACGAAATGACAATGGAACGAAATGACAGAAATTATAAGTTAGTAGTTAGAGACAATGAAATATTAAAGGA
The DNA here is from genome assembly GCA_023374045.1 of Limonium bicolor. Lineage (NCBI taxonomy): Eukaryota > Viridiplantae > Streptophyta > Magnoliopsida > Caryophyllales > Plumbaginaceae > Limonium > Limonium bicolor. Next base: position 290,635,984 of record CM041777.1, read on the forward strand.
CAATGGAATTGAAATGACAATGGAAAGAAATGACAGAAATAAATGACAATAATATTAAAGTCAGAAGTCCGAAGTCCAAAGTTAGATGTCCAAGTCAGATCAGAAGTCCGATGTCCGAAATTAGATTATTATAAGTTAATATTGACAGATTTATTATAATTAACAGGTGAATTAACCGGGGCTTAGGGACTAGATTAAATCAAGTCCCCGCAGCGGCGCCATTTTGCAGAGTTGATTTATCGTGAGTGATTAGTACTGGTGAAATTGATAAAAGAAAGAAATTAATACTCAAAATATCCGTCGGGCTGCAAATAAAAACCGGTCGCTGTAGTATAGAAGACAGAAGCGGCCGGGGTCAAACCGTGGGACTTATAGCGAGATAAAATAGTTCCTAAGCTTGTCACAAAAGGGGGAAGTTAATTGACTTGTTTTAGAGAAAATATTAAGCAGATTAGAAAACTGAGTGCAGATGAATTAAATGGAACTCCTTTAGGTTTTTATAATCTGATTAATTATGCTATCTCTACGGTTTAATTTATTAGTTTGCAAAATTCCTTTTATATCCTAAGGACTAAGTCATAGACCCTTAAGAACTCGTTTACCAGAAAATGCTCAGTCTAATCAAGGTTCGAGCAATACTATGTAAAAACGGACGTTAAATTCGAGGAATTATAATTGCATCTGAAAATACTAACCTATTAAATCATAATAAGCTTTCTCCAGATTTACGGCTTAATTCCTGTCTATTTATCACCTGGTCGATCAAAATAGACTTAGGAAAGCATTTTAATAAATTCATGTAATTTATTAAAATGGTGGAGAAAACCTTTAAGCGTAACAAACTGTATTTATTTTAACCGGTAGAAATATTGATTACATAACTAAACAAACCATAATTAAAACCCTTGCCCGGAGCAAATCCTCCTTAGCCTGACATATTAACTAGTAATAAGTCAGACAGAGGTTGGACGTAATAACAATACGAGATGCGTGGATGACGAATGGAGAAAATGAAGAGGAAGAAGAGTGGAGCGAGTACGTAGGATTTCTGTAAATGGAATGAGAGATTTTGAGTGTTGAGTTTGGGGATGGAACGTGTGTGAGCGTGTGTTACTTCGGGCAATGGGTGCGCAGGTTTTTGTAATGGAGTGGTAGTGTTTATATAGAGGAGGAAGAAGAAGAAAGCAGAAGAAGAGATGGAGATGCGTGTGGATTAACAAGATAAGGGAGCTGCAGTGGGAGTAGATGGATTGGGGTTGCAGACGCGTGAAGATTGTCGGCTTATCTTGTTGTCTGTTGGCGCCGTGAAGAAGGAAGAAGAAAGCGCCGTGAAGAACGAAGAAGAAAAAAACTGTTTCGCGTGCGATTTTAGTCGCGTCCACCTCTGCGTCCGCCTTAATCCCACGCGGACGTCTCACACGCCCTCACCTTGTCCGCCCGGTCACTTGTTCTGTCCGCGTGTCCGTCCGCTCGTCCGTCCGCCCGGCCACTCACTCACGTCCGCGTCTCCGTCCGCCTAGTTCTCACGCGGACGTCTCTGTCAACCGCGCCTCTGTCCGCCTTGGCGTCCGCCCGGTTCATATGCGGACACAAGGTCTCGACTTATTTTATTTTACAAACTTTGACCGGCTCTAGATTCTTCGTTTGGACTCCGTTTTCTGAGCCGTTTGCGCCTATGCGTTTGTCTCCTCGTCTACTTTACTCCCGGCTTGGTTTTCCTCATGTTAAACCAATAATTTTGTGAGATAAATAATAAAACATAAACTAGAGGAAAACTAACCGAAGTGGAGAAATGAGCAAGAAAAGTGCTAATATTATATATGAAATACACCTATAAAACATGCTCATTTGGGTACTTATCACTCACCTCGCCTCGCCTTGAAGCTCCACTGGATTCCTTGCCCGCTTGTTGAATCGCCAGTTAGGATTGCGCATTTCGTGAGAAGGAGAATGGAGGGAGGACTGAAGAAGAGAATGAGATGGCGGTGGGTTGAGAGGCGCGAGCGTAAAGAATGAAGTTAGGGTTGCGATTTGTGGGTGGAGCAGAAGATCAAAAAGAGTATCGAAGAGGAGAATGAGGCGGCGTGAGTGTTCCTTGCCAGAGGTTGGGGTTGCAAACTTTGTGGGTTTAGAGAATGAAGAGAAAGAGCATGTACTGCTCTAGTCAGTTAAGTTTGATTATCGTAGAAGATTGAAGGTGGGCTGGATTAGTGAGTCAATCGAGTTGACTGGGCCGGCCCAGTCATGTTGGGCGGGTCAGCCCACTTATTTTTTTGAACATTACTCATATTTGTCATTTTAGCTCGTTTTAAGCCCGTTTTTCATGTCGTCTGAAACACGATGTCCCGTTTAACGAGACGAACCATTTTATGATTCCAAATTTATATTTTAAAACAATAACCATTATTATTATTTATAAATTTAATTAATTATAATTTAATTCCTAATTGGTTTACGTTTCGCCATTTTTAGGCGAAAACACGACGTCTTTTGTTCCGACTGCTTAACCAATTTTCGAATGCCTCTAAAATTACCCAAATAATATTATAAGGTGTCCACGACCTCGTTTTCACTTCTAAAATATTCATGACACGTTTTTTCGAGGTAAAACGATTAGTTTTATTTTTGTTTATATTTATTTTTCCTAAACCTCCTTAACGTCGTTTTAGGTTTCGTTTATGTTTCCTAACGACTTTTAGGGTTTAATTAAATATTATATTATTCCCTTGTACTTATTTAAAAGTATTTAATTCCTTAATCTCTCATTAATTACTTTTATTTAATTAATTCATGATTAATTAAAGTAATTAAAGTTTTGGATATTTCAATCTACCCCCCTTAAAAGAACTTTGTCCCCAAAGTTCCCATGCATCTTATATCATTAGAATACACGGATAACCTCATACCATAGATCATATAGATCATGCTTATATATATTTAAACTTCAGACTCATAAGGTCTGTCATATATGTATACTACAAATACCATACAGCATGTCTTTGCATGTTTGGCAATCAAAATTCCCTTTGTTGCATCCTCCCCATGTCACCGGTCAGAAGACGAAGGCTCACAGGTCCTCGGTTTCATGAGCGAGTAATGCAAGATATCATCCGCAGGTACCGACTATTGGACACTTACGCTCTCTGGTCCGCGGTCCTTTAGAAGATTAAAACAATCTCATACTTTTGTCATATTCTCCCCATGTCGTCCGTCCGAAGACAAAGGCTCACTCGTTCTCGATTTCATGAGCGAGTAATACAAAACCAATCTGTTCTCCTCATGTCAATGGTCCGAAGACAAAGGCTCATGCGTCCTCGGCTTCATGAGCGAGACTCAATAAAAGAAAATTCTTTTTACAAGGCTAAGTAAAAGAAAATTCCTTTATTTGAAAATACAAGTCAACTCCAATTCCACTTTTTGCTAAGCATCTACTCTTAGCGTGATTAATTGTGACCACTTGTTGCGAGTTTCAGGAATCATCCGACCCTGATGTGATCAGCATCAGTGTTGGACTATCCTTCTACCCCAATTTATGTTTGGTTTCCCTTGATCCCTAGGAAATCAAGTTCCACCTCCCACGTCAATTTCAAACAATCAAATAATTCACTCATTTCCAATTTTCTATCTTTTAGTGATTCTAGTCATAATCATAGATCAATGCATCTCCAAATTATGGAACTTAGTCCATAAATCATTCTCAATTCACCTCTCAGCAATTACCTAGGGAATTTAATTCCTACTAGGTTCTACATCGGTTTTTTTTACCGCTTCATACTATTACCATATTCGGTCTCATATATAAATATATACCGTAGGGATTCTAAATCCCCTAGAGTCTCTCTAATCCTCCTCACTTGTATTCTCACACTGGAGTTAACAAGGTAGGTATGTATTATGTATGGTATTCGCATCTTCTGTGCGCAATGACCATAATTAATCTCAGAATGTATACATATGTATTAAAACAAATTCTTTTGTGCTATGCACATCGTAGTTTACGTACTTGGTACGTCGACATACGCTAAGCGGTTTTTTGCTCTACCCCCCTTAAAATGGATTACACCCACGTAATCAACATTATATTACCCTTGAACACAGGTTCAAGATGTCTAGGTCTTATGGAGCATTATGGCTTCCATGTAGTCCATCTCTCATTATAATCCGACCAGAGGGTCTTACCCATGTTAATGGTTTAGTCTTTGTATCTAGGATTCTTATGGGTATTTATACCAATCTCATAGTTGGGTTCAGGTTTAGCCTCGAAGGCTATAAGGCATCTGGTAGATAAGACATATATTTCATTAGCTGGAAGATGTGTGATACATCGTTCCTTTTGCCATTCATTAGGTATAGCGACCTTCAAGGTACCGGTCTACTAGCTTCTACTACGCGACTCAGATAACCTTAGGGCTTAGTTTGCCCAATTTTTATCCTTTTAAAGTATTGTATATCCTTCTGCCTCCTTACAGTTTAGGATTATTGGTCTCTCAATGGACGTGTGTTGTCTTTAATTCTACACGGCCTTAATATTTTGTAGCTTGTCTATCCCACTCTCTCTGAAGTTCTAGTGTTCATACTCTTAGTGTTCTCTCAAGTGTCTAAATTATTCTTTCCAACTGATCTTTGGTCTGAGGATGATGCTTAATCTGAAACTACTATTTAGTGCTTATTGCCCTTTACAGTTTTATCTCTAACGTCTTAAGACATGTCCTATGTCTGCACTTAATAATCCGTGCTCATCGCACTTCATAATTCCTAATTATTTTCTGTCTAAAATGAGTTCTCTGATTCCTTTGTGTCGTTGGATTAATTGAGTTCCTTCTATTCAACTGTTTGTGGTAGTTAGCTGCTCTTGTCTGATCTTGCGTCACTGACCGTGGTACGGAGTCGACTACTTCCCGTGTTTCCTACACTACTCGTTTACATGCATGGGGTACCTTACTGGTACATTACTACTTACCCGACTAACCCATAAATGAGTTTGTCAGGCCTGCAAGCCCCTGTGGAGTGCAGTCGTCCCACATCTCGTTTTAGTATACTCGTAGTGTCCGTCACATGTTTAGCTATTGCTAACTATGAAGTATTATGTTGTCGGTCTCCTCTTTCATCGTTCCATAATAACACTTATTGTTATTCTTGAACTTAATCAAGGGAAATCCATCTACCGTGTTCTTAGATATGCATGTTCTAGCTTCTTTCTGTATTCAGTACGGACTCGATCCTTTAGTAACTGAGGTCTCTTTCCATCGAGCCTATCATCTTGTTTCTCATATTGATCTACTAGGAACGCACTTCCAGTTCCTTAAAGAATGGGCAAATGCTTCCGGTGAAATCTTCATCGCATGGTCTAGACTACTGGCGTTAATGCACAGTTCGTCTACCATCTCAGTGTCAATATTTGACGGTTTATGTATAATGGTCGCTTTACCGCGCACCATGCCTTAATCCATCTATACAGGTATGTCTTCACGGCCTCTGCTACTATGGTAGCTTGCCTTACTTTGTTGCCCATTAACGGTGCAACTCCTTAATCATTTATTCTAACATCTTATCTTATATTCAATCCCTTATTGGTGTAAACACACTGGGAGTTCTCTAATTTCGGGTGTATGATGGTTGTCGTACCGTGCCATAAGATCGTCATCTCTTAATATGAAGGTGTTTCGCTTTAATTTCGGGTTCACTAGTAGGTTAATCTCTCTCACATTCTTTCATCATTTATGATGTTATTTACCAAGTAATTTAACTGGTTACAGAAGAATTCATCCATTAAGTCACAAGCTCTTCTGAGCGTAGGTCACTTGACGTGCCATATTGTGCACTCACAATGTTTATCTCTGACGATTACTGATTCCTAAATCCTGGGTGTTGGATGTACGGTATATCTATGCAGTCTTCCTTATTATCTATGTGTAACTGGAATGTTCCAAGGAAATCTCAAGGTTTACGGTTTTCGCCCTTTAGTAGAAAGTATTCTATCTCTAATAAGTGAAAGCCCTTTTTTTGAGGGGTTTATTCCCACTCAAGGCCTCACATCAACGAGAGGTATCCCCACCCTAAAAGGAGTGGTTTGTTCTCTGCCCCTGTCATTAGTATTATCTCCTTAATCTCACTAGTGCCCATTTGGCAATCTCTTCCACAATTAACTTACAAGTTTGTAACTGTTCATATCCACGAATTGTAGCTCGTTCATGGCTTAAATAAGACCTCTTATGCCTTCCTGCGCCTCGGGCTCTAATGTGGTTAACATCCTTGGCTCATAGGCTCTTAGTTCTCAATATCATTGAGTGGGAGTCGGCGCTCGGTTCACTGTTGTATCGTTACTTATCTATAGGTTATTCTCATAAGTTTCTGGTTCTTCAAAATCTCTCAACCTTTAGGTTACATATTAAATGTAGTACCGGGTTTCATGGTAAGTTACTGCATCCTGCTTCCTGCTATGGAAGTTCGCTCAGGTGATCTGACGTTATTTAGTGTCTACAACAATATTTTTGCTCTTATAGACTTGAATCTTTTAGCGATTAAGGTTTGGTTCGTATTAGACATCCGCTTTACGGTGTCTAAGTTGGATAATTATCCTGGTTATCATGCGCTTCCATCTCAATGCTTCGTTCAACATTTTTGACTACTCCACCCGTCAATGATTAATCATACTCAGGTGTTAATGAGTTAGGCAACAATGCTAACCATCGTTTACGAGTTTTGTTCGGCTCGACTATACCAACTCTATGGTGTAGTCCTTTGAGCTTCCCTCTTTTGGGATTGTATGTCATTGATCCTTGGTAGGTCGTAGCTTAAACTCATCTTCTCTGATTCCATTCCTAGGGTTTACCAACATCTCCAATGAAGAATGTTGTTATTGGTATTCTTAGTGGTCATCCCGGGAGTTCTATCCCGCTCTTGTTGGAAGTCGTTACGTCGACTGCCTCCATTGTATCTCGTAATATAGTCCTTGTAGGTTATTACTTAGGTAGGGTTCGGCTCGCATTATTGAGCGATCTCTTCGGTTTCTCTCTTCAAGGTTCGGGATTGGTGTGGAATTGGTGTTCTTACCTGTAGTGTCGGTCGCTTATTGTTGAAGTAGGTTTTACCGTTGCTGATGTTTACATCGTTTAGTATTCTGACCAAGTCCAGCTCCCTGCTGACTGGTGTGTCGACTTAGTCATCATGGTCAGGCCGTCCGGCCTTTCTAAGTTCTCATTCTCCGGTTCTTAAGGATTTGCAATCCGGTACTAATATGTATTTTGTATTATAATCGTAGTGTTCTACTATCTTGCCATGATGGCTCCCCATATAGCTTTATCGTGGCAGCACTTGCTATGGCAAGTGCGCCATGCAAGATGGGCTATCGGTACTGTGCACGTCGGTAGTGGTACTTTCTCTTAATCTCCATGTAATTGGTAGTCCTCGGGACTCCTTTGATGTTCTCTTGTTTTTGGATATTAGATTATCCGGGTAGCTTCCTGAGTGTTTCGACTGTGTAGTCACTCATCAGGGTGTTCCTCATTCTGAGGGAACCCCTTTCTACTTGCTTACACCTTAATCCTCGCTCCCATTCCCACGCCTTTTGTTGTGGTTACTGAGTATTGACTCTCCTTAGGCACTACGTCGTAGTCCTATTTCTGAGTATGTCTGCATATGTTTTCATGGTCGTCTGCGCTATGTCGGTCAGGTTTTAATAACCTTCCGAGTTGTATAGAGTTTGGAGTTTCCCGCTTCGTGATAAACTTTTAGGTAGTCTTTATTCTCATGCGCGGCATTATCCCGCTGTTATGCTTCTTCGGACTGCTGTCCGGTGTTCCTGTCGCTTCACTTTTTCCTCTTCATTGCACTCGTAGTGCTTCCCTTTTTACTGGTATGGCGGGGTTTTCTCGACTGCGTAGCATGTCGACCCATGTTGTCGGTAATCACCGTTCTCTTACTGGTAGGATCCCATTGGCAGCGCCTGTTTCAACGTTGCGCTCCAATTATGACCTTCAGGATTTCCGTAAACTGTTGTACAACGAGGTGTTTCTCGTACTGCTTAACGTTAACTAACTGACAGATCGGGTTTCCCCGAGTGAGGAGAAGGCTTTTTCCTATCTAGCGTTGGTTCCCCGTATTTCAAAACTAGGGATGTGGAGGGCGGGTTTAGGTATTGTAGGTATCCGGTAAGCACCGGGGAGCCCTAACTAACGCACCTCTCGCACTATCTCTCAACCCTTAACCCATAACTCAAACTCAAACTCGGTATTCTCCTAAGTTCGATAATTCTAGTCATCAGAGCGTAACTACGCTCTGATAGCACTTTTTGTAACACCCTAACTCATAAAGCCATACTCATCACATAAACCTTTATTTACTTATACTAACATTGCAGCGGAATTCCTTACAACAATTGGTGTTACCGCCGTTAGTCACCCACGTGACTAACTAGGCATACTAAATTCTCCAAGGTCTAGCTACGGTCTGATGGACCCAAATATACCGAACATTAATACTTACAAGTCTTAACCAATTACATAACAATTACAAGTTCCTTACATCTTATACAACTTACTAACATAGATTACCATACGAGAGTTGCACAACTCGTAGGTCATACTTAAACCCGTAATACGTCTACCCCATCTTACTCTCAAGCCGGGTCATCTGCTGCTTCTCACCTGCAAAATAATATGGATGCCCTTAGGGGCTCAGCACCTTTGCTGGTACGATTAACGTGTAGCCCCCAAGCTAACGGGGCTACGCACGACTACTTTGTTGTATACATGGGATTGATTATTTATACAACACTATTAGGAAGTACAATAAACACCACACAATATATGAAGCAACTCATAGCTCAAAAACAGTGAACAACTTAATAAGCGTTCCTTAAGTAAACGAGTTAGTTTTTAACTCCTTAAGTTCGAGAAACATTTAGTTCTCATATTTCCTCTTATCTCAAACATATCAACCTTTCTTTAATTAGAATTGGTTGTTCCTTAATTCATTGTTTATCTTGTCGGGTCAAAGGTAACCCTAGCCAATGAGCTATCAACTCCATTGGGTTAAATAAACAATATTTCTTAGAATTAGTTGGGATTTAGGTAGATCCCTCCACACCATCTTAATAATGCCTCCCACCACGAACAGAAATCGAGGTGACCGAGGCTATATGTCGACTCTAGGCGACGAGTCCGAAGACAAGTCATATTTGGAAGTCGGAATCTGATAAGGATACCAATCTCCTACTTAACACATGCATGACCGAACCATTCCGGATTCCTCACTCCCCCCAAGTTCCAGTTAGTTGAAGTCTCAAAGACAATGTTTGTTAGTTAAACCTCTTTTGGTTATTAATAAACTAATGTTAGGGAGTGTTCCTTGTTCTCACACGATTGTTTACTAAACATCAGTTAGTAAGTTCTCAAAGGTAGGTTGTAGTAGTTTCATACAACACACAACATATACAATAAACCGGTTGCATGCTTTATCTTGTTTAGTCGGAACATATAAACAAATAGCACACAAGCCGAGGTACACCTCGTTAGCAAGCAGGCTACAAGAAAACCATACCGTACACCTGGTGATTGGCTAGCTCTCAAAACGATGCTCGTAATCCGTCGAACACCTTCGACTATCTAGATCCTATAACATAGTAGCCGGGCAGGTTAATAACTTAATTATCTCCTAAACATTCCGTTACCATATGTAACTCTCTTAATTAAACTTCCAACTATATACACATATGTTCTCGTAATTTAGGCATCCTATATTAATCCTTATGAGTCATATAACTCCAATCTCTTATTCCATTAACCAAAATCTCAATCCTTTGATTATATATTCATATCCACACATATATGTATATCTATATATATATACTTCTTTCGAATTAGATGTCATGCTATGTGACTTTTATCTACTTACTTAACCTCGGTGTGTCTATATAGGCACACTTGTTCTTATAACTGTTATTGTTATCAATAACATTATATCAATCCTCCAATAATTCCAAACTTATAATTTAATCCCAACTATATATATATACATATATCCATACATAAGTGTTTTTCCATTATTCTAATGTTACACTAATATACACATTCATATCCTCGTAAATTTCTAAGTCCCATATGATTAATAGAAATCCTTTTGTATTAACTATTTAACTATATATACATATACATATTCACCTATATATATAGTCTCATGATCACTAAGGTTCACCCATTATGTATACAAATATATATACATCTAAGTTCTCATATAAATAACATCAACCTCAAAATTAATACCGATTTATAAAATGATTACTAAATTATTTTAATCAATCACCTAATCAACTTACCAAAACAAATTATTACAGCTCACCAATTTCCTACTTAATCATTTAAAATCTGCCCAATGCAATATCCAATCTTTTAACCACTTATAATTTTCATACCCATTATAAAATCTGGGCTGGAAGCCCAACTGACCAATCTACAATCTCAACCCAATTAATCTGAATTTGGTTTGTCCATTGAACCATTCTCTTAAGCCCAACTACATTTTATTACTTCATCTACTTGAGCCTAATCAAAATTCCCAAGTTAATTTTGAATTCTGAAACCTAATTTTGTCTTAGTCAAAGTTTCTAATTCCAAACTTGACAAACTACTAATATTTCCAAACTCCAATTTCGAGTTGACGAAATCGAATTTCTGGCAAACCCTAATTGATATGCCTTGTTGACCAGTTCAAATTACCAACTTAATTTTTTTTACTAGTCTAATTCGATTCAGACCTAACCATAATAAAATTCCAGATTTACACTTCCGCCCCAACATTTTCCCAAATTACACTTTCTCCCTTAAATTTACAGAATTTACAAATCACCACTTAAACTTTCCTAATTCACGTTTGTATCCCAGATTTCTCATATTTACATTTTTAAACCCAAATCTATTACATTTCTGATTTGTCCAGAATTTTCCAGTAATTACCATTTAGCCCCCAATTTAGTCATATTTTCAGTTTAACCCCTAATTTTCCAAATTTACCAATTTAATCCTAGAAACCTTGATTTCAATTACAGAAACCTCAATTTTGTAATCCCTAATTTTAGTTGAAGCCCTAATTTGCTAACCAAGCCCTAATTTCAACTTTCCCCCAAATTTAGGGTTCGAATCCCTAATTTTATTTCAACCCTAAATCGATTTCAACACTACATTAACTTACTTTCAATTTCGATTACCAAAAACGATTCCTCTTACAAATTTTCGAAACCCTAAATTCATTCTAGGGTTCTTAATTTCGCACACCACAGCAATATGATTTCCAGATTTAAAGTCCACATACAATAGTTCGCAGCATACAGAATCCACACAGAACAAAACAATTTCAGTTTGCACCAAAATCTAGCCGGATTTTACAAGTTTTCAAGGGTATAACTCGGGCTCTAATGGCCGAAAAATAGAGAGGAGTTAGGGTGAAATACCCCGAACTCAATTAGGGTGATTAAATTACTCTAATACGATATTGAGGGCCTATTAGTGCCTAAAGAATTTTGGTAAAGAGAATAAATTCAAAATAAACAAGAAAAACGCTTAAAAAGCGAAAAATGCTAAATTGAGCGTTAAGTGACCGTAGGAGGAATACGACCTCGACATGGGTCTTAGATGAATTGAAATACCCCAAACCTTAATATGTTCATTAATTATGTAATTATGATTTTCTAAGGCTAATTAAGTCCTTAAGATCATTGGTGAAGAAATAAAAACCAAAAAAAAGAAAATGCGTAAAAGTCACAAAACGTGAAAACACATATTTAATTATTTTAGGAGGCATATAACCTTCACTAGGGTTATAAATATATTTTTATACGCTAATTACACCCTGAGAACATGTGGAAAAAAATTCCCGAAGAAAACAGATCCAAATACTGCGTTAAAACGCTAACGGAGTGTTAAAGCGCGTTTTTCGAGAAAACCCGAAAACGCTCGTTATTTTACCCGGTTTAGCACTATTCACTAACCGGGCCCGTTTTCCGGATTTTTCTCGTTTCTTTAATTTTAACGGTTCCTAAGCTCCCATTAATGTTTAATTATAGTTATAAGATCAACTATAATGTTTACGGGGTCATTTAACTGATTAAAGTCACGTTTTTGGGTTTTCTCAAAAACGCGCTTTAACACTCCGTTAGCGTTCTAACGCATTATTTGGATCTGTTTTCTTCGGGAATTTTTTTCCACATGTTCTCAGTGTGTAATTAGGGTATAAAAATATATTTATAACCCTAGTGAAGGTTATATGCCTCCTAAAATAATTAAATATGCGTTTTCACGTTTTGTGACTTTTACGCATTTTCTTTTTCTTTTTGGTTTTTATTTCTTCACTAATGATCTTAAGGACTTAATTAGCCTAAGAAAATCATAATTACATAATTAATGAACATATTAAGGTTTGGGGTATTTCAATCTACCCCCCTTAAAAGAACTTTGTCCTCAAAGTTCCACAATTCCCATGCATCACTTTACTTAGAATACCGGGATTACTTTCAAGTTAAAACTTCCATAACCAAACATACTTTACATACTACCTCGGACTTAACGGTCCGGGTAACATAACCATATCCATAACATAACATACCTTACATAATAACCTCGGACTCAACGGTCCGGGTAACATAACAACAATTGTACTTACATAACAACCCTCAGACTCTCAGGTCTGATAACATAACAACATTTAGACTCATAGGTCTAGATAACGTAATAACATTCAGACTCATAGGTCTGGATAACATTTATTACACATACCACACAACATGTCTTAGCATGTATAGCAATCGAAAATACCTTTTCCATCTCTTCATGGGCTCGGTCCTAAGACTACAGGACATTACAGTCCTCGAGTCCCATGTCGAGTACATATACACTGTGATCCCGCAGAACCCGGTCGCAATGGACACCTTCTGGTCCCGTTCCTTTGGGAGATCAAAAAAATCACTTACTTTTTAAAATATATACTTCTCATGTCACCGGTCCGAAGACGAAGGCTCATACGTCCTCAGCTCGTGAGCAAGTAATACAAAAATATTCTTTATGGGGTTAATTAGAACAAAATCCTTTATTGGAAAGTACTAATTGAAAATCCTTTTACAAGGTCATGTAAAAGAAATCCCTTCATTTGAAAATACCATTTGAGAATTTTGGAAATATTAATTGAAGTCTTGAAAATACCAATTGAAAATTTTGTAAACACCAGTTTAAAATCCTTTTTTAAAGCGCATTACAACTCCAAGTCCAATTTCTGCTAACTGCATCTTATTCTTAACGTGATTATTTGTGACCACTTATAGGGAGTTTCAAGAATCATCCAACCCTGATGTGATCAGCATCAGTGTTGAACTATCTTTCCACCCCAATTTGTGTTCGGTTTCCCTTGATCGCATGCAAATCAAGTTCCACCTCCCACTTCAATTTCAAACAAGCAACTACTTCAAACATTTACCATTTTCTATCTTTTAAATCCTTCTAGTCATAATCATAGAGCAGTACATCTCCAAAGGATGGAACTCTGTCTATCAATTATCCTCAATTTGCCTCTAGTCAACTTACCTAGGGAATCCTATTATCACTAAGTTCTTCATCGGTTTCCTACCGATTCATACATCACAATACTATATATATATATATTTATCAAAATCACAATACACATCACTATATTTGTCTCAAATAAACATATACTATTGGGATTTTAGCTCCCCGGGAGTTTCTCTACTCCCATACACTTGTATCCACACACCACTTATAACAATGGTATTCGCATCTTCTGTGCGTAATTACCACAATTAAACCATGAATGAATACGTATGTTCATGTACCATACACACCAATCATCAGAACAGGGTATTTTGTGTTATACACAACATCATAACAAATTATTTTGTGTTATGCACAACATCGTTCATGTACACTTGTACGTAAACGTTCACTGAGCGTTTTTGCGCTCTACCCCCCTTAAAAGGGATTACGCCCACGTAATCAATCACTGAACATTCGTTTAAAATGTTTTGCCGCCGTGACGTGTTTTAACTTCCACACGGTCTGTTATGCAATACGTTCTGGTTAGAGGATCTTAACCATATTGGCGGTTTAGTCCCTAAACTAAGAATTATCATTAGAGTTTATTTAACTCATAACCGGTTTCGGTTGTGGCCTGTGAGGCTTCTAGGCGTTAATAATTAGCCATTTACTCATATTCACTATGCACATTCAGTAGCTGAATCATTGGCTCAGTAGTTACTGCTGCGCGACTCTGATAACTTTGGAGGTTAGTTTGCCCCACTCGTTATTCTTAAAGTATTGTACACCTCTCATTCATCATCTTTATCCTGTAATAACGGTTTCTCAACCGACGCGTGGTATCACTTACCGTGCGTGAATTCAGTGAGTTATTAAACTTTCCATCCACATCTCTGACAATTTACTGTGTATACTGCTATGCATTTCAAAGATTATTCACTTGGCTTTTTCCGACTTACTGTCGGTTGAGGTCGAGCTACTACCTAATATGTAGTGCTCCCTCGGTTATTTCTAACACTTGAGGTATATTGCATACCGGTATTTGGTATTCCGTGTTACTGTAGTCCCTTATTCTTAATCATGCCTCCACACTTGGTTATGTACACGCATTCTTTCATTTGTACGACCTTGCATTTCCTATGCCTCGGTCCTTATAGTGTTATAAGTCTCCTTCTACTTCTACCACAATTAACATTTCCCCAAATTTCTAGCTATCCCACTCGATCATTACTGCGCAAGTGCAATACCAAAACACTCAGTCATATAGAGTGCAGAGGCGTAAACTCTTGGCAGTAAATCTCTTATGCGATTGCAATAGGAATGAACATTGTTTCCTTGTTGCCCGGTCTGTCTACCATCGTTATTCATCAACTCCATGTTATTGTGTGATTTATTCACATGTATTGGTCACTTGCTGCGCACCGTGTTCTTACTTCTTGTACAACACTAACTTACATGGCATCCACTTTCATATTAGCTTCCGCACATGTACTTTCATCATTTTTATTATGGTTCTTCATTCATTTGGATGACTACTGAATACGCTATTCTTCGAGTCTTTATGCTCCTTGAGCATTGTTCACTCTACACTTAGCATCACACACATATGGTGGTTGCTGTTAAACTTACTACTCTTCCGGTCTCCACAATTGGTACAAACGCTTCTATTCGTATTATTCTTATTCAAATCATTCTCGGGTAGTAACAATATGGTCACTCCTTAACATATTTCTTGAACTTTGTTCACATAACTACCTCTCCTGCGGTTTCACCATATCGAGAGGTATCCCCACTCTTAACGCAGTGGTTCGTTCTCCGCTCTGTTCACTTGTACAACATAAACTTTCGTAATCAATTAAATTTGCATAACACATTTGGTTTGTGGCTTATAAGCCTCATTGCCTCGAGCTTTGCTCATTATAGGCTGTTCACACAAGTTTTACTTCTCCGTACACCATCACATGGTTTGGCGGTTGTATTGGGCTCCCTGACAAGGTCGTTGCATCACGCTTCCTTATATGGGATGCCCCTTAAGAATGTCCGTTTACCTCCTGATGACTTATGTTTAAACTGGGTATTAGCTTCAACTCTTGTGTTTCTATCACGATATTTTGTTCGACAATTGTTGACCCAAACACCCTTCAGGACAGCCCCTGGGTGTTACTAGGTTATGTCATTACATCTGGCTTGTATACGTTTAGTTAACTACACCGCTTTGCATTCTTTACTGGGTTTACTATCCTCTTCTGTGAAGATCGATATTCCCTGGTAGTCTGGGTGATCATTCCGGGAGTTTCATCCTTTTGTTGCATATTAACTTGTCCATATTAGGTATCTGTCTTACCGTGTATAGGCAGGGCATTCGTTCCAGCTATCACGTTTATCTCTCGGGTTTCTTGAGCCATACGCAATGTCTTTACCTACTAGTCAGTGCACTTCGCACTTCCTGACTCTTAAACATCTTCTTGACATGGATTAACTACTTCCTTTAATCTCGTTAACTAACGGAATTTCTTTACTTGAACCATTCATGGTAATTCGTTGCTCTTGTTTAACCTTTACTGCTGACCGTAGTATGGAGTCGACTACTTCCCGTATTCCTGACTCCACTCGTATACATATATGGGGTACCCTACTGATACATTACTACTTACCTGACTAACCTATAAGTAGGTCCGTCAAGCCCGCAAGCTCCTATCGGAGTGCGGTCATCCCACATCTCATTTTCGTATACTCATAGTGTCCGTCACACGCCTAGGTGAAGTATTCTGTTGTCAACTCCCCTTATCTCGTTCGATGATAATGCACCTTGGTGCTTTCTGAACTTAATCAAGGGGAAATTTATCCACTGTCTGTATTAAGTACAAACTAATTCCTTCCCTCGGGTTGATACCCTCGGGTTGTAGGGTTTTCTAAGGTTGCTCGAAAGCAACTGGGTACAACTTACCTACTGTGGTGCTGAGGCCGGTGTAGGTCTTCTGGTTTGGTTTTAAAGGAAATATGAAGTTTGAGAGAAATTTGGGCTTAAAAGAAGGTTTGAAATAAATATGAGTTTGGAAGAAAATTTGGGTGTTAAAACGGGTTGAAGTAAATGTGAGCTTAGAAGAAGGAGTTAGATTTAAAAGAAATTCTTCATAGCATTTAGAATGTCTCCTCGCCTTGACCGAGTCTAGCTTCTCGCTGACTGGTATATCCTTAACTACAATGGTTAGGCCATAAAGCCCTTCCAAAATCCGTGCTTCACACTCTTACGACTGGTGGTCCTATAATTGGTTCACTCGCCTTCGTGGTACTCTACTGAGTACTTCATAGTCGTTAAATCTCTCCCGAATAGCCCCGTTATAGTAGCACTTGCCATGGCAAGTGCGCCATGCTGGCTGGCTATCGGTTTAACATGTACTGGTTGCGGTACTACTTTTATCATTACTATATTCGGTGGCCTCGTTGGCTCTTCCTTTGATCTTACAGTCTTGATAATAAATCTTCCGAGCGACTCTCATTGGTCTCGACATGGTAGTCGTAAATCGGGGTGACTCTTCACTCTTAGAGGCCCCTATACGTTTAGCTCTGAGTCATTCCTTATCGCCCGTCCCCACACTTTTACTGTGGTTAATAAGGCTGAATTCTTATTTAGGCACTACTGAATAGTCCTATTAGTGTATGTTTCATTAATACTCCCATAGTTGTCTAAACTACGATAATCGGGTATTACAGCCTCTTTGGTGTTGTAGGTTTGGAGTCATCCAACCTTGACTAGTTCCTTAGTCGGTTAGTATACCATTGTCGGTATTATCCAACAATTATGGTCCCGTCGATATGTGTCTAGGGTGTCCTTACTTCACCTTTCTGCTTCGTTGCACGGCTAGTGCATTCCTTCATGATGGTCAGTCATGGTTCTCTCGACTGCTGAGCATGTCGACCCATGCTGCCGGAAATTCCATTCTCGTATGCATAAGATTCTTTAATCTTCCGCTATTAAGTGCGGGTAAAGGTGTTCAAACAGGATCCGTCTCTGGGATTCTCAGTTCTTGGAATCTACCGTATGACAGGTTTTGGTTCTTACAGGAATAATTCATAACAGCCAGATCGGGTTTTTCCCGAGTCTTAGAGGACTTCCATCTCTCTGGCGTTCTTTCCTAAGCTATAAAATGGGGGTTGTGGAGGGTGGGAAGGAGGTTGTAGGTATCCAGTACACACTGGTAATTCCTAACTAGCGTACTTCTCACGCTATCACTCATCCCTTAACCCAAAGTCTTAAACTCCTAACTCGGTACCTCCTAAGCTCGGTATTTCCAGTCATCAGAGCGATACTTCGCTCTGATACCACTTTTTGTAACACCCCAACTACAAACACCATACTTAACAACACTTAGCAGCGAAAATACAACTAAACATCTAACTTATCCCATTGGGTGTTACACGCCGTTAGCCACCCACATGGCTAACAAGGCTAATACATACACAATGTACCGGTCTGATGGATAAGATTACCGAGCACTGCACTTTACATTACAATTCTGTTTCTAAACTGGAAATAAATACAATTACATTCCAACTTTACCGAGTCTAATACATTCCATTACCGATATCACACTTCGGCCTTACACTACTTACGAACATATAAACAACTACATAAACAAACTAAATAACTACCCATGTATAACCAGCTACCCCGTCCTACTCTCGAACGGCTGCCAGCTCCATTGTACTTGAAAAGTAATGGGGGCCCCCAAAGGGGGTCAGCACCTTTGCTGGCATGGTAATCGTGCAGCCCGCATACTACCGGGCCACACACAACTATTTGTCGTCTGAGCATGAGGTTCATTATATTTAAAACATGTATGAAAACGATACACACATATCATGCTTATAAATCACACACATCCAATAAAAAGGGATACAAACATAACATTCACACATCACATTGGTTAGTTCACCTTATTGTGTTCCTTGTCCCTTGAGGGCTCTACCTTAACGAGGCTAAATACTTATTAGACGACACTTACCCATTTAATCGGGTTACAAGTAATTACTTCTTGTATTAAATTTGGGTTGATTTCGGTTATCAACTTACACAACATCACAACACACATCTCGTAACAACATGTACACAACACATCACTGTTCTTCTTAGAGAACGTAAACTTTACTTAAGGTGTGTCAGATAAAGTATAGGTCCGAACACACCATACACATTTACTTTACTTTAGATGCGTCAGCCTTAATATAGGCCCGATCACACCATACACATAACATTACTTAGATGTGTCGGTATTAATATAACCCGATCACACCATACACATATCCCCCTAGCCCTGAATAATAATCAAGGTAGGAAAGTCTCTTATTAGACTTGTGGGAGATTGAATTTCCAGGAGGAAAAACAACCAAAATAGAGAGTGAGTTAATTCAGCTATAGATACCAACTCCCAAACACACGTGCACGACCGGGACACCCCGGATTCCTCACCCCCCATAATATATACATTTTAGTTAGAATTTTCTTTATGGAACATATCACATCATGACATCATATGGTGTTATAAACTTAGTCAAACAACAAGGGAGGTAACTTACCATCCAACATACATGAACAACAACAATCGTTAGAAAACGGCATACTACAAAGGAAACACACATCACACACAACCACATCATACAATTAACACACTGATAGCCGTAGTTAGAACGTTCCCATAGGTTGGGACGTTTAATCCGAATACCGATCTCTTATGTGATCCTAGAGTTGGTTAACTACGGTTTAACACATGTTTGAGGTTAAACGGTATCGGAACTATTTACGCCACATAAATGAATTACTGTAAACTCATTACATGCTTCATCTTGCAAGGTGGCAAACATACAGAAAAACACATAGGCATACAAGCCGGTGTAACCCGGTAGGACACAGGTTGCAAGAAAACCATACCTGTCACCGCAGGGAATTACTTTATCGGGTGTTCCCGCGCTCCTTGGTTTACACTTGTTCCTCATGTCTACTCTTGAACCACTATCTACATGTCAAATGGTTCAATTATTATTAAGGTGTTACGGTAGGTACATAATTGCTACTCCCGTACTTACCCCGTTACCCCGTTATTTCGGTTTAACTTTGTGTACTTAAACTCACAACTTTCTCAATCACTTCCAACACTTGTTTATACTTATTAGGACCTTTAAAATTCACCAAACAAGGCCTTAAAAACATCCAAAACCATTACCCATAAATCCCCCATCTTTAGAACACTTTAAAACACATTTTAGGCCATTTTTGGTCTGGTCCGGGACTTGGTCCGGACCCAAGGTCCCGGACCACCTCTGAAATGCACTCTTGGCCACTTTTTAACATTGGTCCGGGACTTGGTCCTGGACCAAGGTCCCGGACCACCTGTAATATTGATTCTCGGCGTATTTTTAAGCATGGTCCGGGACCTTATACAAGGGCTAGGTCCCGGACCCTGCTAAAAAGCTGATAAAAGTCCATTTTTCAACCCCTAAACCAACCTTAATCCTCACCTAATCATTCCATAATCTTTCCACATGTTTTCTAAATGTTTAAACACCCTAAAACACTCCCTAAACACTCCTAAAACGTTGGTTCAATTCACCACTCAATTCTTGTTCAAATTCAACAAACTTACTTTTCACATTCTTGTATTTTGCACACTTGTGCATTTCGATTTCCTTTTGACAGTTCTCACCTCCTACCAGCTTACCAAATCCATCAATGGCCATTACCAACCATTCCTACATAAATGCACTTCTAAAACCCACATTCACTCCTTGTTTCACAAGTTACAAACACCAACTCTTTTTCTTGAAATTCCAAGTCACCAAGCATCATTATGCTACAGATTTTGCACTCTCTTATCTCCATTCTCCATCTACCATTATAAGGTTACCAATCCATTCTACTCAACACTAAACAACCCAATTGAACACCTACGTTCTCTCACTTACCAAGCCACCTAAAGGCACTTATTTCCCACCGAAATTTCGCCATAACCTCCCCATAAATCTAACATCTCCTCCTTCATCAATTTTCACCATTTTCAATCCTAATCTAGCCACACCCTTATAGGGTCCTACCATCACATAATAAATCCTCAAAGTCCATCAACAACAACATGACTCCAAAATCTCCATAAACCACAATATAAACACCAACTCAAAACACTTGGCTCCAAGGCCCTTTAATTCACAATTAATTTCACAAATCTCTCTAAAATCAACTAAACACAATTCTAACAAGGATTGCAATCCATAATTTGGGTTCATTAATTTGTTTACCCATTCCAAACTCTAAAACAATTAAAAACAAGGTTTAAGGTAGGTTTCTTACCTTAATTCACAAGTCTCTCCTTAATTCTCCTCTTGCTCATCCTCTTCCCAATTTCGGTCAAATAGGTGATGGAGTTACCAAACTCCATCCCAACATCCAAATTACACAAAAAGCACACAATTAAAATTCTAACCCTTAAGATAACACAAATTCAATGCAAGGTTTAGAACACCATAGTTAGGGTTTACCTTTTGGAGCTTTTTAAGAGGGGTTCTCACCCTTGAATCAAGAAGGGGATTATTCCACCATTGTAGGGTTGAATTGAATCTCAAAATCAAGAAGAAAACAAGGTGTGAGAGAGGGCAAAAATCGGCCAGCTCTACAAGGTGGAGAAAAATGAGGTTTATCATGGAGATTTTTACCTTGTTTGAAAGAGGAGACTCCAAGCTTCCTTTTGATGTCATTTTCTCTTCAAATGGGGAAAACCCATGTGGATGAAGTTCATCCTTTTCGAATTTTGAAAAGAGAGATTGATAGAGAATGATGAGGAGATGAAGAATAAGTAATTATTTTCTCATTTGGAGTGGTGTAGCACCTTGGGCAAGCTTGAGAAGGAGGAGAAGCCATGGATGGGCTTCAAAAATCGGCTGGAACAGAGGGGGAGAAAGGGGACGGCTGATGAAGAAGAAAGAGAGGAAAGAGAGGGAAAAGAGAGAAATGAGGGAGGAGAGAGAAGAGGGGTTTCACTTTTTATGCTTTTTGCTCATTTATTGTACTAGCTAGTTATTAACTAGTAAAGGGTGGGCTGATTACTTATAAAAACTGGCCCCCACTATAATATGTAACTGGAGCGTTTTTCGTCCTTTACCGAAAACGCTCGTTATTTTACCCGGTTTAGCACTATTCACTAACTGGGCCCGTTTTCCGGATTTTTCTCGTTTCTTTAATTTTAACGGTTCCTAAGCTCCCATTAATGTTTAATTATAGTTATAAGATCAAATATAATTTTACGGGGTCATTTAACTGATTAAAGTCACGTTTTCGGGTTTTCTCGAAAAACGCGCTTTAACACTCCGTTAGCGTTTTAACGCATTATTTGGATCCGTTTTCTTCGGGAATTTTTTTCCACATGTTCTCAGTGTGTAATTAGGGTATAAAAATATATTTATAACCCTAGTGAAGCATGTAATGAGTTTACAGTAATTCATTTATGTGGCGTAAATAGTTCTGATACCGTTTAACCTCAAACATGAGTTAAACCGTAGTTAACCAACTCTAGGATCACATAAGAGATCGGTATTCGGATTAAACGTCCCAACCTACGGGAAATTTCTAACTACGGCTATCAGTGTGTTAATTGTATGATGTGGTTGTGTGTGATGTGTGTTTCCTTTGTAGTATGCCGTTTTCTAACGATTGTTGTTGTTCATGTATGTCGGATGGTAAGTTACCTCCCTTGTTGTTTGACTAAGTTTATAACACCATATGGTGTCATGATGTGATATGTTCCATAAAGGAACTTCTAACTAAAATGTATATATTATGGGGGGGTGAGGAATCCGGGGTGTCCCGGTCGTGCACGTGTGTTTGGGAGTTGGTATCTATAGCTGAATTAACTCCCTCTCTGTTTTGGTTGTTTTTCCTCCTTGGAAATTCAATCTCCCACAAGTCTAATAAGAGACTTTCCTACCTTGATTATTATTCGGGGCTAGGGGGATATGTGTATGGTGTGATCGGGTTATATTAATATCGACACATCTAAGTAATGTTATGTGTATGGTGTGATCGGGCCTATATTAAGGCCGACACATCTAAAGTAAAGTAAATGTGTATGGTGTGTTCGGACCTATACCTTATCTGACACACCTTAAGTAAAGTTTATGTTCTCTAAGAAGAACGGTGATGTGTTGTGTACATGTTGTTACGAGATGTGTGTTGTGATGTTGTGTAAGTTGATAACCGAAATCAACCCAAATTTAATACAAGAAGTAATTACTTGTAACCCGATTAAATGGGTAAGTGTCGTCTAATAAGTATTTAGCCCCGTTAAGGTAGAGCCCTCAAGGGACAAGGAACACAATAAGGTGAACTAACCAATGTGATGTGTGAATGTTATGTTTGTATCCCTTTTTATTGGATGTGTGTGATTTATAAGCATGATATGTGTGTATCGTTTTCATACATGTTTTAAATATAATGAACCGCATGCTCAGATGACAAATAGTTGTATGTGGCCTGGTAGTATGCGGGCTGCACGATTACCATGCCTGCAAAGGTGCTGACCCCCTTTGGGGGCCCCCATTACTTTTCAGGTACAATGGAGCTGGCAGCCGTTTGAGAGTAGGACGGGATAGCTGGTTATACATGGGTAGTTATTTAGTTTGTTTATGTAGTTGTTTATATGTACGTAAGTAGTGTAAGGCCGAAGTGTGATATCGGTAATGAAATGTATTAGACTCGGTACAGTTGGAATGTAATTATATTTGTTTCCAGTTTAGAAACGGAATTGTAATGTAAAGTGCAGTGCTCGGTAATCTTGTCCATCAGACCGGTACGTTGTGTATGTATTAGCCTTGTTAGCCACGTGGGTGGCTAACGGCGTGTAACACCCAATGGGATAAGTTAGATGTTGAGTTGTATTTCCGCTGCTAAGTGTTGTTAAGTATGATGTTTGTTGTTGGGGTGTTACATGAATTTACAAGGCTTAATAATGCCTAAATAATATATGGGAACAATTCCCGAAGAAAACGGATCCTTAAAAAGGTATTAAAAACGCTAATAAAGCTTTAGCGCATGTTTTTCGAGAAAACCCGAAAACGTGACTTTAAGTGGTCAAATGAACCCATAAAAATTGTAGTTAATTAAATAACTATAAATAAACATTAATGGAAGCTTAAGAGCCATTAAGATTAAAGAAACGAGAAAATTCCGGAAAACGGGCCCGGTTGGTGAATAGTGCTAAAACCGAGTAAAATAACGAGCATTTTCTGTAAAAGACGAAAAACGCTCCAGCTCACATGTTATAAGGGGGCCGATTTTTATGTTGACCATCCCTCCCCATTTGACCCTTAATAAGTAAATAAAGAAAGAAAAGAAGAAGGAAAAGGAAAAAGTGAAAAAGGTAAAAGTAACCCCCATCTCTCTCCTCTCTCATTTCTCTTTTCTTCCTTCTCTTTCCTTCTTTCTTTCCTCCCTGCCGTTCTCTCTTTCTTCCTCCATAGCTGGTTATTTCTTCCTCTCCTCCCATGGCAACTCAAGCTTCTTTGCTTTGCCTAAGCTTCATGAAAGCTCAAATCACAAAAATAAATACATATTCTTCTTCCTCTCATCATCCTCTATCATTCTCTCTTTTTAAAATTACAAAAGGATGAACTTCATCTCCATGGGTTTTCCCCATTTGAAGAGAAAAGCACACCATCTTGAAGCTTGAAGGCTTCTCTTTCCATTAAGGTAAAAAGTTCTAAGAAACCTCATATTTTTTCCCATCTTGTAGTGGTGGCCGATTTTTGCCATTCTCATGCCTTGTTCTTTCCTTGTTTTGGAGCCTTGTGTCAACCCTTCAATGGTGAAGTAACCCCCTTCTTGATTCAAGGGTGAAAACCCCTCCAAAACACTCCAAAGGTAAAACCCTAACTTTGTGCTCTAAGCCCCTTTTATTGAATTAGAATTTCCTAAGGGCTTAAAAGATTAATTGAATCCATTTTTTTGTTTCTTGAATGTTGGGATGGAGTTTGGAAACTCCATTCCCACTTGACCGAATTTGAGAAGAGGAGGAGCAAGAGGAGAATTCAAAAGAGAAACTTGTGAAATTAAGGTAAGAAATCTACCTTGAAGCTTGTTTTAATTGCTTTAGGATTTGGGATGGGTAAACAAATTAATTAACCCAAAGTATGAATTGAAATCTATGTGGGAAAATGTGTATAGTTGATTTTGGAGAGAATAGTGAACTATTTTGATTTAAGGGCCTAAGTGCCATTGCATTTGAGATTTTGAGCTATATTGTTGATGTGGTGAATCTTGGTTGAGCTTATGTGCTGGTAGGACCCTTGTAAGGCTGTGGCTAGATTAGGAATGAAAATTGGTGAGAATGGGTGAAGTTGAGGATGTAAGGTTTATGGGGAGGTTATGGCAAAATTTTGGTAGAAAATGAGTGTTCTTTGATGACTTGGTGAATGGGTGAACTTAGGTGTTTGTAGTGTTGTTTAGAGTTGAGTAATAACCTTGAAATGGTATTTGGAGAACTAGAAAGAGAGAAATCAAAATCTGTAGCAAATAGCATGTGAGAAACTTGGGATTTGTAGAAAAAGAGTTAGTGTTTATAACTTGTGAAACAAGGCGTGAATGTGGGTTTTAGAAGTGCATTTATGTAGGAAAGATTTGGAATGGTCATTAATTGATTTGGTGAGGTTGGTAGGAGGTAAAAACTAGCAAGAAGAAGTTAGAGATGCATAAGAGTGCAAAATGCAAAATGTGAGAATTTGAAGTTGTGAATTTGAGCAAGAATTGGGTGGTGGATTAAACCAAAGATTTGGAGAGGTTTAGAGCATGTTTTGAGGTGTTTAATTATGTAGAAAACTTGTGGAAAGATTAGGGAAAGTTTGAGTGTGGATTAAGGGTTGATTTGGAGTTGAAAATTTACCTTAGTAGTAGGTTTTAGCAGGGTCCGGGACCTAGCCCTTGTATAAGGTCCCGGACCGCATCAAAAAATAGGCCGAGAGTGAATGCAGGAAATGGTCCGGGACTTAAGTCCAGGACCAAGTCCCGGACCAGGTAGAAAAATCAGCCGAGAGTTATGTTTACAGTTGGTCCGGGACTTTGGGTCCGGACCAAGTCCCGGACCACCCCCAGAATTCAACCGTGAGTGTTTTAAAGGGGTCTAAACATGGGGGATTGATTGGTATTAGTTTTAGATGATGTTTAGGAGTTGTTTAGTGACCTTTAAAGGTCCTAAGAAGTATAAACAAGTGTTGGAAGTGAGTGAGAAAGTTGTGAGTTTAAATACACTAAGTTAAACCGAAATGACGGGATAACGGGGTAAGTACGGGAGTAGCAATTATGTACGTACCGTAACGCCTTAATATTAATAGAACCATTTGACATGTAATCAGTGGTTCAAGAGTAAGACTAGAGGAACAAGTGTGAACCGAGGAACGTGAGAACACCCGGTAAAGATAACCCCGGTGAAAGGTATGATTTTCTCATGCCTTGTATCCTAACTTGGTTACTCTGATTTGTGTGCTTGTTTGATTGTGTGATCACCTAACAAGATAAATGCACGAATCGGAATGTTTGCACTTGTTAGTGCTTGTATTGTATTGTTGCTTGTTGGATTGTAATTGAACTAAAGTTTGTATAATTCATGAAATGGGTGAATTGTGAATGAGTTGCTTGCATGTGATTGTGTATTGTAGTGCGACTCATAATTGAGTCTTGTTTGATTAGAGACTCGAAGAAAGAGTCAAGTTGTGAATTTACGAAAACGTGGTAACACACTAAAACTATCAAACTAGTAAACGATAACATAAACCTATGTACTCACTAGAACGTGAGAGAATTGTACGGGAGAAGTAAACTCCCGATAACGGTTAGATAACCGAATAGATTTAATCCACAAAAATTTTTTAGTGGAAGTATATAAGGAACCTCTTCTTAGAGGACTTGATAAATGTTTAAACAATGAACCTTGAGAAAAGTAAAGAATGGTAAGGGATCACCAAACCCCTTAGGGTAATAGTCGAACCCCAATCAGAGGATCCGACTAACATAAACAATGTCCCGAACATGAGAGTATTCGATAAGTTGGGTAAAACCTTAAATCTTAGAATACTAGACATTGAGGAATTCCATAAGCCAATAGATGTTATCGAGAGAGATACCTCTAGGCTAATCCATGAGATTGTGACATAACTCCGAGAGTGGAGTTTTGGGAATTTGAGTAGTCCGGTAGAGAACTGAACATTTGAGAACTTGAGGAGCTAAATGCATAGCTCCTTTTGTATTTGTAAGCCCGGTGGTGGGTCTTGTGTATGACCCTGCCCGGAGGTCGTGGCTAAGACTGAAAAGATGCCTTTGAGGATTGAGTATTGGTTTGAGTATTTGATTTGAGAATTTGATTGAGGTAGAGAATTGAGCATTGAGTTGAGACTTGAGAGAGTTGAGTTTGTAATTTGAGTATTGAGTTTGAGATTGAGAGTAAAAGAATTTGAGTAAGTGTAACCCAAGTGAGTGGGGTGACAATGTAGAACGAATTGAGGCATAGTGAGGTATAACCCTCAAAGCCTAAGTATATAACAAATTAAACTAACCTCTTGATGTGTGTGTTAGTGCTTGTGTTCTTCATTGAACCTTGATTGTGTTAAAATACATATATAATGTATTAATGCCTTGCATGCTGTTTGAAATAAAATGAATCGCATGCTCTCGACCAAATAGTCGGCGTACCCTCGCTAGTACGCGGGGTATGCGAATTTCATATGCAGCAATTTGCTGAGCCCCTAGGGGCATCATTTTTATTTTACAGGAACATTGAAGCCGAATACCGTTCGAGTGTAGGACGGGTTGCCATGTGAGCATGGGTAGTTGTTTAGGAAGTTGTATTTGGTTTGTATTGTGGAATTGTAAGACCGACATGTGGTCAGTAAGTTTGGGAATTGTAATAGATACTCGGTATAGAATTGAATGAGGGTTGTAATCGTATTGTTGTTGAATTGGTTAAAGAATGGAAAGGTATTTGTATAGTTAGTTTGTAGCACTCAGTATAAGACCCATCAAACCGATATTGTATTTGTGTTGTTGTTTGGTTTGGATTTGGCCTTGTTAGTCACGTGGGTGACTAACGGCATGTATCACCCACCGGTTGTAGTTTGAATTCCGCTACATTGTTGTTGGTAATTGAGACGGGTTAGGAGATAATGGTGTGATTACCGGTAGGGGTGTTACATAGGGAAATATCTAGACTAGTTTTCCTAGTTCGAATCCTAGCCGAAATCGAATAAAATGTAGAAAAATGAAAGAACAAAAATGATTTCGACTCATATACACCTTAAAGGATGGCTCTCTCTCGATTTTGGCCTCCTTTGGTTCGATTCGTCCGTCTCCGGTTTCCAGCCACGCCTCGCCTCGCCTCGCCTTGACCACCGGATTCCTTGCCCGTTTGTTGAATCGCCAGTTAGGATTGCGCATTTCGTGAGAAGGAGAATGGAGGGAGGACTGAAGAAGAGAATGAGATGGCGGTGGGTTGAGAGGCGCGAGCGTAAAGAATGAAGTTAGGGTTGTGATTTGTGGGTGGAGCAGAAGATCAAAAAGAGTATCGAGAGAGGAGAATGAGGCGGCGTGAGTGTTCCTTGCCAGAGGTTGGGGTTGCAAACTTTGTGGGCTTAGAGAATGAAGAGAAAGAGCATGTACTCCTCTAGCCAGTTAAGTTTGATTACCGTAGAAGATTGAAGGTGGGCTGGATTAGTGAGTCAATCGAGTTGACTGGGCCGGCCCAGTCATGTTGGGCGGGTCGGCCCACTTATTTTTTTGAACGTTACTCATATTTGTCATTTTTTGCTCGTTTTAAGCCCGTTTTTCATGCCGTCTGAAACACGATGTCCCGTTTAACGAGACGAACCATTTTATGATTCCAAATTTATATTTTCAAACAATAACAATTATTGTTATTTATAAATTTAATTAATTATAATTTAATTCCTAATTGGTTTACGTTTCACCATTTTAGGCAAAAACACGACGTCTTTTGTTCTGACTGCTTAACCAATTTTCGAATGCCTCTAAAATTACCCATATAATATTATAAGGTGTCCACGACCTCGTTTTCACTTCTAAAATATTCATGACACGTTTTTTCGAGGTTAAATGATTAGTTTTATTTTTGTTTATATTTATTTTACCTAAACCTCCTTAACATCATTTTAGGTTTCGTTTATGTTTCCTAACGACTTTTAGGGTTTAATTAAATATTATATTATTCCCTTGTACTTATTTAAAATTATTTAATTCCTTAATCTCTCATTAATTACTTTTATTTAATTAATTCATGATTAATTAAAGTAATTAAAGTTTGGGATATTTCATGCTAACTATGGGCAGTGAACCCAATCATTGTAGTACAACAAGGTCGTATCCACAGGGACTTCATAACTATCTAGTTAATTATCAGCTTAGTAAATGTGCAAGATGATAAATAAAAGTGCATAAACTTAATTTGGTGGTTTTGGGGTTTTTGGTTTGATTAAGGGAAGATAAGGGAAAGCAATAAAACTAATCTAACTAAACTAGGATAGGTGTAGCTCGGGCTAGGATATTTGCACCCGTCATCCCCTTACTACCAATTGTCAAAGCTCGAACTCATATCTAAACAACGGGAACACTTCATTAATTAGCAACCTAATCTAGGCCTACTAATCCTAACCAATTTAACCAAAACTTCTTAATCAGCTAAGCCCCGGGTCAATCGACAACACTAAGCTCAAGTTCCACTAAGTTGCAATGTAGTCTAATCTCAAAATCATTGAATTAGAGTACACTGTTCTAGTCCCCAACGGTTTAGGTTTTTATCTTAGAATCACATTTTGATAGAATCCCTCAATAATGCTAAACTAATCGGTAGGCCAAACCAAGGTTCAACAATGGAGGTTTTAGGGATTTTGGGACAAAAAGTTTAGAAGCCATAAACACTCTATAATTATCTTCATTAAGCACAAGGACTAAAATAAAGCATAAAGTAAGTTCAAGGTTCAACAATGGAGGTTTTAGGGATTTTGGGGCAAAATCCCCATCCCAAGCTACAAGGAAACTACACAACCAATAAAGAACAAAAATGAGAGAAGATAGAAGAAATAGCCATGGGAGGTTGAAGAAGAGCTTCAATGGAGGTGAGATTTCTCCTCCTTTTCTTCTTCTTCTTCTTCTTCTTCTTCTTCTTCTTCTTCTTCTTCTTCTTCTTCTTCTCTTCTTCTTCTTCTTCTTCTTCTTCTTCTTCTCCCTCTTTTCTCTTCTTTTCCCGTCGTTTTCCCGTCGGTCACGTCCAGAAGCAATTTCGGGGGCCAAAAATCACGTTTTTAAGTTTGACCAACCTACCCTGGGTCGGTCCTAGGGTTGGTCGGGTACAGAAGCAATTTCGGCCCCTGGAACAAGCATTTTTGGCCTCCGGAATCAGTCGACCGACCCAGAGTGGGTCGGTCCTGTGGGTCGGTCCTGTGGGCAGGCTAACTTCAAAATGCTGTATCTTCTTCGTTTTAGCTCTGATTTTGGATCCGTTTGTGCCCACACGTTTGTATTTTTGTCTACTTTGTTCCTAGCTATGTTATCCCTCCTGTTTCAGCAATAATTGTGTAAAACACCTATAAAACACAAAAGTAGAAGAAAACTTGCTAGAGTGGAGAAATGGGCATGAAAATTGTTGATAAAA
The DNA here is from genome assembly GCA_023374045.1 of Limonium bicolor. Taxonomy (NCBI): domain Eukaryota; kingdom Viridiplantae; phylum Streptophyta; class Magnoliopsida; order Caryophyllales; family Plumbaginaceae; genus Limonium; species Limonium bicolor. Next base: position 290,666,213 of record CM041777.1, read on the forward strand.
CATATGAAATACACCTCTAAAAAAATGCTCATTTGGACACTCATCACACCCCCACACTTACCTTTTTGCTTGTCCTCAAGCAAAACCAAGCACCCAAGCAAGTAAGGAATGCTCAAGACTAACAAATACTAACATGAATTGTAGGATAAGAGAAGAAGCAAAAAGTGATTAAAACTTTTAAGGAGTGTGAACCATCTCTTAGTGGTGGCATGGGTGTGCTCAGGGCAAAATAAAATTTAGAGTTTCGGGGTATGATCCGGAGTGCTTCAAAGTTCTAAAGATTAGGTGACTTGGTGCTTTTTACCATGGCCAACTTCTCCAGCAAGAATGGGCATTGAGAAGAAAACAAAAGCAAAAATAGATTTATGCATTTGTTTCACTTATGCATAAGAGATGAGAAGATAAAATTTTGGCATCAAGCCTTTGCAATTAAGAACACTCAACTCTCATTGTTGGTTACCAATGGCATCTCACAAGTCCCTTAGAGGGTTTTCACAAAGAAGCACTCCTTAGCAATCCCTAAGAAAGAAGACATAAGGAACCCCGAAGCAATAAAAATCCGACCATATAAGATCACTTGGCCACACCGCATGAAAAATGCTCCTCAAAAGCAATCAAAAAGAAAATTTTGAGCATTTATCCCACAATTCATAACAATATTTGCTCTTAATGAGAACAACTCACAACACAAGGGTCCAAGTTTTTGATTTTGGACAAACGCAAGATAAGCAAAAGGATTAAGCATTTAAGGACAAAATTCACCGAAAGGGTCACTCCCCCACACTTAACTTGAACAATGTCCTCATTGTTCACCAAACAAACCGGGGAAGGTTCCAGAAGACCTTTTCGGGAAGCAAACAAAGAGAAAATGCATGGGACACAAACAACATTATAGCATATAAGCGATGCCCACTAACAAAAACAAGCAGGGTCAAAAATGAAGGAAGAGAAGTGAGATTAGCAAAATAAAAGAAACTAGTACTCCCCTGAGATTGTTTTTGCTGCATTGAAGGAACTCCCCCACACTTGAGTTGTAGCCTCAATTAGCGTATCTTGGTTGCGGTGTAGACTTTAAGTTGCACCTACATAAAACACTAGCAGCAACCAAACTATAACTAGGGTGAAGAGTTAGCGAAAACAAAATCAAAGGAGAACTGGAAAAATTAATATAATGCAAATGAATGAAAGTTATCCGGGTTGCCTCCCGGGAAGCTGCCCATGTTTAAGGTCTTTAGCTAGACCATACCACATTGAAGTCCTCCAAGATCGAAAATGAATGTTGAAGTGGGCTTCAACAGGTGGGTTGGGCGGGCATCATTTTTCATTAAAGAACGGCCCAAGTATTGAGGTTGATGATCCTTGGTGCGACGATCATCTTGTGGTGGAGACTCCTCTTCAAATTTAAGGATGAAGACATCCTTATCTTCAATGAGCGGTGCAGGGAGAACTTCGGGGCGGACTTTGTCTTCAAACTCTGGTCCAGGATCAAAGGGAAAGGTGAACTCCACACTTAGCGGGTGAACTTTGAGTTTCCACCCTACTTCATTAGTGCACGGGTGGGGAAAGTCTTGATCCTCCAGATGAAGATCAAAGATGGATGGCTCTTCCTCCTCAGTTTCAAGGATGTAGACATCCTCGTCTTTGGGGTGAGGCTCATAGGAAGAACCTTGATGGAAATCAACTTCAGAGGGAGGTGGCTCCTTGAAGTTGATTATAGCACTCTCCTCTGATGACTTGGAGGGAGGCGGTGTCTCCTCCTTCTCAAAGTTGAGGATGTGATCATCCTTATTGTATTGATAAACAAGGGAGGGGGAGACAACTTGGTGGTTGACTTCAGAGGGAGGAAACTCCATGAGGTCAAAGTAGAAACTCTCGTCTGACGAGTCATCTTCAAAATCAAGTTGTAATTGGTTGAATGGCGTTGGAGTTTCTGATTCACTCAAGGGAGGAGAGAAAGGGCAACTCAAGTCCTCAGAAGGTTGCTTCACCTCTTGAATTGTTTCACTTTCAAATTGTTGCACAATTTGATCTAGCCGAGCTTGGACGTTCATGTTGATGGTGCTTTGCTCAGCAAACATTGACTCTACTGCGTGATGCGCAAACTTGATGGAAGTGGTGAAATCCTCCATGAGAGCCTCCAATCTTGACATTGCAACCAGACATTGAGAACGCTCATGGTCTCCTCCACATTCTTGGCATACAATCCATGGGTTGGCGACTTGTGTAAACTCATAATAGTCCTCCAATCCGGTTGGTCTACTCCCATCTGGTTGGTATCTTGAGATAAAATCTGCCATCATTTCCTCCCACCTAGAGCTTCCAACCTGACATTGAGAACTGTCACGATTTCCTCTGCATCTCTCACACATAAACCATTGATTGTAGTTTTCTTGGCCATAAGAGTAGCCATTCCAACCTCCGGCTGGATCATAATAACCATCCATAAGCTTAAAGTTCCTAAAAAGAAAAGAAAAGAAAATATACCCAAAAGGGCAAATAACGAAATGAAATATATGCACGAAAACTAAAAAGATAATTAACCAGATAGTTGGATCGAAGTCCCCAGCAACGGCGCCAAAAACTTGTTGTGCAAAACAGTGTTTAAACTATCTTGATAACTATGGGCAGTGAACCCAATCATTGTAGTAAACAAGGTTGTATCCATAGGGACTTCGTAACTATCTAGTTAATTATCAGCTTAGTAAATGTGCAAGATGATAAATAAAAGTGCATAAACTTAATTTGGTGGTTTTGGGGTTTTTGGTTTGATTAAGGGATGATAAAAAAAAGTAATAAAACTAATCTAACAAAACTAGGATAGGTGTAGCTCGGGCTAGGATATTCGCACCCGTCATCCCCTTACTACCAATTGCCAAAGCTCGAACTCATAGCTAAACAACGGGAACACTTAATTAATTAGCAACCTAATCTAGGCCTACTAATCCTAACCAATTTAACTGAAACTTCTCAATCAGCTAAGCCCCGGGTTAATCGACATCACTAAGCTCAAGTTCCACTAAGTTGCAATGTAGTCTAATCTTAAAATCATTGAATTAGAGTACACTGTTCTAGTCTCCTACGGTTTAGGTTTTTATCTTAGAATCACATTTTGATAGAATCCCTCAATAATGCTAAACTAATCGGTAGGCCAAACCAACCAATTTAACAAATTGAAAATTAGTTGAGCAAACCCTAAACAAATCCCTAAATCATGAGCAACAAGTTTAGAAGCCATAAACACTCAATAATTATCTTCATTAAGCACAAGGACTAAAATAAAGCATAAAGTAAGTTCAAGGTTCAACAATAGAGGTTTTAGGGATTTTGGGGCAAAATCCCCATCCCAAGCTACAAGGAAACTACACAACCATTAAAGAACAAAAATGAGAGAAGGTAGAAGAAATATCCATGGGAGGTTGAAGAAGAGCTTCAATGGAGGTGAGCTTTCTCCTCCTTTTCTTCTTCTTCTTCCTTTCCTTTCTTCTTCTTCTTCTTCTTCTTCTTCTTCCCTCTTTTCTCTTCTTTTCCCATCGTTTATCTGTTCTGTGTAGAATACCCCCCTCTCTCTCCTCCTTTTCTCCTTTTAAAAAGGCAGATTTGGGTAAAATCTGTGACCGATCGACCCACCCTGGGTCGGTCCCGTGGGTCAGTCACGTCCAGAAGCGATTTCAGGGGCCGAAAATCGTGTTTATAAGTTCGACCGACCCACTCCTAGGGTCGGTCGGGCACATAAGTAATTTCGGCCCCTGGAACAAGCATTTTTGGCCTCCGGAATCATCCGAGCGACCCAGAGTGGGTCAGTATTGTGGGTCGGTCTTGTGGGCAGGCTAACTTCAAAATACTGTATCTTCTACATTTTAGCTCCGATTTTGGATCCGTTTACGCCCACACATTGTATTTTTGTCTAATTTTTTCCTAGCTACGTTATCCCTCCTGTTTCAGCAATAATTGTGTAAAAAACCTATAAAACACCAAAGTAGAAGAAAACTTGCTAGAGTGGAGAAATGGGCATGAAAAGTGTTGATAAAACATATGAAATACACCTCTAAAAAATGCTCATTTGGACACTCATCAAGAAACACCCCGGATTTTGTCCCCAAAAGGTAGTACGAGAGATTAGGAAAACAACGTCGTAAACGAAACGGAAAATGGAGCTCAAACGAATCTTAAAACAATGGTTTAAGGTCTGTCCAACCTTACGTCCAAACTTAGATGTTCGGACGTGGTCCGAGAGTTCAAAGAATATGTCCAACTTGTGTCCGTAGTTTGAAGTTCGGACACAGTTCGAGAGTTAAAACCAAAGGAGACTGAACATGTGTCCGAACGTCAAAGTTCGGACACTGGTTCCAATATAATCAGTCTTACAGGGTCTGAATGTTGCTCCGAACATGTAAGTTCAGACCAATGCCGAGACTTACATGTTGAACCCATCATTGCATACTGTCTGAACATTCAAATTTGAACAGATGTTCGGACACACCCTTCAGTAAAAAAACCAGGTTTAGTTCGGGACCTGTCTGAACTTACAAGTTCAGACAAACATTCAGACAGGTCCAAAAGCTCAAAATCAACTTCAGAAAGTGTCCATTATCAACTCGAAATGTTAAAATGTTAAAACCCAAGCATTCAAAGGAAGTTTCTCAACGATTCGATCTAAAACCATTTAGAACAATAACTGCGGAATAAATAATCCAGGATATTACTGCCACACCCACATCCATGGGTGTTCTGTTAAGGCTATCCACCAAATCAAAACATGCTGAATATCGAACTTATAAACAAAATACAAACAATGCCAAAATCCCAATTCAATCAAATAACATCATTAAGAATTAGGTGGTCTATTCCTACATTCTACGTGTCGTTGCAATCCCCAACCCATGCCTCAATTATAGATAGTTGCGAACATAAAATATATAAACATATGAAGGTTTGCACAGTTAGTTGACACTGAGTAAACTACTAGCTCATGAAGAAATACAATTCACTTAATTGAAGAAAATAAACCTAGTTCCACTCACAAGGAGTCGGATCCAACAACCTGTATCCAACACATTCAATACCAAAACTCAACCAAATAGGGAACCCTTTCACTAGCAACCAAATCCACCAACGAACACCCAAACGAATGGGGTCGCAAAATAAACAATTTCACCAACGAACACCCAAACTAGCGGGGTCACAAAATAAACAATTTCACCTCACTCTATGTCCTTAAGTGTACACACCCTTCTAAGGGTACTTCTAACCTCAAAGAAGTAGATCTATAGAGCTTAAACTGTGATATAGTGGTCGTAGCGCAAAATAATCATACCAATGTACAAATGTGTACGAATCAATCCTTATGAAGGTTCCCAAAAGCCATTACCACCAATCCAGAAGAAATAACACTACATTCACAAAGTCCCCAATTTAATCTCAAATCCCTTATTCCACCTTCAACCACAAGGGTTTCCACATGAATTAATTCCATCGCATTTCACATGATTCACACATAGATTAGTAACAATAGTAGTTTACATGGAACTACGCCCACTGAGAAATAGTAATCACAGAGATCTAGCAATCCCCGCCGACGAACTCGGGATCTAGAATTCATTAACCATACAACTAATCAATCAATCAATCAATGCCACAACCAACTCACAATTGAAGACTCTTACTTTCTTAGATATTTTACCCTTCAATCTAGCTTCGATTAACACCAACAATGTGAGATGAGAGTTGCGTGAGAGGAGGGAGATGAGTAAGGTGTGGCGCAGAGGGGGAGAGGAGTTGAGAACGTGATTTGTCGGTAAAAGAAAAGAAAGTGTAGGAAAGAAAGAAAATAAGGAAAAAGAAAGGAAAGGAAATAATTAGGTAGGGAAGTAACTGGAAGAAAATAATTAAGGGGAAAATATCAAATATCTAAACAACATCATGGTGTATTTATTTACTCCCATTTACTATCATCTCCACTTGGAAATAAATTCCATTATCCAATAGTTCTTCACTATTAATATACCGGTATTACTGATTAATTGTGTCATAATTAACCCAATATTATATATATAATATATGCTTATAACTTAGCCCAAAAATTTGGGGTATTTCAGATGTGCTTGAGCATATTAGAGATCTTACCACTCCCAAAGAAGCCTGGGATACTCTTGAAAATTTGTTCTCAAAAAGAATGACACCAAGCTCCAACTTCTGGAGATTGAGTTGTTGTCAATTGCGCAACGGAACATGACAATTGCACAATACTTCCATAAGGTAAAGTCTCTTCATCGAGAAATTTTTGAATTGGATCGTGATGCTCAAATTGGTGATGGTAGGATGAAACGAATCATCATCCATGGCCTAAACCAGAGTTCAGAAGCTTCGTTGCTGCTATACAAGGTAGGCAAGTTCAGCCCTCACTTGTGGAGTTTGAGAATTTGCTAGTTGGACAAGAAGCTCTAGCAAAGCAAATAGGAGAAGTCTCGCTCAAGAATGAAGAATCACTTTATGCCAAGAAAGGCAGGTGGAATTCCAAGCAACGTGATGGCATCAAATCCAAGAGAAATAATGAAAGTGAAAGGTAATTGAGGTGAGGAAAATGGTGGTGCAAATGTAGGTTGAAAGAAGAGGTTTGAAGGGAAGTGTTACAATTGTAACAAAATGGGTCATATGACGAAAGAATGCTGGTCAAAGAAGAATAGAGTAGAAAACAACACCACCACTTCCAAAAGTGAAGATGAATGGGACGTTGAGGCATTATGTGCGGTGGATAAAGAGGAGTTTGCCTTTACCGTGACAATAGAGAGATAGCGCTTACCACCACAACAACAACATCCAATCAATTCTACTACGAGAAAGATTGGATTGTATACTCTGGGTGCTCAAACCATATGACCGGTGATAAAAAGAAGCTACAAACTTGTCAAATTATAAAGGTAATTGAGTAGTCATGATTGCTGACAATTCAAAGTTACCGATAACTCATGTCGGTAATATAGTAGTTTCTCCCCAACATTGTGATGTAGAGACACTACTTCAAAATGCATACCATGTCCCAGGTATGAAGAAAAACCTTCTTTCCGTATCTGAACTAACATCTACTGGTAAATACATTCTATTTGGACCAGAAGATGTGAGGGTGTATGGAGATTCACACATTAAAGAATCTCCAATCATGAAGGGACAGAAGATAGATTCAATCTATGTAATGTCAACTGAGGCTGCCTATGTGGACAAGACTAAAAGGAATGAGATGACAAACCTATGGCACATGCGGCTTGGCCATGTTAGCTACTCCAAGCTAGACATGATAATGAAGAAGGTGATGCTAAAAGGACTTCCTTAACTTGAAGTAAAAACATACACTATATGTGCAGGGTGTCAGTATGGAAAAGCACACCAGTTGCCATACAAAGAGTCTAACTTTAGAGCTATAGAGCCATTAGAGTTGGTGCACTCGGATGTGTTTGGACCGGTCAAGCAGGCCTCTATTAGTGGAATGAAGTATACGGTGACCTTCATAGATGATTTCTCAAGGTATGTCTGGATCGATTATATGAAAGAAAAGTTTAAAACTTTCTTAAAGTTTAAAGAATTCAAGAAGACCGTAGAGTCAGAGCTTGGTAGAAGAATTTGTTGTTGAAATACCCCTAAATTAATCTAAATTAATTTAGGGGATTTCTTTTATTAAATACTAAATAATACAATTAAAACTTAATTATTATATGGTATTATGAACTTAATAATAAGATTTATGAGTCAATAAATCTTGGAAATTTTTTGAGACACTCCAATTATATTATAAAGATTTTAGAAATATTTGGAGCATTGATTTGAATCATAAAAGTCAATATAATATCATAGAAACCTTAAAGCTTCTTAAGCCTTGCTAGGTTGACTTTTTGAGAATGATCAAACCAGCCCATGAAACCTATACCAATAAAAAGGTTATGGAAAACCAAGAATATTGATAATAAAAATGTTAAAAACGATCATTCTAGCCAAAGTTATGATATAATGAAGTTTAGAGCCAAAATCTTGAAGGGTGGTGACGTCTCTAGGGTTTCCCTGACTCAGCCACATGCCTTGCCACATCAGCCTCACCAGATTTCTCTAAAAATTCGGCTAAGTCTTCTAGCAACCTTCAGAACATTACCCTAACTTGTGACATCGATATCTCAGCCGTCCTTGGGTATTTTTGAATGTCGTCTTCTTCATTCTCTTCTCCTACAAACCCTCTTTCTATCCATTACTCATACATAACCTAATTACTTCTACATCCGCTACAAAGTTGATCTGAAGTTGCCTCCCCGAAAGTCTGCAACCCAGATTTTCCAGAATACCGATCCGGTAAGGTAACTTCGTCTAATCATATCTCCTTCATCTGTCAAAGAGAATTCAAGTTCTTTAGCTCGTTTTGTAGATCTCTAATCCCTCTCCAACTTTCCTTTTTACACCCAAGGCTGATTCTCAATCGTGTGGAAGATCTAGGCGTCTAAAGTCCTCAACTCGATCACGGCAGTGTTCCTGCCCAGAATTTTTCCAGAAACGAAATGGTAAACTCAGATCTTTCGGGATCTATAACTTTCTCCCTAGTTCTTCGTTTTCAATGATTCTTCCACCCATGTTTAGAGTTACATACGTAGTTTAAAATGTTGTAGGTTTCATGGATCGAATCCTTCTCAGTTAGCACGAGTTGATCCGCGAAGTGGCCTACCTCAACAGCACATAAAATACCAATTTTTCCAGAAAACGAGTTCGATTTGCCTTGCCGGCGCATCTTTAGTACGATTCCGACCAAATTACACCGATAATGCTATTTTTTTTTGCATTCCCGTTCATACCCCTTTATCAATTTAACCAATACCGCACCGTGTTGAGAGAATTTGGAGAAAATCGAATTAAACAACAGCAAACCCTAACTTCGTATTACCCAGATCCGATTTTACTGCGCTCTACATTATAGCTCATGAATTTGATACCGTTGGAATCGTCTTTGAATTTCGAATCCAATGAAACAAGAATCACCAAATTTCGTTCTGTGGATTGAGAGAAATTGAACAATTCCCGTTCGTGTCGATTTAGGGATTCTGGATGAACTGGGTGAAATTGGGCTGTCCGATCGTAGTCAAGTGGAACGGATGATCGAGATTAAAACGTAGAGGTTAATAATGTATTAAGTTAATATAAAACACAAAATAATACTCTAACTTGCTAGTTTAATTTAATGACCTTCCCTAATGTATTTTGACACGAAATTTTAATCATAGATTCCTTATAAAATCTAGTTTATTTTCAGGTAAATTAATACGGGTTTTGAGTTTTTAAATGTAAATTATAATTTTTGTAAGTTCTGAGTATTATGGATTTATTTAGATAATTAACAATGAGATTTTATAAAATTTTTATAATATGTATAAAATATCATAATCACTATATATTAAATTTGAGAATTTTTAGACAAGAGGAAGGAGGTCTAAAAATCATTTTTCTGAAATTTTCATAAGTTACCTTATGATATATGGTTTTAATGTAATGAAAATTAAAGTATAGTTGATTAATAAACTTTATAGGTTGGGAATAATATAATAAGATTAAACTAACATTTCATACAAAATGTTAATAACTATTTTTAGGTATAAACTTTAAGTGAAATATATATATATACACATATATATATACCAGAAATAAAATAGTAACTTAGGTTAAATCAAGGAATTTAATTAATATAAATTTATATTAAATATATAATATGAAAGTTAATATAATTAATTGAAACTAAGGAAAATACTTTATTTTATAAACTATATATTGGATGTGGATATGTGTAAAAGTTAATAGAGATAATTGAATACAATAACACTACGTAAAGAATGTCTTAAATAAATCTTAATATATAGATAACGAAAGAATAAATAAAAGGAATAAAATACCTTATAGAAAATAAAATATGAAGGAATTAATAAGTTAAACTAAATCTATACATAATACTATTAAAAGAGTATTATATGAGGTGGTATTAAATTATGGTTATAAAAATTAAGCTTAAAGAGTTACCTCTGAATTTCTAAGATTTTTATATAGGCCATATTAAATTACATGTATAAAATTATTTGTCAACGACTAAAATGTAAATGTATAATTGGGTTAAGTAATTAATAAGTTAAGACTAAGGAAAATTTGTAATTAGATTACATAAAATGTTACACAATTAGATCTTATTATATAATTAATAATAAAATAAATAAACACTTTTACATCTAATTGTGAAGTGGATTAATAAGCCTAGATTTAATCATTTCATAACATTATAGTATTGAATAATAACTTAATGTTTTAAGATAAGATCATTAAAAGGATTAGGATATAAAATTATATTAAATTGTGATTAGGAATTAATCTAAATAATAATCCTTAAGTTTCTTAAAATTAGAGAAGCCATATTAAAAACGTTTATTACCAATATTCAGAATGTGAGTTTATAATTAAGTGATGTATTTAGTAGTTAAAACTTAAAAAAAAAAGGTTTGTAAATAGAAACTAGATATTTAAAACCTTAAACCTTTAATCAGGTGGAACTAAGTACATAAGATATTATATTGATATACTTTACGACACTGGAAATATTAATATGTTATTTGAATATAAAATACGAGAATTTTTCAGAATAGATTATCTTATTAAATAATTGACAATTTCACTTATGAATGAGGATTTAGTTCTTAGATAAATTTTACCTTATGTTAAGATATAATGTTCATCCTAAAACATAATAAAGAAAATTAATTTATTGAGTTATTCCTTCGAAACCATAGGTGTTGTAAACAATCTAAAATGTATTTAAGACATGAGTTTATTAAAATTTAGTACAAAAGGATTATACATAGTCGATAAAGTGAATGTGTGTAAAAATAAAACAGTTAGGAAATTAAATGTAAATAAGGATACATAAAAGGTTATCTTAAAACACCTTATTATATAGTTAATGATAAAGAAAATAATATACTTTGTGAATACTAAATGTAAGAGTTCGATAAGTCTAAGTTAATTATAATATAGTTATTTCAAGATGAAAAGTAATTTAACATCTTATGACAAGATTATTAGATGGTTGTAATAATAAGCCATTCTGAACTAAAGATAAGATAGTTGAGTTTAGTAGCTCAATTAAGTTATAATAAAATGCATCTACAACACTATGATTCCAATATATAGGATGTAGATCTTAATTAAGTTAAGGGGAAAACTTAATCATAATGGGTTATCTAGTATATATTGATAAAATACATAATCATTACATTGTGAAATAATAGTATAGCATTCTAAGATAAACCCATCATAGGTCATAATACGATGTTTATCCTAAAGTAAGAATAAAGGTATTGAGCTTAAGAATTATTATTGAGATTCTAAGATTTACTGAATAATATAAAATGCAATTATGATATAAAGGTCTCAAAAGTCTTGAATGTGAGAATTATGGTTAAGTATTAGTAAAGTGGGTAAGAGTGGAACCATTAACAAGTGTTAATAAAATACATTCCTTGACCTTACAACCTTGGGCTATACCACATTCTAAATAAGTCAAAGGTTATACATCACATTTAAGCGAGGGCTTACAAGATAATTAAGATTTAGAAATAAGAGTGAAGAATTTGTTTAAGTTTCACTTAGGATATAAGTTATTGATAATAGACTATCTTTAATGTTCCTCAGAGTGTTGTTGAATGTTTGCACGAGTCTACTAGAACTGCTATAGCATTAATCAGGTACGATTTCTCGTACTCAAATACTTTTGCTAACGGACTTAAGGAGACGTTTTGGAAAACGCTAACTGATCTTAAATGAATTTCAAAAGGAATCTGTTTGGGTGATTAACACAGCTTGATGTGACTAACTGAGCCTTAAATGTGAAACTTACATGGTTATTGGTTCCTCCTATCTACTTGTTTCATTAGATATTAACTGGCTAGGGTTTACGCTTCTGCACTATGTAGGACTGAGTGTTTTGGTATTGCACTTGTGCAGTTAATGATCTAGTGGGGTAACTGGGAATATAAGAATATCGAATATTGGTAAATTCTTCCTTGGACTATGGGTACTGTTTCATCCATGAGTCGAGTTTTGATCAGCCTTATTGGGAATGGATTCTTTTTAAGTGGTGCACACACTTTTCACCGATGACTGAGAACGGGTCGGTGGCAGCGGAGGTCTGCTATACCTCATCCATGTGGACATTTGACAGCGGAGGCCTGTTTGCCTCGTCCTTGTGGACAACTAACAACGGAGGTCTATTTACCTCGTCCTTGTGACACTGACTGACGGTGAGGGCCATCTCTCCCAATTGGTTTTATTCCACTCTTGAGTATGTTTGTCTATGGGAATCACCTCTCTGAAATGGTGGAGACATAAACTGTCTACCACGGGTTATGGATATTCATATCGTTCCTAGTCCTTTGTGACTACCTGAGTCTTTCTCTTCTTAACCAGAATTGGTTCTTTAATACCCCGGATCTAAAAATGGTGATTAAATTACTCTAATATGAATATTAAAGGCCTAATGGTGCCTAAAGAGTATTGGTAAAGAAAATAAAACCAAAAGAAAAGAGAAAATGCGTAAAACGCGAAAAACGCTAAAACGCGCATTAAATGAGTAAAGGAGATATTTGATCTCGTTAGGGTCCAAGAGGGATTCCTAAGGCTTAATTATGCCTAATTAATATGTGGGAATGATTCCCGAAGAAAACGGATCCAAATAATGGATTAAAACGCTAACGGAGTTTTAAAGCACGTTTTTCGAGAAAACCCGAAAACATGACTTTAAGTGGTCAAACGGACCCGTAAAAATTATAGTTGATTAAATAACTATAATTAAGTATTAATGGAAGCTTAATAACCATTAAAAATAAAGAAACGAGAAAAATCTGAAAAACGGGCCCGGTGAGTGAATAGTGCCGAACCGGGTAAAATGACAAGCGTTTTCTGTCAAAAACCAAAAACGCTCCAGCATGTAAGTATACAGTGGGGCCAATTTTTATTGGCTTAATTAGCCTTCCCCCTCTCTAATAATAGCAAGTAAATAAAAGAAGAAAGAAAAGAAAAGTAAAAGGGGAATAGTAAAAAGTAACTACTTACTCTCTCACCTTCCCTTCTTTTCCTCATTTCACGATTTCCTTCCCAGCTCTCTGTTAACATCTTCTTCTTCCTCTGTAAGCTGGCGATTCCAAACAGCACACAACCCCTATCTTCTTCCTCCATTAACTTACTCATTTCTTCACCAAATCACACAAAAATTGTACCGTTAGATTCATATCGGCGAGGGCTACGTTTTCCACCCCTCAAAGTCTTGATTCCTCCACCTTCACTTCCATGGGTGTTTTTCCTTTTGAAGCTTAAGGAGTTGATTTTGACTCTCCTTCACTACCTTGATGCCTTAAGGTAATTATAAGCAAGAGTTTTGCTCATTTCTAGCTTATTCTTGTAATTTGGGAAAATTTCCCCACGTTGAAAATTTCCCTCATTTCAGCCGGTTGCACCTTGCTCCTGTGGAGTGTTGAAAATTCCATCATTTGATTGCCAAGCCCTCCTTTTGAACATTCAAAGGTAATACCTAAGTTAAAGCCTAAAAACTAACTCTTAAAATGTTAGTTTTGTGAGGAAAGTTGAATTGATTTTTATTGTTGTGTGTGGTGTGGGGAAAATGATTGTAGATAGCAATCGAGACCCCCTTATATGTTGTGAAAACAAGTAAAGAAAGATGGAGCAAAAGAAAGAGGAAGGAGAGGAAGAAAACCGAGAACAAACAAGGTAATGAGCTTACCTTGGGGTAGTTTCATTTGACTTGTGAAACAGATTTTAGAGTTGGCTTAATGCTCTTGAATTGGTGTAGTCATGGTACAATATTATTGAGTGGGAATGAGAATGTTTAATGTTGTTTAAGTGTGAGAAAGAAGCTTGGAAACTAAGCTAGGCATATGTGTGAACCATGGGAATTTGGTGTGTTTATTGATGCCTAAACCAAACAGGTGTGAGAAGTGTTGTGAGCTGTTTTAGTGTGGTGAAAATGCTTAGGAAAGTAAGGAGGTGCTGTCAAAATTCACCTAGGAATTTATGGTCTTGAGTGTTCTGTTTTAGAGGAAAGAACTAGGTTGTTTATGGGGTTTGAGGTGAGTGGTTAATGGTTTGAAAACCAAACAAAGAAGAAGCGTGTGTTAACAGTGGAAATAATGTCATTTGGGTGTTGTGAATGGCATTAGTGAATGAAGTTTGAATGGTATAATAAGGAAACCAAAATCTGTTACAAGATTATTAGAAAACAAGAAAACCAAGTTATGAAATATAAGTGAATTGGAGTGAATTAAGCATGGCTTAGTGAGTGGACTTGGTGACTAGTTTAAGGTGGTTCAGATGAGTAATTAGGTGCTAAAACATGAGGATTTTAGTTGGTGAAGATTGGAAGATCAATGGTGAAAGAATGGAGCTGTAACAGATTTAGAAACTGTCAAATTTGTAAAATCTGTAGCAGGGTCCGGGACCTAGTCCATGGACAAAGTCCCGGACCACCCCCTGTTTTCATACCGAGAATTCATCCCAGCACTTGGTCCGGGACTTGAGAGATGGGTAAGGTCCCGGACCACCCCATTTAAATACGCCGAGACTGAACATCCATGCTGGTCCGGGACTTGGGATAGGGACAAGGTCCCGGACCATGGTAGAAAAACAACCCGAGAGTCACGACCAGCATTGGTCCGGGACTTAGGGTTAGTACCAAGTCCCGGACCACCCCCAGAATCATGCCGTGAGTGTTTTAAAGGTTGTAAATGATGGGGGTTTGAATGTTAATGATGTTATAAGATGTTAAGGCCTTGTTTGGTGACATATAAGGGCCCTAGGAAGTGTAAGAAAGTGTTAGAAGTGATTGAGAAGTGAGAACTCAAATTAACAAGAGTAAAACCGAGTAACGGGATAACGGGGTAAGTACGGGAGTAGCATTTTATTATGTACCGTATGAGCCTAGTATTAATAATAATGTTTGAAACATTATCAGAGAATCGTGCGTGACCCGAGCATGGTGAGATGACACGGTAAAAGTAAAAACCCCGGTGAAAGGTATGATTTTCTCATACTCCGCGTGCTAACCGAGTTACGTTGATTGTGTGTGTTTGTGTGCCGGCTTAATCAAGATTAAAGCATGAAAATAATCCCTTGTTTGATTATGTATGCCTTGTTGTATGTTGAATGAGCTAACATACTTGTATGCCGGTGTGGTCTAACATAGTGAATGGACCGACTCGTAGTGAGTAACGTTTGGCTAGAGACCCATAGATCGGGTCGACACTTATGATAACGAAAACGTGCAAACACACAAACTATCCGTTAAAGTATAACGATAACGCAAACATATGAACTCCCTAGAATGTGAGGAGAAGTAGTTGAGTAAATACCCGATAATGGTTAGAAAACCACATTGAAACAATCCACGAAACAAATGAGAGTGGAAAGATAAGCGAACCTCCTTCAAGAGGATTTAAGATAGTTCGAAGATGTGAACTAGTGAAGAAGGTAAAAGAGACCTGAGGGATTAGTAACTCCCTTGAGACATGGTCGACCTCCTATATGAGGATTTTACCTGATATATATAAATAACCGAAAGTATGAATAAAGTATATGTATGGGTAACTCTTACATCCTAAGGTTAACCAAACTTAAGTAATGTTCCCAAGGTCATTAGAAACATCGAGAGTGATGCTTGTAGACTAATATACATGCTATTATTATAACTCCGAGAGAGGAGTGTGTGGGAATGTAAGTAGTCCGAGAGTAGTCAGACCTAAGTAAAAGAGATAGGAACTAAGAGAGAGTTCCGTGAGCTAGTTGAACCTTCCCACCATGCTAGACCCAGAGTAGGGTCGAAACCGGGGAAGTAAGACTATGTTAGAGAGCCATGAGTTTTGGCCTAAGTATGTATTAAGAGTAACAAGCGTGACGTAGGAGACCTGTAGCGTCTCGAGAATCTACATGAGCTTGAGTAAAATTAACCCAAGAGTATGGATGAGATAATGAGTATAAATAACCCAAGAGTATGGGTGAGATAATGAAAATAAGTAACCCGAGAGTGTGGGTGAGTATAGTACGGGTAGCCCAAGAGAATGGGTGTGTGTATGAATAAGTAACCCGAGAGAGCGGGTGAGGTATTGAATAAGTAAATAAGGCATAGTGAGGTATAACCCTCACGGCCTAAGAGTAACTAGATACAACTAACAACCTTGTTATGTTAGTTAGGAACTGTGTTCCATGATTGGATGTAGATTCCTTGAGCATTACATGTACTTATTGTATTGCTATGATGCATGTTGTTTGACTAAAATGAACTCCATGTATATCCGACTAAGAGGTCGGCGTACCCCGGTTAGCGCTCGGGGTATGCGAATTTCATATGCAGCGTTAAGCTGAGCCCCTAGGGGCGATGTTTTTATTTTACAGGTACACCGAAGATGTTACCGTTCGAGAGTAGGACGGGGTCGGTGGGTTGCATGGGTAGTTAGTTTTAATTACTTATGTATTGAAGGAAGTGTAAGACCGAATATGTTGTCGGCATCCATTCATTATAGACTCGGTATAGTAAAGAAAAGATTTGAGTATTGTATTTGTAATGTGTACTCGGTTGTTCCAGTTCATCAGACCATTATGGTATGTAAGGGAGGCCTGGTTAGCCATAGGGGTGGCTATCGGCGTTGTTTCACCCCTCGTTGTAATAAGATTTCCGCTGCGTGAGTAAGAGTAATTGGTGAAAATTTAAGAGGTAATGACGAGTTTAGTAGTTGGGGTGTTACAAAAATGGTATCTGAGCGAATTATCGCCCTGATGACTGGAAATATCGAGCTTAGGAGATACCGAGTTAGGAATTAGAGACTTAGGGCTAAGGGTTGAGTGGTAGCGTAAGAGATGCGCTAGTTAGGAACTTCCAGTATGATCTGGATACCTACGATACCAAACCCGCCCTCCACAATCCCCGTATTAAAAGCTTGGGAAGGAACGCCAGAGAGACGGGAAACCCGATCTGGCAGTTATAAAATATTTCAATATGAACCAGAACCTGTCATGCGGTAGATCCTGGGAACCGGAAACCCCGGCGAGGGATCCCGCTGGAGCGACAATAACCGCACTCAATGGCGTGAGGTCGAGAAATCCTATTCCAGGGAGACCAGAATCTGTGGCAGCTCGGGGTGACATGCTTAGCAGTCGCGAGAACCTAGCTGGTCGAGCAGCAGCAAGAAGGATGCACTAACCATGCAACAAGGCGGATTCATGAGAACTAACGAGAACCGGGACACATGTCTATGGACCGCCATAGTTAACTAATACCACCAATGGTATACGAATTGACTAAGAATCTAGTCAAAGGTAGATGCACCCACCCTGTCACACCCGAAGAAGTTGAAATACTTAACTGATATAGCTTAGACAGCTACGAGTATAACTACGGACATACCCGAATAGGACTACAGAAGTAGTACCTAAATGAGTTAAACCTCGGTAACCACAGTAAAGACGTGGGAACGAGCAACGAGGTAAAGTACAGAACTAAAGTAATAAAGGAACTCCGAGAATGGAGAAACACCTAAATGGATGACAGTCATGTCAAGAGGAATGAGAAGCAGCTCTAAGGAGCAGTTATCCAACTAAGGGATCAAGGAAGAGCCAACAAGGCTACCAAATACAATGTAAACAATACCGTGACCGGTATGAGTTAACCCAAAAACCACCTGTACCGCGCACTTGCCACGACAAGTGCAGTAACAGCGGGATTATTAAGAGGAACCTTTGCAATAAGAAGTACTTAGCAAGTACCAAAATGGCGAGAGAAGCCAATATGGCAAGACAAACCTTAAGAATGGTGAAACAAAACCTTGGAAAGGCCTAACGGCCTGACCACTGAATAAAGAACATACCAGTCAGCGAGTAGCTAGACCTGGTAAGAAGCAACCGGCATTGAAATGCCATGAAGAATTTATTTTCAACTCGAATTTTTCTTTCAAACATGGAATTTTTCAAAAACCCCCAAATTTTTAAAAACCAAACCAGAGAATCACGGTAAGTTATCATAGGACGATATAAGAGGAGTTGGCAACAGAATACTTCACTTAAGCGTGTGACCGACACTACGGTGTACTAAACGAGACATGGAACAACCGCACTCCGAAGGAGCTTGCGGGCCTGATAGACCAATTATGAGTTAGTCGGGTAGGTGGTAACGTATCAATAAGATACTCCATGTATGTATACAAGTAGAGTACGGAACACGGGAAGTAGCCCACTCCATACTACGGACGAAAGAGCCAATTCAAACCAAGACAGTTAGACACCTCGAATGATCGAAGAACACAAAGAAGTTTACGAAGCTAAAGGAGTCTAGAAACTAGTAAGGTAACGGACCTAAGGACATAGCGTGGAGAAGTGCGAGAAGCACAGAGTATTAGGTATAGACATTGGATATGTCTTAGGAAATACATAATGACTGGAATGAATACCAGTGTAAGCAATACGGCGAATGCCTAAATGAACTTATTGATGTTACGAAAAACGGGATAGAATTCCTACATTATACCTCACTGAAGAGAGTAATGACCTGACCAAGAAGGTAAAGGAAGAGTATCAATGATCTACCCAATAACGAGAGATGTTACAACCCTAAACGGGATAGTTAAGTATATAACCGCAAGGCGGAGTAAGAAACTGAATATACCCATGAATTCAGGCCAGATGAGATGGCAAAGCTCAGTAACACCCAGGAGCAATCCGTGAAGGGTGCAGGAGTCAACAGTAGTTGAACGAAACATCGTGTTGAAAACACAAGTGTTAAATCAAACACTCGCGTAGAATCCGAAGGGATCCCACGTAACACGGGATACCCCAGATTGCCAGCGGGCATGAACAAATATCAAGTTATTTAAAAAGGACCTTCCATGTACGGAAGTATGATGAGACAACCATATCAAAGAGCCCAGTAGTACCTCCAAACCATTTAATGGTGTACGGAGAAGAAGAAACTGGTACAAACAGCCGCATAGAGCATGGCTCGAGGCTAGGTGACTTATAAGCCGATAAACCAACTACAATTTGTAGATCCAAACGTTGTAAAACTTATGCATTAAGGCATAAAAAGAAATTGTGGAGAACAAATCACTACCTTAGAGTGGGGGATACCACTTGTTATTTTGGGGCCTAGGGAGCGGCAATTGCGTGAATCCTCTAGAGAAAGGCTACCATCTAAGTATGTAATGTGAAACCGCTAAAGCAGTGTAGTGAAACTTGAGCATGTGTTAATTGCCAAGGAGTAAGTCGAACAGAGATAGGGCATAGAAAGGCATTGATAGCAGTGGAAAGAACCTCGATAGCAGCAATTCAAAACCGAAGAGTAATCGGATTAGTAGTAAACACTATATGTGTGTAGTATAAATTGCAGAGTAAACGATGCGCAGTAAGTGTAAAGATTTTGGAGTAATATATTTTTGTCGAGCCAAGTGAAAGGCAAGCCATAGTATAAATGGCGGGAGTACATGAGCGGAAGCTAAAGTAGTAGCGGATGCCATATAAGCGAATGTTGTAATGAGTAGAGCATGATACACAGTAACAGATAATGATACGGAGCTGATGAGAAAACGTGGTAAAGGAGACATAATCATTCCTATCTCATGAGAGATTTACTGTCAAGGGTTTACGCTTCTGCACTCTGTATGACTGAGTGTTTTGGTATTGCACTTGTGCGGTAATGATCGAGTGGGAGAGCCAGGAATTGAGAAATGTCAACGAAGCCTGTTGAACGAGAATCTAAAGAAATAACCGTGCGGCCTTTGGCCAAAGATGCACGAAGAATGTGAGCCCATAACCCACAGGTCCCAGGACCGATGAATGGTTAATGCAGAGTAGTGTGAAGGAGGAATTGTTGTACAGAAATAAATGAATAAACATAATTGAGAAGCACTATTAAACGAGGAAGCACTGCATACTAAGTAGTAGCTTGACCTCAACCGACAACAAGTCGGGGAAAGTAAGTGAATAATCACAAAGGTATACAGTGTTATACGAAATAGATTCCAGAGAATTGGAGAGAAAATCTATAACTCATCGAATTCGCATACGGTAAGAGATACCTAGCGACGATTGAAAACCTTTATTCCCAAGACACAAAGGGATAAAAGGGAGTGGATTAAATACATTGAGAACACCAACGGGCGAATTAAGCTCTAGTTATCAGGTCACACAGCAGAAGCTCGTGGACCGGAATTCAAAGGTTGAGCATACCTAGCAAATGTGAGTAGATGACTCATCATAAATGCCTTGAAGCCTTAGAGGCTAGAACCGAACCTGGTTATGAGTTAATTAACCGCATTGAAGTTAAAAACACTTCATGATACTTGAATTAATGAACCAATGTTTAGTAATAACAAGTGGTTAGTTACGCGGGCGTAACCCCTTTTAAGGGGGGTAGGGCGAGAAACCGCTTAGAGTATGTTTTACGTTTAGTGCATAAACTACTATGTGCATAGCACAAAAGAAATTGTTTTGATGATTGGAACTTATGTTACATAAACATATGTACCCATTCATTGTGTAATAATGATTGTTGTGCATGAGTGATGCAAGTAACGAGTATGTAATATTTATGAAAAGAGGAGTAGAGAGACTCCTAGGGAATGAGAATCCCTATAGTATATGTCTAGTGAGATTAGACATGAGACATAATGAGTATGAATTGGTATGAAACCGATGTGGAACCTTGTAGGGAGTGAGTTCCCTAGGTGATTTTATTTGAGAATGATTGATGGAGTGAGTTCCATCCTTTGGAGTTGTATGTTATATGTTTTAAATTGAGTAACAATTTGAGTAAAAGAAGCCATAAGTATGGAATACCTAGGTAAAGTAGTGAAGCAATGAGAATGACAAATGACCTAAGTACTAGGAACTAGAGATTAATTGAAACGAGTTATTTCGTGAATATGACTAGAAAGAGTAAAAGATAGAAAATGAAAATGTTTGACTATATGATTGTTTGAAACTAACGTGGGAGGTGGAACTTGATCTGCTAGCGATCAAGGGAAACCGAACACAAATTGGAGCGGAAGGATAGTTCAACACTGATGCTGGTCACATCAGGGTTGGATGATTCTTAAAGCTCCCTATAAGTGGTCACAAGTAATCACGCTAAGAAAAGATGCAGCTACCATAAATTTGATTTGGAGTTGTGTGATGTTTTAAAAACAATTTCCAAACAGAATTTGAGAAGGAATTTCTTCAAGTATGAAGATGGAAATGAAAACTGGTTTTTTTTAAACCGCTATCACCCGCCGATGACTATGGCCTTAAGTCTTAATGACCGGTAGAACGGTGGGCGTGTACTAGTTTTGAAACCATTGCACCGTACGTGCGGCGGTCCTAAGTGACCGGTTGGGGCGGTGACAGTGTGTGATTTTTCCAAAGGCAGCGGGACGGGGAGAGTACCCTGAGACGATCCTGTGTTCAGTGAGTCAACCAGAGTGCCTGAGGATATGTAATGTGTAACGTTTTGGTCAGAACCGAAGGGACCGTGGGCCAGAGAGGTAAGTGCCCATTTGTCATGAAACGGCCGTGAACCAGAAAGCGTAAGTGTTCAACGTGACCGGTACCTGAGGGATCAGTAGTGTATTACTTGATATGGATTCGACGACTGTAGTGCCTTCTTGTCTTCGGACCGATTCCATAGAGAGAGTAAAAGAGTATTTTTGATTGCTATACATGCTGTGATTTGTGTGTGGTATGTGTAGTATGTAATGTGACTGACTTGTGGAGTCTGTAAGGTTATACATGTATTATAACCTTGGCATAGCATACCCATGAGAGTAACCATCTAGATTCACCAACTTTGAGGACAAAGTTCCTAAGGGGGGTAGATTTTAATACCCCAGATCTAAAAATGGCGATTAAATTACTCTAATATGATTATTAAAGGCCTAATGGTGCCTAAAGAGTATTGGTAAAGAAAATAAAACCAAAAGAAAAGAGAAAATGCGTAAAACGCGAAAAATGCTAAAACGCGCATTAAATGAGTAAAGGAGATATTTGATCTCGTTAGTGTCCAAGAGGGATTCCTAAGGCTTAATTATGCCTAATTAATATGTGGGAATGATTCCCGAAGAAAACGGATCCAAATAATGGATTAAAACGCTAACGGAGTTTTAAAGCACGCTTTTTCGAGAAAACCCGAAAACATGACTTTAAGTGGTCAAACGGAACCGTAAAAATTATAGTTGATTAAATAACTATAATTAAGTATTAATGGAAGCTTAATAACCATGAAAAATAAAGAAACGAGAAAAATCTGAAAAACGGGCCCGATGAGTGAATAGTGCCGAACCGGGTAAAATGACAAGCGTTTTCTGTCAAAAACCAAAAAACGCTCCAGCATGTAAGTATACAGTGGGGCCGATTTTTATTGGCTTAATTAGCCTTCCCCCTCTCTAATAATAGCAAGTAAATAAAGAAGAAAGAAAAGAAAGTAAAAGGGGAATAGTAAAAAGTAACTACTTACTCTCTCACCTTCCCTTCTTTTCCTCATTTCACGATTTCCTTCCCAGCTCTCTGTTAACATCTTCTTCTTCCTCTGTAAGCTGGCGATTCCAAACAGCACACAACCCCTATCTTCTTCCTCCATTAACTTACTCATTTCTTCCCCAAATCACACAAAAATTGTACCGTTAGATTCGCATCGGCGAGGGCTACGTTTTCCACCCCTCAAAGTCTTGATTCCTCCACCTTCACTTCCATGGGTGTTTTTCCTTTTGAAGCTTAAGGAGTTGATATGACTCTCCTTCACTACCTTGATGCCTTAAGGTAATTATAAGCAAGAGTTTTGCTCATTTCTAGCTTATTCTTGTAATTTGGGAAAATTTCCCCACGTTGAAAATTTCCCTCATTTCAGCCGGTTGCACCTTGCTCATGTGGAGTGTTGGAAATTCCATCATTTGATTGCCAAGCCCTCCTTTTGAACATTCAAAGGTAATACCTAAGTTAAAGCCTAAAACTAACTCTTAAAATGTTAGTTTTGTGAGGAAAGTTGAATTGATTTTTATTGTTGTGTGTGGTGTAGGGAAAATGATTGTAGATAGCAATCGAGACCCCCTTGTATGTTGTGAAAACAAGTAAAGAAAGATGGAGCAAAAGAAAGAGGAAGGAGAGGAAGAAAACCGAGAACAAACAAGGTAATGAGCTTACCTTGGGGTAGTTTCATTTGACTTGTGAAACAGATTTTAGAGTTGGCTTAATGCTCTTGAATTGGTGTAGTCATGGTACAATATTATTGAGTGGGAATGAGAATGTTTAATGTTGTTTAAGTGTGAGAAAGAAGCTTGGAAACTAAGCTAGGCATATGTGTGAACCATGGGAATTTGGTGTGTTTATTGATGCCTAAACCAAACAGGTGTGAGAAGTGTTGTGAGCTGTTTTAGTGTGGTGAAAATGCTTAGGAAAGTAAGGAGGTGCTGTCAAAATTCACCTAGGAATTTATGGTCTTGAGTGTTCTGTTTTAGAGGAAAGAACTAGGTTGTTTATGGGGTTTGAGGTGAGTGGTTAATGGTTTGAAAACCAAACATAGAAGAAGAGTGTGTTAACAGTGGAAATAATGTCATTTGGGTGTTGCGAATGGCATTAGTGAATGAAGTTTGAATGGTATAATAAGGAAACCAAAATCTGTTACAAGAGTATTAGAAAACAAGAAAACCAAGTTATGAAATATAAGTGAATTGGAGTGAATTAAGCATGGCTTAGTGAGTGGACTTGGTGACTAGTTTAAGGTGGTTCAGATGAGTAATTAGGTGCTAAAACATGAGGATTTTAGTTGGTGAAGTGAAATATCCCAAACCTTAATTACTTTTATTAAAGGAGAATTAATAAAGGAGAACGTAAACAAGGATTAGTCGTTAAATAAAGACTAATGAACTTAATTTAGTGGGGAAACATATATGCACTAAGACCAATTAAATGCACATAATTATATAAGTCCATGGAAGTCATTAAACTTCACGTTAACCAATGGACTAAAGAAGGAATAACTTTAAGGAGAAATCAACCATTAGATTAATGTAACATGTTATACTTAATACATGTACAAATGAAATACCCTTAAACATCATATAATTAATCGAGGGTTAATTAACAAACTATAGAGGCTAATGAGTCCTAAGTCATTAAGGAATGATATAACCCCTACATATATTTATATACATACATATAGTCCAAAAGGTCATTAAACCTTACACAAAATATTGGACTAGGTGGGAATAATTATAACGAGGAATCGAAATATATCAAATATTAATTGTCCTAATTAATAATATCAATTAAAGGAAACTATTAAATTAAAGGGTTAAATATCCTTAGAGAAGTAAAATAAAAAGAAAGGAAGAGAGAAGCTGGCCGTTTTCCTGCTTGAATCAGTCGTATGACATAAGGAAAATAAGACAAGAAAGAACATGAAATAACCAAAATATTAACTACCCTAATTAATAATAAATTAATTAAATGAAGATTATTGATGAAAGGTTAAATATCTTAAATATGTAAAAGGAACAATAGAATATAAATGATCTTGAGGATATAAAAGAAAAAAAAAGAGTTTAATTAACCATAACTGTGCATATCCTGTATAAACGTATGTACAGGTTAAAAACAGCATTGTTAAACACCTTAAATAGAGAAATTAAATATTAGCAATGATATTATATAATGTACATAATACACAAGGAGATACATAAAAATAATAAGAAGGACATTATTAAAATGGTATGTAAACATTGACCATTAATTTATGAAAATTTATTAATTAAGTCCTATTATGGATTATGTAAAAAGTATATGATTCTAATAGGCTTGTTATGCCTTAATCAGATTTTATAAATACCTATAAGATTTGTGAAGGGTTTATTAAATTCTAAACGTTTCTAAACAATAATGTGGGGGAGGGAAAAATAAATAATGATATAAGGAAAAATATGTGATAAGATATAACATATTTGAAGAGGACACTATGTATAGAAAGAAGATTATTTGTAATATTAAATTGGTATGCAAAATAACAATTAAGTTAGTGAGTTAATAAAATAGAGACTTATTAATAATTAATTAAAAATATATTTTGTCAGCCTAAGTTTAGTTAAAACTTAACCACTAAATATTTTATAATACAACTAATATTTGCCTAATACTAATCATTATGGGTTGTTAAAATCTGCAGGGTATTCCATTACCTAGATATTATTTACAGTAGCACACTCCTTTTACAAAAATTAACTTGCGAGCAACATATATACTGAATGCCTTCTCTTCATTCTCTTATGCTCCAAACCCTAACCAGCAAACAGGGACATACATACCCAGCGCCATTTCTGCATTCTGCTCTCTTCATTCTCTCCTAGTGTTTACTGATAACAAGGGATACATACTCTGCACTCTCATCTATTTCTTCCTTGAGTTGCACGTCTGAACTGCCGCATCTCCAAAACCAGATTGCACCAGTCTTTTTCTTCACTCTCTGCTCAAGTGTTCTGATAAATCGCTGGTACTGCAGCATATTGTACACCAGATTGAAGAGTGAAGGCTTGTTCCCCTTCTTGTCTACCTACACATTTGCAGAGAAATCATTAACCTGTTGCAATCTCGCACACCAGATTGAAGAATGGGCTTTAATCATTTCACTTCTGGAGCCGGTAATATGCTCAATTATCTTCTTCTCTCTGCTGGTAGTAGCACTTGAAGCTAGTGTTTTGTTCTGTTTACAAGTAAATCAAACTGATAAGCACCAAGCAGTACGTAGTCCCTGTTGTGTCAAGAATTCAAAAGCCATACTGTGTAGTAAGAAATGTGGAGTAGAGTTTCACAGTAGCAATGGTGTTTTTTTTTCTTCCTCCTCCCAAACTACTGTCTTCAAAAAAAAAATATAGAAGAAGTTTTTAAATCCTCTGTTGCACCTTCTGAAGCAAACAGTTGTTGCTCACCAAATTGAAGGGGGCTGAAAACCATCTGTTCTGGAAAACCATCTATCTTCCCTTATGTTCAAGTTGCAGCCCTTGTTCTTCTGAAGCTTATAGTTGCGCTTAGTTGAGCAAATATCAAACTGCTCGTGAATTAAATTTAACAACTCATGTTGAACTAGGTGGGTGAATTACATGAGAGATTCAACAATAATTAGATAATAATCGTATTCTGTTTGGATATAGGTGAAGAAATTGTTGTTCAATTGCAGTCAACAAGTAAAGGAAATATGTTCTTCTGCATTGTTCTTTGTTTTCCTCCTTGAATCTGCAACAAAAAAAATTCCAGACCTGAGCGCTAACTACGCTTCTGTTTTGAACATAAAAAAAAAAAAAAAAGATTTGTGGGGCTTCAGGGTGTAGTTTTTTTGGAACACTCTCAGATGTATAAGCTGCTATGTTTGCTTCTATTTGGGTACAAATTGTGGCTAGTGTATACGACTAGCAGGAAATTGTAAAGAAAGTTTTATACCTATGAGTATGAATATGGAATTTAGGAGTTACCGTGAGATATTTGGTGGTTGTATAATGGTTTTGAGATTAGTTCTGCTTTAGGTGCTGAATCAGTTTATGGTGCTAATTGATAAGAATGGTGGTTAGTATTTAGGAGGTTATTTAGACTTGCAAAAGTGTTGTTTGAAAGTTAACAGAAAGTATTGTTTTGTGTTTATGCTGGAAAAAAAAAAAGAAAAGAAAAAAATGGTTCTATGTGTTCTGCGTGGAAACACAGTTAAGTTATTTTGGTAACAGATTTAAATAATTAAGGAGTTAATATTTTAATAATCATGGTTGACCGCTTTTTGTTGGTGAAGAAGTAGTTAGTTAAGATTTTTAGGTTCTTAATTGCCATTTTATCAAAAAAAAAACATTTTTTTTATTAATGAAAGAAATTATAAATTGGAATAATAAGATTGGTTAGTGGATCCTAACAATTGGTATTTGGTATCGATGTTAATCAATTACTAATTTGGATTTGACATAATTTGGTTAATTGGTGTCATTATAAGTGTGGTAATATGAATTAAAGAGGTGTTAATATACATAGGCAGTGAGTCATTTAATTAGCAAACTACTAACTTGGAAATAATGAAATAATATCTGTTAAGAGTTAATTAATTTCTACTCCT
Organism: Limonium bicolor; assembly: GCA_023374045.1. Lineage (NCBI taxonomy): Eukaryota > Viridiplantae > Streptophyta > Magnoliopsida > Caryophyllales > Plumbaginaceae > Limonium > Limonium bicolor. The sequence continues at coordinate 290,693,385 of CM041777.1, forward strand.
CACCGTAATATTAAAATTAATAGGAACACAAATGTTGCTTTCATTTTCTTCACGCTAAATATCCATATATATATATACAACATCCTCTTCATAGTAGTTTTGAAACCAAATAAATATATATATCCTTGTCAATCTCTTTCGTTCCTTTTAAACTAGTGAGACAGTATTGCAAACCAGATTAAAAAAAACAAGTGGAACATTGGTTAATGTTTAATTATACATATACATGTATACTCACTAAGCTGAATACTTATATATACGCATATATATGTGACCATGTTATGTTAAGTATATAAATATAGTTTGTAAACAAAAAAAAAAAATAAGAGGAGTGCTATAAAAAAATGTTATATACTATCATAAATAAGAAATTAATTCATTAAGCTACATGGAATTGTAAGGCCTGCAATTAATATTTAAGGTCGATTAAACTAACGTCATATAGTAAGTGAAATCTATATGAAAGTATATACTAGATATATATACTATGATTAAAGGGGAGAATTGATAAGTGTATAACACTGAGGTTGTATAGCTATACAATAAGTTAGTTACTAACAAAGTTAGAAGATAAACTAGTTAATCTCGGATCCATATACTTTAAGTAAAAACCCGAATGATAACGAGTGACAAAGATCGGGGTTAATTATAAGGGGTTAGTCATTTCAAGAGATACCGAAATGGTTTAATGGTTTATAGAGTACTAATACTTAGCATTGTATTCCAGAGTTAAAAGATTAGAGGACGGGCGCAGGACTACACGTTTGTCTCTCTTGTCGGTGTACGGTATGGTTTCTTGTAGCCTTCTTGCTACCGAGTTATACTCGGCTTGTGTGCTAGTTTGTTTGTGTGAAAAACGACCCCCAAGATTAAAGCATGTGAACTGGACTATTATTGTTGCTTGTAATTGTGTGGTGATTATTTTGTCTTGATATTTGTCGTGCTGCTAACTACACAGAGTAGCCTAATATACGCGAGGGAACGAATTGGAATATGAATGAAGAATTCAAGGATATTAAGAGATTGGTTTTATATGATGTGAGGATTAAATACTGACCTCCTCATTAGTGTCTTAACGACAACGAAGTGATGTCCCAAAGTAACAAAGGAAGAGATTATGAGAATATAAATAAAACTAACTATTGGGGGGGACGAGAGGATCCGGGTAGACCGGGCACGCGTGTTTATTGGATTGTGAGGCTGGTACCTGCATCAGGTCCAACCTCGTTGGAGTGCGTCTGCGGACTGCGCTGCCCCGGAGTCAAGCAGTTGGCTCCACGTCTTTGGCGCATGATCATAGACGGGGGTGAGATATATGTACGCCACCATCGGCAAAGATTATTGATTCGTGAGTATAGCACCCACTTGATACGGGCCACCTGCCCTAAGATTAAAAACTGTAAACAGTCTCAAAATTTAGACTGTCTTGAGAACATTAAGAGGTATATGTGCAATCCCACTGTGTGGATTGCGAAGATAATTAATTGAACCTAAACAATTCCAATGAGAGGATTGTACTAATTGAGAAAGAGAAGGGTATGGAAGGTCCGAAGGATTAAAACCTAAGTTAAGGTTAAGAGAAGGAAGAGTACTAACCCTGTTGTGACGATTTGATCCCATTAAGTAGGATCACTTGTTTGTTTATTGGATGGTTATATGATGGCATGTTGTGTGTTTACATTATTTCACTATGTATGCATGACTGTTAATAAATGAATCGCATGTTCATCCGACCAATTAGTTGAGTGTAGCCCGGTCGCACGTGAGCTACACGATTCCATACCAGCAATTCATTTTGCTGAGCCATTTCATGGCCAACCATTCACAGGTACGCGAAGGAGATCAGACCCGACCGAGAGTAGGCGGGCACTTAGGACTTGGGAATCATTTTGATTTTGTTATAAGATGTATTTAGACGTGTGTTGTATTAATTAAAACTTAGTGACTCGGTATGTATTTTAAGGAGATTGTAATGTATTTCCAGTCATTCGGACCGTAACGTGTTGGGAGGAAAGGCCTTGTCAGTCACGTGGGTGGCTGGCGGCGGTAACACCAAATCTGTTTAAGTTATTTCCGCTGCGGTTTGTTGATTTTTGTTGGAGGTTATTAGACGTTAATTACATGATTTAGAGTTGGGGTGTTACAAAAAGTGGTATCAGAGCGTAGTTACGCTCTGATGACTGGAAATACCGAGTTTAGGAATTCTAATAATGGGTTATGGGTTGTGAGTAGTGTGAGAGGCGCGTTAGTTAGGATTTTTCCCCAGTGATTATTGGATATATATACAGACACCTACACCCGCCCTCCACATCCCTAGTTCAAATTATTCAGGGAAAGGACGCCAGAGAGGTAGAAAGTCTCCTCTTACTCGGGAAAACCCGATCTGGCCTTTGCTAAATGTTATATAACCAATTCGAGAAGAAAACTCTACTATAAAATAGTTTCAAGACTTGAAGTTTTGACTGGAGCGCAAGTTTAGAGACGCTGCCAATGGAATTATACCTTTTCAAAGACCAATTTTATCGACAACTTGGGTCGACATGCGTAGCAGTCGATAGGACCCTGTCCGACAAGCGAAGGGGAAAGCACTACAAAGCGCAATGGGAAGGAAAGGAAGCTACAGAAACCCGTGACAGATGTCCAATGGAGCATAACAGTGGAACCATACCATACATGTTGAAGACCACATAAAAGTTCATTCTAAAGTGAATAACTCCAAACCTCCACAACTCAAAAAGGTTACGCAGACCTGACAGAGATGACCCAGATGAATAAGAAACATAGGCGAACCGTACTCCGAGATATGGCTGCAATGTAGTGCCTAAGGAATAGTAAATAACCTATAACCGCGATAAATGTGTGCAAATGGAACAAAAAAAATGGAAGGCGAAAACCACTACATAAAGGTCACCTTAGAAGGAGGAACACCCTAATAAGGAACCATCTTATCAAGGACGATCAAGGAGCGACTTAGACAGTCAACCACCTAATACTGAGAGCGCAAGGGAAGAGCAGACAGATGCCAAGTATGGTGAGACCAGGAGAATGCATAGTAACCGCCACATGGCGTACCGAGAAACCATCTTGCATGGCGCACTTGCTATAGCAAGTGCTGCCACAATGAAACTATACGGGAAGCTGTAACGGCCAGGAGCCGTATGCTACAGTTGGAAAAAAAAAATATGAATACCGGATTGAGAACCCAAAGGATCACGAAGACGAGACCTCGAAGGAGCCTAACAGCATGACCATTGTAATCTTGAAGGGACATACCAGTTAGCAGGGAGACAAACTTGGCCAGCCTTACTCGAAACCATAATTACCAGTGATAATCTCTAACCTTAGATGCGTACACCTGGAACCCAAAGGGACCTACGCTGATGACATCAATTTCAGACACTACAGGTAAGAAGTACCAAATCCATATTACAAACACCTTGAATACAACCCACCAACATCAAGGACGAGGAACCGGAGGAAATCAAAGAAATCCTACCTAAAAGAATATTCCGAAATCAAAAGTTGAAATTTACCAGCTAGAGGATGATCAACAAATTGGAAAGAGGAATAGAAGACCAGAGCCTAATACATACAGATACATAAACATATAACTATTTCCCAAACCTTGGTAGAAGAATAGATGATATGGCCATAGGGGACGAGCCAAACCAAGAAGATAACAACCTACAAGAAGATATTACCAGTTTTATTAAGACGAATGACATCAAAATTTTCAACAAAATCGGGTCCAACTCCCAGGACAACCAGCGAAATCATTCTTCATCAAAGATGATATTAAACCTCAGTAAGGAGAGTAAAGGAGAAAGAAATTAAAAGACTACCTACCCAAGGTCAAGACACTACAATCTTTAGAGAGAGGTCCAAACCAGTATACCTCAAGTCAATACAGTTAAACCAACACATCTATAGACATTAGCCAATGTAGCTGCTTCACATAGTAATACCTAAGTACGTATGGTAAGAGTGCCAACATCAACCAGGTTGAACAAGCATTGTGGGAAGCACATGCTAACCGGAAAATATCCAGTTTAAACACCGTAAGATCGATGCCTAAAGTGAAGATATCCTTAGTTGCTGAGAAGAGTCAAGTCTATAAGAGCGAAGATATCATCGCAAAGGACCACCTAGTGAAAGTCATTAGAGAACCAGAAACCCTTGACTCGATGAAGGGAAATGACATGAAGTAAACAATATCGAAATACTTGAAAGAACACCTATGAAGGAAGCAAATGCATCAACCTTGTCGTAGAGTTCGGTACAACAGTAGAAGATATAAGCAAATAATTTCCGAAGCGTGCAGAAAACTAGGAAGTAATGAAACAGCCCACAGTGAGCAGATCTCAACGCGCAAGGAAGGATAAAAAGGGGTATATCTAAGCCATGAACCGACTACAACTGTAGACAAAAAAAAAATTGCAGTGCCTATAACTTATTAAAATTAAATTGCCAGTAAAGACACCACTGAGGAAAGAGAAACATCTTATTTCAGTGGAGCGGAGAACAAACCAACTAAGCTCACACCGATTGAAGGGAAGAAATAAGTCACTTGACTATTGAGAATGGAAATCATAAACCCAAAAAAATTCCTTAGGAATATCCCGGAAACACATGTAACAAAAGGGAACCGTATCCTTAAACCTTGAACCAATTATTAGGAAGGAAGAAATCGATAGATAGTAGAAACAGGCACTATAGGTGCGCAACACAGAAATGTGGAGCGACCAAGGCCGGAAGAGCTTCTGGATTCAACGAATTACCCGTTCTTAAGGAAGCCAAATCAGTGGTAAACACACCCATAAATGATGAAAGCACGTGAGGAAAACTCACCTACACATGAATTTGAACTGAAGCAATCAACCTTGTGTTAAAAGACAGCGACCGGATAGTACGACGCAGCAATAGCCACATATTTGAACCCTAAGAACTCCCAGAGTGTTTTCACCAATAAGAGATTGAACCAAGGAGGATGTTGGCTTAAATCGTTGAAGAATTGAAACATCAATGTACAATACACGAATGATAAAACTAACAATGGCGGATGGCATTGCAACAATACCTACTCAAGGAAAAGTACACTGTGCGCAAGAAAGCGACCATGATAAGTGACCGTCAGACGTTGACATGGAAGACCAATTTATGAGTTAAACATGACGTGAATGAAAAATCAGTTTGAAGTCAGACTACAAATTAATGACAATAGTTAGACCGTACGAGGAGAGATGTCACAGGTAGTGCATTGCTTTTCCTAGTACATTTACATAAGAGACTGGAAGTGCATTCCTAGTAGATCAAAGATGAAAAAAATAAAATAATAATAATAATAATAATAAGATATATAGGCTCTATGGAAGAGACCTCAACTGGCAGTGAATCGAGTCCGTACGAAATGCAGCAAGAAGGTAGAACATATCTAAGAACCAAGTAGATGGACTTCCCTTGATTAAGTAGGAAGAACCACATGTGTGTTATCATAGAATGATGAAAGAGGAGATCGACAATAGAATACTTCACAAGATACCAACAACTAACCGTGTGATAGACACTACGAGTATACAAAAACGAGATATAGGACGACCGCACTCCAAAGGAGCTTGCGGGCCTGACAAACTTAAGTATAAGCTAGTCAGGTAAGTAGTGATGTACCAGTAGGGTACCCCATATATGTAAACGAGTAGTGTAAGGAACACGAGATGTAGTCGACTCCGTGCCACGGTCAGCGATGCAAATTCATACCAGTGTAGATAATTACCTCGAACAATTGAGAAATATCTCAGTTAAGTTAACGAGTCCAATGGAGACAGAGAATTCATTCGGAGATGAAATAATAAAGAGTTATGAGTGCGAGGAGCACTGAGTATTGAGTATAGACACCGGATGTGTCTCAAGATGTTTGAGAAAACGGTGAAGAGCAATAAGCACTAAACAGTAACCCTAGATTATACATAAACCTCAGACCGAAGGTCAGTCAGACGGAACAATTCAAACAAGCAAGAGTACACTAAAAGCATAAACATAAAATCTTCAGAACAATGGATAGACTATCTATAACTCATCGAGTCCGCATATAACAAGAGGTATCAAGCATCAATTGGAAGACCTTATTCCCAGAGTTATTGGGGCACGAAGGATGAACAATACCTTAAGAAGAAGGAAAAAAAAAGGGGGACAAATAGAACTCTAAGTTATCAGGGCTGCGCAACAGAAGCTTGTGGGCCCATATTTCATAGGTTCAGTATAACCTAAGAAAGTGAGAGAATACATGAAGTACGTTACCAAGTGACCTGCAGCCTTAGAGGCTAGAGCCGAACCCTATTGTAAGAATTGGTACAAAACCGATAAAACCCTTTATACACAGACCTTTGATCTAATCATAATATGGGATAAGCCGTATGGAAGCTAAAATACTTCATGACGGCTAGACATCTTGAACAAATGTTCAATGATGATATATTGTCGATTACATGGGCGTAATCCTTTTTAAGGGGGGTAGAGCGCAAAATCGCTTAGAGTACTGTGTGTATAGCACGAAAGGATTTGTTGTAATGTTTGATATGTATAATACATAAATATCAGTTACTTAGCACAAAGATGTGAGTATCTTGTTAGCTCCACTGTGAGAATACATGTAAGAGGAGTAGAAACTCTTGTGGAATTGAATTTCTTGTGGGATATGATATATGAAACCATATGTGGTGATATTGAGATAGGTGAATCGGTATGGAACCGATATATATGGAATATAACGGGAATTGACTTCCCTAGAGAACGAATGGTTACTAGGAAATGGATTGATGTGAATAGTTTTGAAGATGAGTGATATATTTGAGATGTGTTAATTCTGTGATTATGACTAGAATTATTAAAAGATAGAAAATTGGAATTTGTTTAATTAATTGATTGTTTGAAACTGACGTGGGAGGTTGAACTTGATTCAGCGCAAATCAAGGGAGACCGAACACAAATTGGGGTGGAAGGATAGTTCAACACTGATACTGATCACATCAGGGTTGGATGATTCCTGAAACTCCCTACAAGTGGACACAAATATGAGTAGGTTATGAGCTTAGATAATTAGATAGTGTGTTCGATTACCTAAGGGGCTGCGGACCTTAGAGTCCTTCGTCAGTAGACCGGTGTGCCCGAGGGTGTGTTTGTATTTGTTCCCAAGGGTCTGTGGACCTCAGAGTCCTTCGTCATAAGACCGGTGTGCCTGCGGGTATTTGTGAATGTTGTGGACTCAGAAAGTCATTTGCTATGGTTTCATCATTGCGTTGTGGATGCTCCATACAATAAAATGGACTCCTATGATATAAAACATATAAAGAGTAAAAAAGATATGAGACGGGAACAAATATCCCCAGTGTATACTTACATACCAAGAATTTGAAATTCATATTAATAGTGCGGATGGATCACTTACATCCATAACGAAATTGTAGGTGCACTCGTGTTGCACTCTGTTGATTGTATGATTGGTTGTGTATGTACATTGCACTATTAAAGGTTGATTATGTGTGCACTTTTGTTGCACTTTGGTTGAATTTGAGTAATATGTGCGCCTTGTTGCACTATGTATGGACTATGTATACTCGTACAACGCTATGATGAGATTGCATGTGCATGTCTATTGTTTTGCTTGATTGTAGTTTACATTATGCTGGATATACATAAAGTTTAAGTTATTTTGACATGGGACTTGATCCCTAGGATTGACACTAGTCGTTGAACTAGATCTTTTAGGACCAATTGATATAGGAATTAAACTTCGGGACGAAGTTCTTTTTAGGGGGGTAGATTGAAATATCCCAAACCTTAATTACTTTTATTAAAGGAGAATTAAATTAAAGGAGAACGTAAACAAGGATTAGTCGTTAAATTATAAAGACTAATGAACTTAATTTAGTGGGGAAACATATTATGCACTAAGACCAATTAAATGCACATAATTATATAAGTCCATGGAAGTCATTAAACTTCACGTTAACCAATGGACTAAAGAAGGAATAACTTTAAGGAGAAATCAACCATTAGATTAATGTAACATGTTATGCTTAATACATGTACAGATGAAATACCCTTAAACATCATATAATTAATCGAAGGGTTAATTAACAAACTATAGAGGCTAATGAGTCCTAAGTCATTAAGGAATGATATAACCCCTACATATATTTATATACATACATATAGTCCAAAAGGTCATTAAACCTTACACAAAATATTGGACTAGGTGGGAATAATTATAACGAGGAATCGAAATATATCAAATATTAATTGTCCTAATTAATAATATCAATTAAAGGAAACTATTAAATTAAAGGGTTAAATATCCTTAGAGAAGTAAAATAAAAAGAAAGGAAGAGAGAAGCTGGCCGTTTTCCTGCTTGAATCAGTCGTATGACATAAGGAAAATAAGACAAGAAAGAACATGAAATAACCAAAATATTAACTACCCTAATTAATAAATTAATTAAATGAAGATTATTGATGAAAGGTTAAATATCTTAAATATGTAAAAAGGAACAATAGAATATAAATGATCTTGAGGATATAAAAAAAAAAAAAGAGTTTAATTAACCATAACTGTGCATATCCTGTATAAACGTATGTACAGGTTAAAAACAGCATTGTTAAACACCTTAAATAGAGAAATTAAATATTAGCAATGATATTATATAATGTACATAATACACAAGGAGATACATAAAAATAATAAAAGGACATTATTAAAATGGTATGTAAACATTGACCATTAATTTATGAAAATTTATTAATTAAGTCCTATTATGGATTATGTAAAAAGTATATGATTTTAATAGGCTTGTTATGCCTTAATCAGATTTTTATAAATACCTATAAGATTTGTGAAGGGTTTATTAAATTCTAAACGTTTCTAAACAATAATGTGGGGGAGGAGAAAAATAAATAATGATATAAGGATAAAATATGTGATAAGATATAACATATTTGAAGAGGACACTATGTATAGAAAGAAGATTATTTGTAATATTAAATTGGTATGCAAAATAACAATTAAGTTAGTGAGTTAATAAAATAGAGACTTATTAATAATTAATTACAAATATATTATGTCAGCTTAAGTTTAGTTAAAACTTAACAACTAAATATTTTATAATACAACTAAATTTGCCTAATACTAATCATTATGGGTTGTTAAAATCTGCAGGGTATTCCATTACCTAGATATTATTTACAGTAGCACACTCCTTTTACAAAAATTAACTTGCGAGCAACATATATACTGAATGCCTTCTCTTCATTCTCTTATGCTCCAAACCCTAACCAGCAAACAGGGACATACATACCCAGGGCCATTTCTGCATTCTGCTCTCTTCATTCTCTCCTAGTGTTTACTGATAACAAGGGATACATACTCTGCACTCTCATCTATTTCTTCCTTGAGTTGCACGTCTGAACTGCCGCATCTCCAAAACCAGATTGCACCAGTCTTTTTCTTCACTCTCTGCTCAAGTGTTCTGATAAATCGCTGGTACTGCAGCATATTGTACACCAGATTGAAGAGTGAAGGCTTGTTCCCTTCTTGTCTACCTACACATTTGCAGAGAAATCATTAACCTGTTGCAATCTCGCACACCAGATTGAAGAATGGGCTTTAATCATTTCACTTCTGGAGCCGGTAATATGCTCAATTATCTTCTTCTCTCTGCTGGTAGTAGCACTTGAAGCTAGTGTTTTGTTCTGTTTACAAGTAAATCAAACTGATAAGCACCAAGCAGTACGTAGTCCCTGTTGTGTCAAGAATTCAAAAGCCATACTGTGTAGTAAGAAATGTGGAGTAGAGTTTCACAGTAGCAATGGTGTTTTTTTTTCTTCCTCCTCCCAAACTACTGTCTTCAAAAAAAAAATATAGAAGAAGTTTTTAAATCCTCTGTTGCACCTTCTGAAGCAAACAGTTGTTGCTCACCAAATTGAAGGGGGCTGAAAACCATCTGTTCTGGAAAACCATCTATCTTCCCTTATGTTCAAGTTGCAGCCCTTGTTCTTCTGAAGCTTATAGTTGCGCTTAGTTGAGCAAATATCAAACTGCTCGTGAATTAAATTTAACAACTCATGTTGAACTAGGTGGGTGAATTACATGAGAGATTCAACAATAATTAGATAATAATCGTATTCTGTTTGGATTATAGGTGAAGAAATTGTTGTTCAATTGCAGTCAACAAGTAAAGGAAATATGTTCTTCTGCATTGTTCTTTGTTTTCCTCCTTGAATCTGCAACAAAAAAAATTCCAGACCTGAGCGCTAACTACGCTTCTGTTTTGAACATAAAAAAAAAAAAAAAAGATTTGTGGGGCTTCAGGGTGTAGTTTTTTTGGAACACTCTCAGATGTATAAGCTGCTATGTTTGCTTCTGTTTGGGTACAAATTGTGGCTAGTGTATACGACTAGCAGGAAATCGTAAAGAAAGTTTTATACCTATGAGTATGAATATGGAATTTAGGAGTTACCGTGAGATATTGGTGGTTGTATAATGGTCTTGAGATTAGTTCTGCTTTTAGGTGCTGAATCCATATTGAGTTTATGGTGCTAATTGGATAAGAATGGTGGTTAAGTATTAAGGAGGTTATTTAGACTTGCAAATAAGTGTTGTTTGAAAGTTAACAGAAAGTATTGTTTTGTGTTTATGCTGGAAAAAAAAAAGAGAAAAAGAAAAAAATGGTTCTATGTGTTCTGCGTGGAAACACAGTTAAGTTATTTTGGTAACAGATTTAAATAATTAAGGAGTTAATATTTTAATAATCATGGTTGACCGCTTTTTGTTGGTGAAGAAGTAGTTAGTTAAGATTTTTAGGTTCTTAATTGCCATTTTATAAAAAAAAATTATTAATGAAAGAAATTATAAATTGGAATAATAAGATTGGTTAGTGGATCCTAACAATTGGTATTTGGTATCGATGTTAATCAATTACTAGTTTGGATTTGACATAATTTAGTTAATTAGTGTCATTATAAGCGTGTGGTAATATGAATTAAAGGTTGTGTTAATATATACATAAGCATCGAGTCATTTAATTAGCAAACTACTAACTTGGAGATAATGAAATAATATCTGTCAAGAGTTAATTAATTTCTACTCCTCACCGTAATATTAAAATTAATAGGAACACAAATGTTGCTTTCATTTTCTTCACGCTAAATATCCATGTATATATATATAACATCCTCTTGACGGTAGTTTTGAAACCAAATAAATATATATATATCCTTGTCAATCCCCTTCGTTCCTTTTAAACTAGTGAGACAGTATTGCAAACCAGATTAAAAAAAAAACAAGTGGAACATTGGTTAATGTTTAATTATACATATATAAATGTATACTCACTAAACTGAATACTTATATATATATACGCATATATATATGTGACCATGTTATGTTAAGTATATATATATATAGTTTGTAAACAAAAAAATAAATAAATAAGAGGAGTGCTATAAAAAAATGTTATATACTATCATAAATAATAAATTAATTCATTAAGCTACATGGAAATTGTAAGGCCTGCAATTAATATTTAAGGTCGATTAAACTAACATCATATAGTAAGTGAAATCTATATGAATGTATATACGTAGATATATACGTATGATTAAAGGGGAGAATTGATAAGTGTATAACATTAAGGTTGTATAAGTTATACAATAAGTTAGTTACTAACAAAGTTAGAAGATAAACTAGCTAATCCCGGATCCATATACTTTAAGTAAAAACCCGAATGATAACGAGTGACAAAGATCGGGGTTAATTATAAGGGGTTAGTCATTTCAAGAGATACCGAAATGGTTTAATGGTTTATAGAGTACTAATACTTAGCATTGTATTCCAGAGTTAAGAGATTAGAGGACGGGCGCAGGACTACATGTTTGTCTCTCTTGTCGGTGTACGGTATGGTTTCTTGTAGCCTTCTTGCTACCGAGTTATACTCGGCTTGTGTGCTAGTTGTTTGTGTGAAAAACGACCCCCAAGATTAAAGCATGTAAACTGGACTATTATTGTTGCTTGTAATTGTGTGGTGATTATTTTGTCTTGATATTTGTCGTGCTGCTAACTACACAGTAGAGTAGCCTAATATACGCGAGGGAACGAATTGGAATATGAATGAAGAATTCAAGGATATTAAGAGATTGGTTTTATATGAGTGTGAGGATTAAATACTGACCTCCTCATTAGTGTCTTAACGACAACGAAGTGATGTCCCAAAGTAACAAAGGAAGAGATTATGAGAATATAAATAAAACTAACTATTGGGGGGGACGAGAGGATCCGGGTAGACCGGGCACGTGTTTATTGGATTGTGAGGCTGGTACCTGCATCAGGTCCAACCTCGTTGGAGTGCGTCTGCGGACTGCGCTGCCCCGGAGTCAAGCAGTTGGCTCCACGTCTTTGGCGCATGATCATAGACGGGGGTGAGATATATGTACGCCACCATCGGCAAAGATTATTGATTCGTGAGTATAGCACCCACTTGATACGGGCCACCTGCCCTAAGATTAAAAACTGTAAACAGTCTCAAAATTTAGACTGTCTTGAGAACATTAAGAGGTATATGTGCAATCCCACTGTGTGGATTGCGAAGATAATTAATTGAACCTAAACAATTCCAATGAGAGGATTGTACTAATTGAGAAAGAGAAGGGTATGGAAGGGCTGAAGGATTAAAACCTAAGTTAAGGTTAAGAGAAGGAAGAGTACTAACCCTGTTGTGACGATTTGATCCCATTAAGTAGGATCACTTGTTTGTTTATTGGATGGATGGCATGTTGTGTGTTTACAGTATTTCACTATGTATGCATGACTGTTAAAATAATGAATCGCATGTTCATCCGACCAATTAGTTGAGTGTAGCCCGGTCGCACGTGAGCTACACGATTCCATACCAGCAATTCATTTTGCTGAGCCATTTCATGGCCAACCATTCACATGTACGCGAAGGAGATCAGACCCGACCGAGAGTAGGCGGGGTACACTTAGGACTTGGGAATCATTTTGATTTTGTTATAAGATGTATTTAGACGTGTGTTGTATTAATTAAAACTTAGTGACTCGGTATGTATTTTAAGGAGATTGTAATGTATTTCCAGTCATTCGGACCGTAACGTGTTGGGAGGAAAGGCCTTGTCAGTCACGTGGGTGGCTGGCGGCGGTAACACCGAATCTGTTTAAGTTATTTCCGCTGTGGTTTGTTGATCATGTTGGAGGTTATTAGATGTTAATAACGGGATTTAGAGTTGGGGTTACACCCACACTCTCTCTTTTCCTTCCTCTCTTCTTCCATGCGATTTCCATGGAGAATTGAAGAGCTCCACAAAAACATCAACTTCTCTCCTCTTGTTACTCCATCAAACATTCTCCAAAAATTATAAAAATACCACCATTGGAATCCTCTCATCAAGAGCTACATTCCTATCCTTTCAAAAATCGAAAACAACAACTTTCATCTCCATGGGTATGGAGCATTTGGAGTTTCAAGACCACCATTAGAACCACCTTCTTCTCCTTGTTCTTGTGAGGTAAAAATATTCTCAAAACTCCATCTTTTTCTAGCCCTTGTGGGCAAAACGAAATTTATAAACTAAGCTCTTGTTACTCCTTGTGTTCTAGCCAATTTTGGCCTCATTGGTGGAGTTGGAATATTGTTCTAGAGCTATTCCAAGCATTACTCATACCCTTGGAAGGTAATATAATTTCTAAACCCTAAAACCTACATTAGAACATACATAATGGTTAGGGTTAAATTGTGTATTAAAATGGTGTATTGAAAAGTGTATGTATATGGGCTAGTGTAAGATTGTGAAGTAGCTAAAGCCGGTGGAAAGAGGAAGGAGGAAGAGAGGAGAAGCTTGTGAAATAACAAGGTAAAATATACTTGTCCTTGTAGTTTTGTATGTGTTTGTGTAACAGATTTTGGAAGTATAAAATGGTATTGTAAAATGGTAGTGTACTGGTGGAGTAGTGCATAGAGAATACAAATGTTTTGAAACCTTAAAAGACATTGGAAACTTGTCAAAACAGATTTGGGAATGAGAGGTTGAGTGCAGGAATTTAAGGTTGTTTAGTATGGTATTTTGTATATGAGAATGGGTATATTGGTATTGGTGTGGAACAGGTGGTATGGATCAATAATGTGAGTGAAACCATGTGGAGAATGTTTAAAATATAGGGGAGACTATGTCAAATTTTATCTAGGAATTTGAGGACTTAAGTGTTCAAGATGTGAAAACAACCTAGGTAGTGACTAGGTGTATGTGGAGAGTATAATGGGAGCGTTTAGTAGCTTGTAACAGATTTGGGTATGATTGGTTAATGGGATGTAACTAGGAAGTGAATGGATGTATTTTGGATACTAGGAGTAGCATTAGTTGAGGAAGTAATGGAGGAAATAAGAACCCAAAATCTGTAACAGAGTGTATAGAAATACATTGGAGAAGTTAGGAAGAATTAGTGTGGAAGAATTGGTGACAAGAGTGTTGGACTTGGGTATAGATATTGTAGTGGCTTGGGAATGAATTGGAGGGTAAGATAATACATTGTAGGCTTTGGAAATGGCATTAGGAGATGAGAATATGCATGGGGGAAGTAGGAACAAAAATCTGTAGCATTGGAGGATGAAAAACTGTTGTAAGTGTGGAAAGGAAGTGAGGAAATTGTGTAAGTTGATTGATGGATTGAGTAAGGAATTTGGTGGATGAACTAAGGAAATTTGGAGCGCCTAGGTAGTGTTTAAACATGTGGGATTACATGTAAGAAGATTGGAGAAACAATGGGTAAAGTATAAAACTGAAAACAGAAGTAAAAATATAAATACTGGGCCGGACCGAACTTGCGACCGGACTTGCAAGTTCGGTCGAGCCCAGATTTACAAAGACGGGAATGCTTCTGGAATGGACCGAACTTGCGACCGGACTTGCAAGTTCGGTCGGACCAGAAAAATTCTCCCGTCTGTAACCTACTGGAACCGACCGAACTTGTGACCGGACATGCAAGTTCGGTCGGTCAGAAAAAAATTTCCGTCTTGTAAGCTACTGGAATGGGCCGACCTTGCGACCGGACTTGCAAGGTCGGTCGGGCTAAAATTTTCCCTTAAGTAACTCACTGGAATGGACCGACCTTGGGACCGGACTTGCAAGGTCGGTCGGCCCTGGAATTTTCACACCGATGTAGCCTACTGACTTGGACCGAACTTGCAAGGTCGGTCGCAAGTTCGGTCGGGTCAAAACTTACAAAAAAAAAACTATAAGACTATGGTTAGTATATGTATGTATGTATATGTATACCCACCTATACATATGTGCATATATAGGTAAGTAAACCATTGTTAAGTAATTAGGAGTAAGTAAATAAAATGTAAGAATTGTAATGCAAGACTTAGTAAGTATGGATTAGTAAACGTAAGAGTAATCAGGTTAAGTTAATGATAGATTAATCATTCAACTGTATGTATATAATAGGATTTGATTGTGAACACCGGAGGAATTTTGGGATACAAGTACAACGGTGAAAGGTATGATTTCTTCATGCCCTGTATCCTAATCTGGTTACCCCGATTTGTGTGCTTATGTGACCACCTAAATAAGAAAAAAGCATGAATCGGACTATATTGCACTTACTTGTGCTTGTTTACATTGTTCAAGATATTTATCTTGAACAACAGTTTGTATAATTCATGAAATATATGAATAATGATGATGTGTAATTGTACCTTGTAGTGTACTTGTATATTGTATTGTATTGGTATGGATGTGTATATGAATAATGTATTTGTGTATGTGGTTGGATGTTGACTTCTACTAATTCCTAACTACCTAACTCCTAACTTAAGTGAGTAAATTGGAATGAGTAGAAGTCCGATATAGTTTCGGCCACGCGTGAGGATGAGGAGACACAAGAGGTTGGATCCGATTCCTGGTTCGTAAGCTGGTCCACGGCCCAAATCCCTTAAGTGGGTAGCATCCTAGATTAGTGAACCAAGTAAAGCCCGGTGGTGGGACCGTGTAGTCCCTGCCTGGAGGTCCCGACGACGTAACTTGAGTAAGAGTAAGAAAGTAATGAGTATGTATGAGTATGAGTATGAGTATGAGTATGAGTATGAGTATGAGTATGAGTATGAGTATGAGTATTATGAGTATGTATGTGTTTGTATGGAGTAAACGAGTAAAAGAGTAATCTCCACCCGATTAACCCGGGTGGACCAATGAAGCTAACAAGAACTGTACTTGTGTATGTACTGAGTATGGGTATTCGGAAGAAGGTAAGTATGTATTGGATGGTTATATTGTATTCCCTGTATGTAATGAAGTGTATGTATGTATGCTTGCGTAAGTATTCTTGTATTGTGTATAAGAGCATGTATGAATGTATGTTTGAATGAAATCAACCGCATGTATACGACCAAGTGGTCGGCGTACCCTCACTAGTACGCGGGGTATGCGGTTATCATGCTCGGCGAAAGCTGACCCCTTCGGGGGACCATTTTTAGTGTGCAGGTACCCGAAGCGAATATGTTCAAGGAAGAGACCGGAGGCACACCCTTGCACATAGGAAGTAAGTAGTTGTGAGGAAATGGGTAGATGTAGACTCTTAGAGAGTATGTATAAACTTGGAGAGACATTATAAATGTATAAGGATCCTAGTTGACTCGGTGAAGTACATTGTATTGTATGGATTGAGGAGGAGTAAGTATTGAATGGAGCATTGTTGTATTCGATTGATGAATGGAGTATGTATTTGCTAATAAGAAAATTGTAGGATAAAACTATATAAAAAGAATAAAATAATAAACTAAACCTACAACTCTACTACGGGTAGCAAATAAAAACCCGGTCGGAGTATAGTGTAAATATATTACGACCGAGAGAATCGTACCCAAGGGACTTATAGAAAACTAGTCCTAATCAGGGCAAAAGCCTATTCTATAACAAGGGGGGAAAGTAAGTGTGTAAGTACAAATTAAGAAAAACTATCTAAAACCTAATCTAAAATAGTATTTATAATGATCTACCCCAGATTCGAAATGGCAACGTCATAAAAACACAAATGAACACCAAGGGAAAAGAATAAATTTCGAACTAACCAACTTTTGGTACTGCCGGATATTATGTCGGACAAGATGCACCCGACAAAGAAAAGAATCTTGAATGTGGGGGACGTCTTGCACCCGGCATGCCATCCGGCCTTCTCAAAATGTCAATTTACTCTTCCAGTTCGAAGCCGAACTAAGCACTCCCTAATCATTATCGAAGACTAACAATATCTAGGTAATCAACGAACCAAAAAGGGGAGAATTCTAAGCCTTAAATTTCATCCATTAAGTTATAAAAGACAAATAGAAAGACCACTTGGAATTCCTCAACCTTTCTGCCTTACCAAGGTCAGAATTGAAGTACTTGGAAGAAGAAACAACTTCATTCCTAATTGCAACAAGCCCAAAATTCCAAGTTGAACTTATATCTTTTATTGAGTGATCATAGTGTGTTTACAAAGAGAACCATTTCTAACCAGAGAAGACAAAGAATTCTACATCACCATCCACACAACTACAAGAAAAGAATACAAAGAGGGAGAAGGAGATCTTAATAGCCTTAACCCGACAAGGTCTTCTTCTTCTCTTGCGTGGATGGATCCGTAGACTTCTTTGGACACCAACAATGGAGTGAGGCGAAAATATAGAAGTGAATGGAGTGGATTTGGTATGTTGAAGTGTGTTCTCAAATGATCACATGGGAAAGGTATTTATAGGTGTTGGAAGTGATTCTATGGAAAGACATATCTTAAATGATCTTTCCATAAAGATACACCTTCAAGACATGTCTTTAGCAAAAAGATACCTTTTACCCTAGTTGTATTGTTATGGAAAGACACATCACCAAATGATGTCTTTCCATAGTGTCTTCTCATCCAAAAGACATCTTTCCAACTAAAAGACGCCTCTTCACCATAAGACACCTTTTCACCATGAGACACCCTTTCACCAAAAGACACCTTTTGCCAAGAGACACCTCTTCATCAAAAGACACCTCTTCATCAAAAGACACCTCTTCATCAAAAGACACCTCTTCATCAAAAGACACATCTTCATCAAAAGGCACCTCTTCATCAAAAGGAACCTCTTCATGTACGGCTAACTTCTGGTGAACTGAGGCGACTTTTTACTTGTGCCGGCTAGGATATACCCGGCATAGCACCCTTTTCTGCTCCACGCTTGTGCCGTGTAGGAGTTAACCGGCCTTATGTCCGGCATTTTGGTCAAAAAGAGTTTCCTTGCATGAAAAATATATAAAAACATAAGACTGAACAAATAATACACTTTAATACATAATATAACATAAATATTAACTACTTAACCTTATTTAGATAAATATAATCCTAAATCTAGTACATAAAATATGATAAGTCTGTGGCTTATCAAGGCCCTACACTTACCTTTTGCTAGTCCTCGAGCAAAATTAGATTAGGAAGGAGTAATTACTTATGCACAAAACAGATATACTTTAGAATGACAATTAGATAAATATTCTCAACTATATGACTCTATTTCACAAGTATCACTTAATCATCCATATTCCATTCAGAAGCATACTAATGGGTACAAAAATAAAGGATTTTCAAAACTGATCAAAAACTCTTGGGCTATTTTGATAAGGGATTTGTATTCTCTCCTTTTTCCGGTTTCCATCATTCAGCTCTGTTTTCAAGAGTTTGAATGTGGCCAAGACACTCGTCGATGGTTTTTATTGCTCAGCCCTATTTTGCAAGGGTTTCTGAATCAACCATGAATTTTTTGCATTGAAGAACGGGGAATTTAGGAGAAAAATAAAAGGAAAAACTCTCGTTTCTTGCTTTTGTTCTGAGGCACTTTTTTGCAACCTCAAGGAATATACTGCTTTTCCTTTGGAAGAAGATTTCTTTTTCTTTTCTTTTTTTTTTCTTTTTCTTCTTCTTCTTTCTTTTTTTCACAAAAACCCTTTTTAAGATTTTCACCCAAAAGACTTTCCACAGTTTGAAAATAATACCCAGAAGTACATAAAGGAAAGAATCAGGAGAAAGATCATATACTCATGTTGAATAAAAGAATCAAGAAGTTAAAAACAGGAATCTACAAGTCATTAGAAAGCTTACCTCTTGAGAGAACAAGTATTTATTCATTCCTAATCTCATCTCAATCAAAAACATGCAAAAAGCTTAGTAAAACATTGATAAAATGCACAACTTATGCATATTATAAATAAAAACTTATTTTTTTAAGAAAGACTGTAATAAAGAAAATTAAAAGTAATTAAGAAGAAAATGACTCCCCTGTGGTGCAAGAAGACTAGACGTGTGGGGGCTGCCCTACACTTAGCCTTTTGGCTACTTGGCGGATTGATCAGAGATCTTGGAAGAGATTGTGACCGATTTCACATGCTCCCTCGGATCAATTTGAGTTGGAGACGGGAGTGGACGAGGTAGTCTTGTTTGAGCAAGAAGTTACTGCATTTGCAACTACATCGACTTATGCTCCATGCGAATGGTCAAGATCTTTTGCAATTTCCACTTCCTCAGGTGTTGAAAAATCTTGGAATTCGGTGTACTAGGTGTGTGGTCGTGCACTAACCACATTCACCTACTGAGGAAGAGAGCTCTTGCCAATCGCCTACTGTATTTGAATATTTGTGTAGGGTGTGCTTGAAGTGCATTCACCTAATTTACTTTGAGGAGTACATAAAATTTTAAATTAAACAAATTATAGTACGAGAAATAATAATAAGACAGGAATGTTACCAATTCAAGAGAGAAAAATAAAAAAATAAATGAATTTTTTTTAAATACGCCGGACATAATGTCGGGCGACTCGTATCCGGCAATGGACTTCTTCCATTAATGCCGGATTGGTTTTACCCGGCTTCCTGCCCGGCTTATTTAAACTCGAAGAGAAAAATAAATCAAAAAGAGAGAAGGGATGGATAAAACGAGATGTTTGTAATAATAAATAAAAAGATATTAACATAATTAAATTCGCAAAAATTAAAAGAAGAAACAAAGTTGCGTATGCCGGATGTGGTGCTGGCTGTTCGGAGCCCGGCATTGGACTTCCTCCAAGATTGTCGGGTTGATTTTACCCGGCGTTACGCCCGTGGCGAGTACAAAAAATAAATAATAAAATTAAACAAGAAGAGAAGGTAAAAATAAAAGAAGAGTGCAAAGGAAAGAATATTTACAAACAACTCTAAGATTGAAGAGAAAATGTAAATAAAAAGTTGAGATTGAATGTGCCGGACCGTGCGCGGATGAATCCCGGCAAGGTGCACGACACACTCAACCTAGCGAACAAAAACAAAAAGAATTAAAGAATAAAAACGTTGAATGTGCCGGGTAATGGATATCCGGACTGGCACCTGGCATATTAACCGAACTAAAATATGTACAATTTTAAATCAGTAAATCAAAGAATCAAAAGAATAAAGAATAAATAATAAGAATAGGGCGTTTTACCGAATTTAGGACTTGGACTAATTCCAAGTCCCCGGCAACGGCGCCAATTTGCTAATAAGAAAATTGTAGGATAAAACTATATATAAAAAGAATAAAATAATAAACTAAACCTACAACTCTACTACGGGTAGCAAATAAAAACCCGGTCGGAGTATAGTGTAAATATATTACGACCGAGAGAATCGTACCCAAGGGACTTATAGAAAACTAGTCTAATCCGGGCAAAAGCCTATTCTATAACAAGGGGGGAAAGTAAGTGTGTAAGTACAAATTAAGAAAACTATCTAAAACCTAATCTAAAATAGTGTTTATAATGATCTACCCCAGATTCGAAATGGCAACGTCATAAAAACACAAATGAACACCAAGGGAAAAGAATAAATTTCGAACTAACCAACTTTTGGTACTGCCGGATATTATGTCGGACAAGATGCGCCCGGCAAAGACAGAATCTTGAATGTGGCGGACGTCTTGCACCCGGCATGCCATCCGCCTTCTCAAAATGTCAATTTACTCTTCCAGTTCGAAGCCGAACTAAGCACTCCCTAATCATTATTGAAGACTAACAATATCTAGTAATCAACGAACCAAAAAGGGGAGACTTCTAAGCCTTAAATTTCATCCATTAAGTTATAAAAGACAAATAGAAAGACCACTTGGAATTCCTCAACCTTTCTGCCTTACCAAGGTCAGAATTGAAGTACTTGGAAGAAGAAACAACTTCATTCCTAATTGCAACAAACCCAAAATTCCAAGTTGAACTTATATCTTTTATTGAGTGATCATAGTGTGTTTACAAAGAGAACCATTTCTAACCAGAGAAGACAAAGAATTCTACATCACCATCCACCAACTACAAGAAAAGAATACAAAGAGGGAGAAGGAGATCTTAATAGCCTTAACCCGACAAGGTCTTCTTCTTCTCTTGCGTGGATGGATCCGTAGACTTCTTTGGACACCAACAATGGAGTGAGGCGAAAATATAGAAGTGAATGGAGTGGATTTGGTATGTTGAAGTGTGTTCTCAAATGATCACATGGGAAAGGTATTTATAGGTGTTGGAAGTGATTCTATGGAAAGACATATCTTAAATGATGTCTTTCCATAAAGATACACCTTCAAGACATGTCTTTAGCAAAAGATACCTTTTACCCTAGTTGTATTGTTATGGAAAGACACATCACCAAATGATGTCTTTCCATAGTGTCTTCTCATCCAAAAGACATCTTTCCAACTAAAAGACACCTCTTCACCATAGACACCTTTTCACCAAAGTCACCTTTTTGCCAAGACACCTCTTCATCAAAAGACACCTCTTCATCAAAAGACACCTCTTCAAAAGACACCTCTTCATCAAAGGACACCTCTTCATCAAAAGACACCTCTTCATCAAAAGACACCTCTTCATCAAAAGGCACCTCTTCATCAAAGGAACCTCTTCATGTACGACTAACTTCTGTGAACTGAGGCGACTTTTTACTTGTGCCGGCTAGGATGTACCCGGCAACATACCCGGCATAGCACCCTTTTCTGCTCCACGCTTGTGTCGTGCAGGAGTTAACCGTCCTTATGTCCGGCATTTTGGTCAAAAAGAGTTTCCTTGCATGAAAAATATAAAAACATAAGACTGAACAAATAAGACACTTTAATACATAATATAACATAAATATTAACTACTTAACCTTATTTAGATAAATATAATCCTAAATCTAGTACATAAAATATGATAAGTCTGTGGCTTATCATTAACAAAAAGGGGGATTTTTCCTTTGAGGTGGTCGCACCCTGGGCGGGCTGCCTACGTACTCAATTCCGTATTGAGATCAGACCTGACGTAGTTCGAAACTATTTAGGCAAGGCCCTGGTTATGAAATAGATCTGACGTGGATTTGAGGTGGCTCCCGTATTGTTCTTGGACTGTTAGGATGCCCCCTGTGTAGTTCCAAGGATGGTTTCAATGTCGGATGATGACTCTCGCATGGATCCAGTTTGGTTGTGGATATGGTGTTGATGAGGCTCGAGCATGACGCTGTATGGCTCCAGAATTATCTTCGTACGGCCTCGGATGGCTTTAGTTTGGTTCGATGTAGCTCGAGGATAGCCCAGGATGGCTCCGAGATGGTTCGAGGTAGCTTGATGATGATCTGGGATGGCTCCAGTTGACATCTTTTGATCAAAGGTTACACTTCAACAACTACGACTGAAGTCAACTTTCAGCGAGATTAGGTAGAGTTTTTACTAGTCAGTGTTGATGATGGAGTGCTTATGATGCATGCAGGTATTAAATGCTGGATACGATGCAAAATGCATATGCAATATTTGGAAAGAAGGTATGACCCTATCTCTATTAATACGAGGTTTACAAATATAAAACATCTTCGGCTCGATCTTGAGTGATTGTTGAATTAGAATATGTGAATCACTTTCCTCCCATGGAGGGATGCGGGTCAATCTCTCGTGAGTATGGTTGTGTATGATAATGGTGTGATGATACTCTCGCCGCTCGGAGCAGTATTTTCCTTAGAATCTCTTTTCGAGGTTTTGGACATTCCGGACCTTACAAATTCCTCACCTACAGTGGGGTAGGATGTTTATGATTTGGTGCTCAGACTGGAGACTCACTCGCACTCAGAAGACCTCGTGGGGTGAGGTCACACTCATTCGCTTATGGTCCCTTTGGTATATGACGGGACATGTTGATAACAAGTACAAAGCTTATGATTCATGCTTCAGATCCGATACTTTCAGTTAACGCTCATTAACTTATGAGTCAGAGGTCTTTATTGGGTTGTAACGGGGCTGAAGGGTATGATGTATGTCACACGGGACTGTGGGATTTATTTGGGAATTGTGGAGCTTTTGTGCAATAGAGGATATGTTTCACCTTCGCCATGGGTGGAATAATTAGACGGGTTTTTGATAACCTTTTATTGATTTCTGCGGGACATCATTGGTCCTTTGGATTTGGCTTCCTCATTCTTGCCTCTTTTGGTGTACGGTTTTCATTTTCTTCTCCTTCCTTTTCGGTGTGTGATCATCTTATTTGTGTTTTACTTTCGTAATTGCATAGGCTTATCGACTTTCTCAAGCATTCTTTGCTTGGTATTTTGGCTTTCAGCTTCGAAGTTGCATTGATTTATCGATTGATCTTCTTGAACATTTTTTATGTTCTTTTTGGCGTTTGACTCTGAAGTTTCATTGACTCACTAATTTCTTTGAACAGTTTCGGTGTTCTTTTTGTGAAATATGGTGGGGAGTGGCCATGGCTCCAACTATTTCGTTTTCCTCTATTGCAAAGGTGGATAAGTATATTTATGTGTCAGGTGGCATGTTGTGGAGTTTGCAGAAAAGGTTTATAGTGAAAGGCTCAACGGGGCTCTCTAAGGGATTATGTTCGGGAAAATCAAAGCTTTTTGGTTTTGTGGAGATTTTTGTTCCTAAGTGCCTCGTCATTCTCATTAGTCAATGATTGTTTTCTTACTACTTCTCGGATCTTTGCATGAATCAGAGTTCGTATCCTGTTTATCGACATTGATCTCACTTTGAATTATGCCTCTCCATGTGATGAAGGAATGCACATGTCGCTCGTGGTTTTACCTCGAATGGCTCTCTCTACCTTCCCTCGTCGCTCAGTGGATTGTCCAAAACGCTCACTCAAAATTCAAGAGAAAATACCACTCTTTGCACACTACTCATTTGATTTGTGGTGCTGATTTTGATTAGACCCTTGTGTGAAATGATGGGTCAAGAGTTTAGTGGTTCACGCACTCTGTTCAATCAATCTCTCAAGATTTTTCCCAAAGATGTCGTTTCTATACGAGAGTATGCAAATGCGACTATCTACAATGAATTCTATTGTGGTAATATGGAATTACTATGTATAGGGTGCGTGAAATGCGGAAAATGATGAATGAAGATGCTTGACTTTGGCGTTCGACCGAATGTGTGTTTTTTTGTGCTTTTCTTTTTGGATGCAATGCATGCGAGGTAAGGCTACACCTAGTCTCGCTTGAGTCGGATTCAGCTCACGGTTCATGAAGCTCATCCCATTACTGTTGGCCTTGAATGTGGTCTAACTGTTGGGGTTGCTGTCGGGTTGGTGACTTGCTCCTGGATTTTAGGACTTTTTAGGGAGTGACAACTCCCGCATGGTAGTCCCACGATATGGAAACGACTGCACTCTTCTTTTTTCTTTCTTCTCAATCATTCTGGTCACTGGTGCCCATGGTGATTCTGGATTTGGAAAAGGCTCGAACTCCCCGGTGTTCTCCACTATCCCTCTGAAGATTAGTTTGGAGGTTGAGATATTGGGATGAAGGCTGGTGTGGCAAGTGACGATAAAACATGTGAGTGTGTGATGCTCGTGAGTGTGGACGAGGTTCATGTATGGCTGATGATTTTGGACTGACTGTAAGTGCATGTGACCCTTTTGTCATGAATGCAATGCATGTTTTTTGTTTTACGCTCGGTTGCATTTGTTGGTGTTGTGTACTTAGGGGATGCCTCCTGCAGATACCGTGAATTTTCACCCCATAAAGCAAAGTTGATGAATGATATATAGATGTGAGGGATCGTCCCTTATTCGTTCTTTTTACTATACGTGCGTGCCAAAAGAAACCAATTTTTAGAAAACAATTTTGAAAACCCGTGTTTTCAAAGTGGTGGATTTTCCCAATATGAATTTTGACGCTCGGTCATTCGCAAAGAAAATAGGGAGTGGGGAACCCTATACACATTGATCTAAACAAATTCAAAGGGAATGTATAAACCTATACATGTTATCTATTTAGAAATGGACAAGAGAGGAAAGAAGTCATAAGGGAAAACCTATACATCATCAATTCTAAAAAGTCATTAAAAGGGGGAATTTTGAGCTAAACACCGTCTGAACTCTTCTGGTCTGTCTTAGGGTTTCTAACTGACTACCCACACTCAGACTCCTGGTCGGCTGCTCGCTCGTCTTCAGGTTCTTGAATGGTTGTTCGCTCGTCTTCGGGCTTTTGACCGGCTGCACGCTTGCCTTCGGGCGCTTGATCGGCTGCTGGCTTGTCTTCGGGTGTTTGACCAGCTGCTCGCTTGAGTTCAGGCTGTAGCAGCGAAGTCGTACCGCGATTAAATAGAACGGGTTGGCGTTCTTCTAACTTTCAACAGTTTGGACTCGAACAGTTGTTGTTAGTCTGCATGTCGCTAGACTCGAGTTGGTACACCTCTGATTTTGTATTTAGATGGCTGGTGCTAGTCTTCATGTCGCTCGACTAGCTCCACGGGCTGGTGGGCCTTTGATTTCCGGCTCGATCCGCATAGTTGATCTTCATGCTGCCTCGTTTGCTCCATCGTGGGGAATGAGGGATATTTTTAAGAAAGGAAAGGTGAATGATTGAGCACAAAATCATTTTGAAAATCCACCACTTTTGTGAAAACACGAAATGACTAGTACGCTCCACGGTAATGGCCGCTGCTCTTGAAGGTGGGATGAACTTCAAAAATAGTGGGTCACAACATGGGGACTAAATCATTCACTTTGAAATACGTTTATGAAAATTAAACCTGAAAACTGTTTTCGAAAACAATTTTGATATAAAATCCATGATAAAATGTTGTTTCAAAATTTATTTATAGAAAGTAGGTTTTTCAAAATTTATTTTTGAAAATGGTTTTAGAAATAAGATTTTAAAGATGAAGTGGCAGGTTTAAAACCGCAAATGTTTATGAGTAAGATTGAGAGATTTAAAAAAAATTAAACGGGCTCATAAGAAAGCTTTAAGAGACATTCAAAAGAGAATTCCAAACATTTTGAAACAGACTGGTTTGAAAAAACGGTTTGCACACATGTATAGCATGAAGTAAATCGTGGTTGTATTTAATGTGGAGCTGAGTGCGAATGATTGGGATAATCACTTTCCAGGTCTAAATCCATACACGACCACGGCCAGTGATTATCAAAACAAACGCACTTTGGAAAACTTGGGGAAGTACTGCATGGGAACGGGTCTCTTGTCATCTACACGATCGGGTGTGTCTAAAGTCCAAATTATTCACTGACTATGTTGTGCCATGTGTGGGTATCCGGTAAATACGGGATCCTCTATGGACGTGTAGCGTGACATTGGGTTTAGAGACACCCGCGGTGCAGAGGAACAATGGAGAACTGAGCCCATGCAATCTTTAGGGTAAGGCAGAAGGGTGGTCAGACAGGCGGCATACAAGGGGGTGACTCTCCGTAAAACCCATCCTAGACACCGGATCAGGTAGCTGGACACTGAAGGCTCATGGTTCACTATATGCTGGCTTATACTCGGGTAATGGAGGATAGTTTGGATCATGAGTTTCAAGGCGTTGGTCTTGGACCGTATTACCTTGTGGGTTAACTCCTTCTAGGAAGGACCCAACTCATGGGGAATCAACCGTGGACCGGTTGGGGATCCCGTGACTCTTGGACAAATCGGGTGACTCAGAGGAATGCATGTCCTATGCTACCCGATGCAACAATGGGTTGACTCCTTCTAGGAAGGCCCCATTTACAAAAGCAATAAATAAGCAATAACAATCAAGATATTATGTCATGCATGAAGAGCAGTAAACATAAGACAATAAACACACAACAATAAACACACAAAAGTGAAGCATGTGAATGGTAAAGCACGCATGTGGCACTCAAAGCCAACCTCGAACTCTGAACTCTCATCTTAACTATCCTCTTAAACACACTCTAAGTGTGGAGTAGAGTAGTCTTGGTGGCTTTAGAATGAATCTCTTGAAGGTTTCGAAAGAAGTTGGGGAATCCTGACAATCTTGGATGGAGTTCAGTTTTCCTTGACCAAGTTTATCAGAAAAACTTACTCAAGTTGTCCCCAGCAGAGTCGCCATTCTGTGGAGGGTGATTTTTTCAGTATGAGGGGGGTCTATCTAAATGGTCTGACTGAGAAGCCTAGATCCTAGAAACTGCCATTCTGTGGAGGGTGAGAACCCGTTATTCTGGCATCCCTCAAATACCTACTAAATCGTCTATCTTTCCCAAAAAGCATAAGGGAGAGTGCAAATGTGCACTACACCTGCTCTCGATGGGCTCCACGCGGACTTATGCCCTAAGGGCGGAAATGACTAAAGTCGCCATCTAGTTTGACCTAATATACTAGGAAGGAAGGGGATGAGGGCTCTAAGAACCGTTGGTTGACTCTGAATTTATCGCCTGTGGATAGGGCTTATCTGGTCATCACAGAGATTCTATTGTGGGTTCGCACTGGGTTACACCCCTTAGAAGTGGCAACGACCACGACTTCGGATTGGTGCCCGAGGAAACCTCGGTCTCCAATTGTCGGGATTACCTTCTTTCAAAACCTTTTAGAGAGATTCATTTAAAAGCCAAAGGATAGGATTGAGTGTGGGTTGAGGAATAGATGATTTAGAAGAGTTGAAGAATAGGCTGGTCTTGGAGTTGGTTTAGTTGAAGTATTGAGAGGTTTTGATTGTTTCTGAGAGGTTTGAGGTTGTTTTGACTTTCACGAGGTTAAGAAGATGATGGGAGTTTTGAGGAGTAAAAGGGAATTTTGGTCATTTTTGGTGGAGTTAAGGGGTATTTGAACCGTTTGGTGGAATTGAGGAGTTGTTTGTGTTTGTAAAGTTTGGATTTTTGAATGGTCAAATTTTTGAGGTGTTTTAGGAAGCCGAAAGTGTTGATGGAGTGGGACAGAGGATATGTGGTTTACAGGTGTTCGGGTTTTAAGAATAAAGGGTCCTATGTTAGCAAGACTTGTGACTTTTACTTAGGAAAGGATTGAGGAGTGCTCAGGGGTTAAGGCTCTAATGAAAGGGTTGGATTGATTTGTTCAAAATCGTCTCTCTTAAAATTTTAAAACCGAAAATCATTTTTGTTGTAAAAGGACGGATAATCCCGAGGGATTACCTATGTACCCCCTCGAACACGATTCTTAACTAATAATAAGTACCGAGGCTCGAAAGATGGGGCAATGAATTTATGTCGAAAATAGGATTTAGAGAGAAACACCATGAATGAGGTGCCCTCGATCAAATCCTAATAACGTCTCTAACTCCCGGGTTTTAAAACGTTAAAATTGAAAATACTGAAATTGAGTGGAAGGGAGTTAGATGATTCTGAAATCCCGGCTGCAACTAGGAAGGCAGTCACATCCCTAGCACCCCACCTCAGAAAAATCTAGGCTGCAATTAGGGGATGTTTGTCACCCTAACGCCCCGCCTAAAGAAGTCTAGACTGCGACAAGGGATGTGACGACCCCAGTGCCCCGCCTCGGATTTTTATTTACGAAGGGATACAAGTGGTGCCTAACTAGGAAGAAAACATTCTTTGAAGGTGTTAGACACCCCATGTTCCCCGAAAACGATTTAGTTGTGAATTTGAAAACTGAGTTGGAAAACTTTTGAAGTTGTTCAGAATTCTCGATGAAGAAACACTGATTTTGAGAAATGTTTTAGGAGAAAACTTTCTGTATATGTAAGAAGAACTTTCTGCATTTGAGAAGAGTTTTCTGTGATGTGACAAGAGTTTTTCCTTTAAAATTCCACAAAATGGTTTCTTTTTGAAAATTTGAATGAAATAGTTGTTTGAAATCTAGGAAGATAGATTTTTGGATTTTGGATTTTTAATGGAATTTACAAATTGAGTTTGAGTTGAAAGGAATCAGTTTTGAAAAATGAGTTGGGTTTGATTTGATTTTGGTTTGACTTGTATTGGAAGATGAGCCGGGTCAAAGTTCGAGTTGAAGTAGGGTTGGTCAATGCTTGGGTCAACGTTTTTGGTCAATATTTTTGGTCAAGGTCAATGTTTTCTGGTCAAGGTCAACGTTTTCTGGTCAAGGTCAACGTTTTCTGGTCAAGGTCAACACTTTTTGGTCAAGGTCAACATTTTCTGGTCAAGGTCAATGTTTTCTGGTCAAGGTCAACTTTTTCTGGTCAAGGTCAACGTTTTCTGTCAAGGTCAACGTTTTCTGGTCAAGGTCCAGGTCAAAGTTCTGGTCAAAGTTCGGATGGTCAAGGCTTGGGACTTGGATTATTTTTTTGTGGACTTAGGTTGTTTTTGTGAACTTGGATTGGAAAGTTGGATAACATTTTATGGGTGAGTTCATTTTTGAGATTTGGAGAGGATTTGATTTGGGTTGGACTTGAAGTGTTGGGCTAAAGGTTTGATTTGTGGACTTGGGTCTATTTTGGACTATGGGCCATGGGCTTTGAGTTTTGGGCCATGGGTAATGGGCCAGTCTTTGATTGGGCCGGATTGGGCTTAGGCCTGATTTGGCTTGTGGACTGAATTTGCTAATTGGACCAGATGGGCTTTTAGGCTTATTCGGGTTTGGGCCTGAATTGGGCTGAAATTGGTTTGGATCGGTCACGTGTTTGGGCCGATTGGGTTAGCGGGCTGAATTGCATTGGGTCAACTCTAGGCCGAATTGGGCCAGGTCAAGTTTGGGTAGCAAGCTTTGGGTCGGACTTGGGTTCCGTCAATGTTGAGAGTTGGTCAAATTCTGGTCAGTCAAAGTTTGGGTCAAAGGTCAACATTCGGGTCAAGGTTTGATTTTTGTAGACTTGGGTTGATTTTTGGCTTGATCTGTGGACTCGGGTTAATTTTATGGACTTGGTTGAGTCAAAGTCGGGTCAAACTTGGGTTGGGAGCTGGTCAAAGGTTCGGGTCAAGGTCAAACCAGTTTGACTTTTATGGGTCTGAGCCATTTAGGATTGTCGGACCGGTTTTGGGCTTGTTGGGCCAGTTTTGGGCTTGTTGGGCCGGTTTTGGGCTTGATGGGCCAGTTTTGGGCTTGTTGGGCCGGTTTGGGCTTTGGGCTGATTTTGGGCTTTTGGGCCGACTTTGGTTGTGGGCCGAGACGGGTTTGTTAGGCCGAGACATGTTTGGGCTGTATCTGGGCTTGGGCCGAACTTGGGTTTTGGGTCGAACTTGGGCTTGAGCCGAACTTAGGTATGGACTGGATTGGGTATGGGCTGGTTCTATAAGCCTTGGGCCTGATTGGGTATGGGCAGGTTCTGGTGAGTTTGGGCCGGGCTGAGATTGGGCCAGGCTAGGTGGAATTGGGCCCAGATTTAGGAGTTGGGCTTTGAAAATGGATTTCTAAAAATGGGCTGATAAATAAATAAAAAAAACTTGAAATTACTAGGGGCTAGTGGGCTTAGGTCATGTCTGAATAAAATTAACTGGATTTACAAGTGGATTATTATTGATTGTACATTTTATTCTGAAATTAGAGGATGATTTGGAAAGTTTTAAGAAAAACGGGTATTCCTCAAATGGACCGTGTCTAGGACCCGTATGCATTGAGGATACCCAAACCTAGAGCTTTTCTAAAATGGACCTCAAGGGTCCACAAGAGGGATCATCCTAATGGGCTGTCTAAGGCCACCTGTCCCAGCCTGTTTGGCTAGTTATGGGCTGACCCGAAATGAGCTTGGATTTGGGCCGAGAATTTACATCAGCCCAACAGGTCCCACCCATTAATCAATCCAACAACAGTTGCACTAAGCAGCAAGCAAATGAGAATAATAACTGAAAGCACGACATATAGAAGACAGTTATGAGGTAAACCGAAGTGAAAGCCCATAATACTGTGTGTGAACCCCTATACTAAGAGCCTTGTAAATGGCTTTGTGATGCGCTAAACTATCCGTTCAAACCAGATAAGAGACAATCCTCAGGTGACACTCAAACCAATTAAGCAAAAATTTGTCAAATAGACATTGTTCCTGGATAGCCGTGAGCATAAACGCTCCTTTTCCCCAATTTAACAGGTTATGGATTTGAACATATTATATTTAAGACCCATAACCAGAAACATGCAGCAGCTTACACGGATAGCCGTGAGCATAAACGCTCCTTTTCCCCAAGTTAACAGGTTATAGATTTGAACATATTATATTGTTAAGCCCCATAACCAGAAACGCGCAGCAGCTTACAACTATAAAGCTAAAACAATAGAATATCTAAAGCCACATAGATACAAGTAAATCAAAACACAATAACAGATAGAAACAAAGTAATGGAGATGTTAACTTGTAAATTGTAGCCAGGCATGAGCCGGCGTGAAGTCCCAGAGTCCGCAACCGGTTCCAAAATTTATCCCAAACCAAGCGTCAATGTGAAGCTCAATCCAACTCTCAAAGAATGTGGTACCTTGGTAAGGACAATATTAACAGATTAAAATTGTTCTACGGCATCACGATTCATAAGCAAAATGAAATAGATAGTTCCAACTCAAATTAATAAAGAAAGATTAAGAGAGAGCCTGA